>JASAOM010000949.1:0-39718 GCA_030849085.1 Borovskyia barvae | reverse complement strand
CACACACACACTCTCATATTCTTCCTCCTTTTCCTCTTTTCCTGCTCGTTTCTTTCGGGTATCCACGCCAACTAAAACACGTTTGCTTCTCTCTTCCTCCTTCCTGCCCGTTATTGCTCTACCACCCTTCTTCCACTGCCCTTTAAATTCGACGCTGTCCCACCTCTCCATGCGTCTCCACTACATCGGCGAGTCCTACTGCGAATAGGCAGCTGACACTCTATGATGCAGCCTTTTGAAAAAAAAATGGTGGAAGAAGTCAGAGATCTTGAAGGCAGCATCCTCCGCAGCAACGTGACCTCTGGTATATCCCTTTCCCCCCCCCGCTTGCCTCTCCCATTCACTCTGCGCGTAACTACATCCACCTTTCTTCTCTTCAAAACGCAAAACAGGATATCCCTCGAGGTAGCTGCATCTCCTTTCGAGGTAGGCAGCCTCTTCCACACACACACACACCTACGCAGTACCACAGATTTCGATGAGCATGGAGGTACTCTCCTCCCTCTCTGCCTGGAGAAGCTCACTTCTGCATCTCAAAAGCCTCCTTTTCTAAAGGTTGGAAGGGTCCCCTTCATCCCCCATGGCATACGAAACAATACAAAAAGACATGAGAGACGCAAAGAACGGAGTTAAATGATGCCTTCTCCGCTTCGCAGGCGACTCCCTGCATGTCCCTCCCCTCCCCACCCACCCACCCCCCGTTCCCTCCGCCGTGTCCATTCCACCTTCCCTGATGCAAACACTCTTCCTTCTTTCGAGCTATTTTTTGTTTTGTCTTTATTATTTTCTTCTCTGTGCACCTCTCCACTCCGCTCTTTGTGCCTCTTCCGTTCCCTCCACGTCTGCTATTATGTTTTTTAATCGACTTTTTGTTTTTCTTCATCACACGTCATCAGTGGCGACTCTCATCGTCGTCGTCTTCCCCTCCCTCTCTCACTTCCTCTCCGGTGTTTCCCTTCCTCCCCCCCCCTTCCCTCTCTCTCCTCCCTGTAGAAGGATAAAAGAGAATCACACCGACCCACGCTGGTGGGGAACGAGATTTGGTCCTCCTCCCGGCCTTTCTTCCCTCCTTCATTACCCACTTTTCCTGTTGGAAGCGACAGTAGTAGTGGCAGTAGCACACACACACACACACGGAAAGAGACAAACACAAAGAGGAAGAGAGGATTCTCTGCGTCCATTCCACACACCGATAAGCGCCGCATAAGCATATACACCTGCAGGCACACTCACGCACACCTAGAGGCCGATTCGTAAATTCCTTTTATCTTGTCTTCATGCTATGTTGTTGAGAAAGAGATGTCTAAGAAACCTCAAGATGACGGCCGGAGCTCGATGATTGCCTCCACGAATGAGCGGGGGGAAGATGCCACGGCATCGGCAGGAGCATCCCCGCCGGCGAAAGCGTCGGCCACGACAAGTGCGACGACGCTTCCCGTGCATCCTGCACCGGAATACCTCGTATTTCACAAGAACCCCGATAAGGATGATGTCGGCTTCAAGGCTGTGCTGGAGGGCATCACCAACACGCAGACGGTCTCGTATGTCCACTCCTCCTTCCGCACGGTGGCCTTCGTATCGTTTCCCCTTTTGACCCTGTCCATCCATCCCAACACGATGTACCGCCTTGGCTTCCCGCAGCTGCTGGTGGCCGCCGTCATATCCACCTCCACTCATCGGCCCACGCTGGGGGAGCAGATTGGCCTACACTCGTGGATATGGCGGGGAATCATCTATATGCTCATCTACGGCACCGTCGTGGATGTCTGGCAGGTGCAGCGGCACATCGGCGCCTGGTACGGCCTCCTCGCCCTCGGTGTGTTCCTTGCCGGCCTCGTCAGCCACGGCATGACGCGGCGGTTCATGTACCTCTACTTCTTTGTGTACATGATGGAACTGCGCATGTACGACCACTACTTCCGGACCCTGCCCCTGACCAACGCCGCCTGGAGTGCGCTGGACTACTTCATCGGCAGTCTCCTCGGTATGGCGGCGCTCTGCTTTCCCTATCCCCTCCTCGTCCGCGACCTCGTGAATACGATCATGGGAAAAATATTCGAAGGCCTGGGCAAGATGCTCTTCGCCATGATCAGCTTCTCGTGGATGCCGGATGCGCACGCCGCCTGCCTCTTTTTCGACGATCGCGCGCCTTTCATGAAGATCGAGGCGATCCTGGAGGTGATGCCGCCGCTGCTGTGGTTTGCTAATTGGGAGCCGATGGAGTTCCCGCTGCGCAATCCGATACGTCGGCTGAAGCTGTCGCTGCTGCGACGTCTCATGGCGCTGACGTATGCCGCCTTCGGCATTGGACAGACGGTGGCGGAGTTGCGCAAGCAGCAGGCAGACCGCATCGCCGTACACAAAATCTTTGACGGTCTCTACCGGGCGAAACAAGGCAATGACCGCAAGGCGATAGCAGGACTTCCTGGGGAGGAGGAGGTGGCCACGGCCCGCGTGGCTCCAGTGATGTCGACAACGGAGACAATCGCTGCGTTACGAGCCAACTCGGCGGGCTATGTGAAGGAGTTCGGCGCGGCACTGTTGCAGGTCATGATCCTCACGGGATCTGCCATGAATACGCCGGAGTTACTCGTCAAGAACGTCCCCTTCGATGTGCTTCGGGAAAAAGACACACTGATGCGGCGCAACTTGCGCCTGGAGACGCTGCAAGTTATGAAAATTCAGAGTGAGCTCGTCGCTCGCCGTCGTGCAGAGCAGCAGTCCGAAGGAAATCAATGGAGCGGGCAAGAGGAGGAAAACGAGGAAAGTCTGCCGTTTGGCGGCAGCAGCGACACGCGTCACCGTCCGGGTCGCACCGACGCTCGTATGCTTCTCGCCCATCGCGACATCATCGAGGATTCCGAAGTGTTCATCCGCATCAATGAAATTTTTCTGCACATGCTGCTGAGTATGATCGCCGGGGAGCTGCTCAACTTTGGTGAGGAGATGAAGGACTACCGGCCGCCCATGTCGCTCGGACGGCGCCTGCTGCAGTACTTCCTGGTGGAGCCGTGGAATGACTTTTGGGAGGAGCTGTGGTGCCGCGTCTCCTTCGCTCGCCCGTGCGACTACCGTACTGTGAAGGATGCCATCCGCATGACGTGTGCCTATCTCACCGCCACCGCGCTGAACCTCGAACTGTACGTCATCCCAGGGGGACTCTACTTCTTCGGTGTCACGATTCTGTTGGGCCTTCCCGTTGAGGAGGAGTCCCTGAACATGGGCGTGAACCGCATGGCAGGTAACTCCCTGGGCTGCGCGCTGGGATACCTCGCCTATCACAATGGCAACAACCTTGCTCAAGTGCTGGCCATGACGCTGTGCTTCACTTTCGTGCAACAGTGCTGCAAGAATCACCCGCTCTACGGCCAAACCTTCTTCTATGGCTCCATCATTACGATGGCAGGCATGGCCACCGCCACCGTGACGATGGAGCTGCTGACGCGCATGATCGCGAGTATGTACACCATCATGGCGTACATGCTGTGCTGCATGTTCATCTTCCCCAACAACTGCATCAAAATTTGTTGGGGCTATCGGTGCAAACTTGCGAAAGTGATGAGTGAGGTTGTCGATGACGTGGCACTGACGCTGCGCCATCCCGTGGCGTGTCAAGCTGCCACCTCAAACGAAGAAGACGGCAACGGCGAGCCGGTGGAGTACCCCAAGCATAACACAGAGGTGATGCAGATGTGCTCACAACTGAATGTTCAGATGTCCCTAGCAGACGTGCTCCTCTCCATGTGTGATAAGTGGGCCCCCTTTGCAGCACGACAGCCGGTGATACGAGGCTCAGCCCCGTTCCCAGCCGCTGCGTCCACGATGGTGGGCTTCTCCCACAAGCGCATGGTGGCAAATCTGCGGCTCTTGGTTTTTGGGGCCCAACTGCTGCACCGCCCCCGCTGCAACCCCGTTTCCGAGAACCTCGCCCGTATCCTGTATGGCAGCATCGCTGATTTTCTCACTGACTTTGCTGATTGTATGCGGCTGCTGAGCCAAGATTTCATCGACTCGGTGCAACTCTCTCGCACCTGGTCCTACCCTCTCTCGCTTAGTCGTACCAGCCAGATGAGCCGCCTGCAGGTGCGCCTACGCGCCATTCATTATGAGTGTTACGTGATCATGACAAACTACATGTCTCGTGGTACATTCGGTATGACGCAGGATGATTTCGAGGTGCTGCGCCTCGAGGCTTCGGAGCACCAGGCCGCTGAGAATGCAGGCCATCGAGGGCAAATCGAGGTCCTCGCAGGTAGCGCCGCGGATGATGCGCTGGAGGGGGCGAACCCCCTGGCCCGAAACCGATCCTTCGCGGACCGTTTTCTTAGTGCACGCCGTATTGCGGATGACATCTTCCGTGACGGCCCTCACGCCGATGCCGCAGACGCAGCCGTGATGAAGGAACTTCACGACTCCATCTACCTTCCCACGCCACAGGGATCTGCGATGTTGGGCGCCGAGCGACCTCGAGCCTTCTCGTATCGGGCACATTTGGCAGAAAGTGTCGTGGCACCGAAAGACGCCTTCCCTTTGACACAGGAAAGCGCTGAAGTTCAGGTGCAGCATCGGCTGCGCGCTGAAAAAGTTGCAGAGGCGCGCAAGGCAGGCCCAGCCACCGAAGGAGAAAGCATCGAACCCCGCACGACCACCTTCGAAGGGAAGGGTGCGGACCGGACGGAGGTAGATCCCTCTAGTGAGTCCCCCTATGCACCGATGGTGCCGCGGAAGACAAAGAGCAACGTGTCAAAGCTGATCCTCTTCCCTGATCACGGGCCTGAGACTTACATCCCACTCTACCGCGGCCCTGCCTTCACCTTTGTCGAGGACAAGCTCGCTACCGATAAGGACACCGACTTCTCGGCTATCATAGCGGTGCTGTGCAGCTGCGACAGTCTCATTACAGAATTGAAAGGGCTCACCGGACCGGTGAACAGCATCAACGGCTACCAAAAGCAGCTGCACGAGTCCTCCTTTGCCCTCTCCTTCATCGACCGGCTTTCGGCGAAGGTGAAGAGCATCCGAAAGGAGAACTACGATCGCTATCATATCCCTGCTCCGCCGCAGCAGAGACGTGACCCGCTGCACGCGCAGCCCGACCCCTGGAAAGACTGGCGCTTCTAGTGTTGCTGCTCATGCCGTAAGTGGCTCTCTTGTGTGTTGCCGGTTGGTCGTGGATCGCGGTTTTGCTTCTCTCTCCAGGAGAGTCGGGAGGGGAGAGAAGGGGGAGAGAAGGGGGACGGCGGCACGACGTTTATTTGTAGAAAAAAACAACAAAAAGTGGCGTTTTTTCTCCCCCCTTCTCCCCCCCCCCCCCCCTCCCCCCTCTCCCCTCGCGCCCCTCTCCCATCTCGATTTGCTCTTCTCTTACTTTCCCCTCCCTCTCCCCCTCCCCCTTTCCCGGGTGCAAAAGCGTAGAAAAGGGCTGATATGGTTAAGCCCGTTATCTATAAATGTATATATATATATATATATATATATATATTCCGAGCGCATACCCTGAAGATGGTCTCCTACCGTCGATACCCAGTTGTGATGACGAAGAAACGCACGCATATAAATCGGTGCATGGCGGATTGTATAAATGACTACCTGATGACTCACTTCCTTCTCTCTCTCTTTTTTTTGGAATGCCGTAAAGGAAAGGCAAATGATTGTATATATTTTTTTAAGTCAATTCTTGTAGCGCTGAGATGGGTGCCTTCTCCCCCGTCTTCTCCGACTCACATTCGCACACACACACACATACACCGTATGCGTATACACGTGATGCACAACAGGTGGTAGGGGGAGGGAGGTACTTTGCTTGCATCTCGACCGTTCTTGCGGCAGCGTTATGGGAAATATCTTGACCGAGAAAGAAAGAGCGAAAAGAGATTTTTTTGTTTGCTGCACCTTCATTGAAGTATTTCCCTCTGCTGAATCTCGTTCACATCATTTTTGTATTCGAGGTGGAGAAGGCGAGGATTTTCTCATTCGTGCGTTCTTTCGGAAGTTGTTGTGATCTCTCCGCCTGCTGCGCATGAGCAGCGAGCGGTGGAAGAAATGCGAGAACTACGGCGAAAAGATAAGCAAGAAGGATTGGGGTGAAGGATTTGTCGGAGCGAAAACGAGGATCGAAATTGACTTATTTTCCAGTCTGTATGTGTGTGCTCGGTGTGATGGTGGTGATGGACATGGTCTGCGCATTCTCTCTATGTTTTCATGTGTCCACCCTTCTGCCTCCCTCGTCTGGCCCCTTCCCTTGCGCCGCACAAGGATGAGCCACCCAACAAGCCGTCGGGAAATCCCCCTTCCCGCCTCTCTGTGCAGAGACATGCGGGTGCACACGTTGAGACGCATGTCGTTATACTAGATGCCTCTTCTGCAACGTTGTCCTCCTTGCCTGCCGCGATATTTGCTGAAAAGATCATCCGTCCCATCAATGTTGTGTGGGTGGGTGTGGTGCATCAACCAACTGAAAGGAACGAGAGATCCCCCTAAACGATGCTCTATCCTCGTCCGCCACGTGGGAGCATCACATATCGGATCGCTTCGACACACACCCGTCTACACAACATAAAACTGCATATAGCTTAGTGTATATAAGTATCTATATAGGGAGAGAAAGAGAGAGGAGAAAGCCTCCAGCCGTACCCCCCCCCCTTCCCCCACATATATATACATATATATACCCATGCGCAGACATACAAACACACCTATGCACATCCCTGCTGTTGTTTCCTCTCCTGTACAGCCTGAAAGGGTGGGATCCGGGTTGATAAGGGAATGCAACGGTGGCGAAGAGATGTAGGTAGGCGCAGCTTCCTTCTTCTTCTTTTTTATTGGGTGGGAAGGGGGGGAAGAAGTGGAAAGGAGGGAGGGTTGCGTCCACCTTTCCTTCTTTTCATCTGGTCCACCCACTCCACTCTCTCTGCATGAAAGGAAAGAAAATAATACGCGTAGGAACTCCCTCCCGATCTGAACCACTTCAGGGGGGCTTCCTTTATACATGTGCACATTCAGAGAGAGAGAGGGAGAAAGAGAGAGAGAGTTTGTGTCAGGTGGAGGTGGGGTGGATAGATAGAGTCATCGGTTAGGATTGCATGGGATCCGTTTTGAAATCCACTCCCATTCTCTTTTTTATGCCCCGCCTTTTTTTCTCGATTTATTTTCTCCTCTGAAGACCATCCCTGTCCTCCTCCTCATCCTATGTACCCTCTCTTTCCTTGTATATATATATATATGTGTGTGTATGTTTCTCTCTCCCCCTCTCTACCTGAAGCAAGACAGCGTAACGATGAAGCCTGTCTCCCGGCCGATCAGTCTTTTGGGGGGACGGTCGCTCCGTACATATCATGGGACACCGCCCGCGCACCTCTCCCGAGCTCTCCGGAGCACCTCCTTCATGCTTCGTTATCCCATCGTGTCGGCATGTCTACCCTTTCAGGTAAACGTTGGTGGAAGGCGGACACTCTCCTCCCCTTCTCGATGTTACCATGATGGTGCGCACGTCCCACGCGATGGGGAGAACACGCAACGCGATACGAAATGGAGCACGCAGGATGGTGTACCTCTGAAAGGCGAAGTGGTGGGTGCGAAGGAGGGGGAGGGACTGGAAAACGAAGAGGAAGACATGAAGCTCGACATATACCGCCCCCACGCCGCCCTCCTCCCGGAGGAAGCTGAGCGGATCGCTAAAACAAATCTCTTCCTCTGCCTCCTTCTCACCCTTGCTCGTGAGCAGGATTGGAAAGACATCCTCACGGCCGCCTTCCGTGCAGGTACGTGGCGGTCGCACCACCTCGACGCCGTGTTACGCGGGGTGAGGCTGAACAAGTACGACAGGCCTGCCCATTATGCTCTGCATTGTGGAGCTGCAGGATCACCGTCGTACTCCTCCTCCCCTTCACTCAGTGAAGCCGCGGTAGAAGCCTCCAAGAGCGTACCCCAAAGCTCCACGGCAACGGCGCGGCTACGTCGCGCGAGAGACATCCTCATCTTCTGTGCGGAGGAAGGGCCCTTGTACAACACGGCACCATCGGCCACTCCCCCTCCTTCTTCCTCTTCTCCATCCCCTAACAAAGCAGGAGATGGAGGCGACGCTTCCAACTCTGTGATGCCCTCTCCAGAAACTGCGCAGTACCTTCTAACGATGTTGCTTCAGGCTGCGCAGCAGCGGGGCGGTGCTGGTGCTGATTATGCCGCTACACCCGCTGATGCGGCACCGCACATGCCGCATGAACGAGATGCTCTCCCGGTAGCTTCCTTCCACGAGGTGTGGCGCTACCTCTCTTGGATGGAGCTGCATGGCTTTCACATCCTCTCCCATGCAGTTCTTGACGCTTTGGAAAGGGCTGTGGAGGAAGACAAATGGAGTGCGACAGATTCCCCCGCCTCCTCCTCTGCCGCATCGCCCTCTAGCCCGCCCCTACAGAGTGCAACGATGTCGTGCCGCACACATCGACGAGACTACCTCCGTGGTGAGCGTGCGTTACTACGGGATTCGGAGAGGAGCATGGCAAAGAATTGGGAAAAAGATGCCACAAGACAGTCCCCTCTCTCTTGCCGCCGAGGGAGGATGCGAATGGTCATGCCTCGCCCTCTTCCCATCGCCGCAGATCCGGTACACCCACCAGAGCCGTAGCTCTCACCCCGCTCCATGATCGCCTCCTCTGTGGCTTTTCTCTTTCACTCCTTGTCCTCTTTTCAGTATAATGGTGCAGAGCGGCTGATAATATATTCCGGTGCATGGTGCATGTATAAGTTTATCATTCTTGTGCCTACCGTCTCCAGATGCATAAGCTATATCCGAGAGAGAGGGGGTGGGACATCTGTTTCGTCATCGTCGAACTCGATCTGTGTTTACCCCTCCTGGTAACTGCGCTGAGATGGGGAGGTGCGGATAACTGATGGGAGGGGGAAAAGGAGAGCACACACACTCACCACCACCACCATCCAAGGTGTGACGGCTCCCTCAAACTTACACTTCCTCCTCTTTCTCATAACTGAACACAATGCGCTGCTGCTACTTAGTTATCCCCACCTCTTCCGCTGGAGGTGGATGCTCGTCTTTGTCGACCCTTGAGCGTCCTTTTGTTGAAGAGCCCAAAAGAAAAATCAAAGAAAGCAAGAGATGAGAAAGGAGGAGCGGGAAGGTGCCCTTGTGTGCGTGAGATAGGCTCGTGGAGTAGTTTGCACGACACATCCACTCACCTACCCCACCTCTTGGGAACTTCTTCTTCTCCGTCTCCCTGCTTTTTCTCCTTCCCCGCGGTGAACTGCCCTCTCGCGCCTCTCGTTTCTGTCCATTGACGACACCCAAACACATGCACACCTATGCATGCCTCACTATCCACCTCTTCCTCTCTCTCTCTCTCTCTCGTGTGTGTGTGTGTGTGTGACGACGACGCCAACAAGTGCATCACCTTCCCATTTGAGGAGCCACCGCCACCGCTCCGGGTAAGGCAGTCACCTTCCTACCCTCTACACCCTCTCTTCCCCTTACACCCACACACATTTATATATAAACATATATATATATATATATATATGTTTATATATATATGCGTAACTCATAACTTCATTTTGGAAAATATCCGATTAGGCTCTCTTACTCAACCTTCGCGCACAGGTGCGTCCGCCCCACAAATCGAAAAAGGGAGGGGGGGAGAAGAAAGGCGATCGTTTCGCCGACTTCATCAATCCTGATTCGCATTTTTATTTTCACTTCCACCGCGGTTGACGCTCTCGAAGAACGAAGGCGAAGGAGAAAGCCGCATCTCCCCCACCACTTGCATATACCTCCCTACGTTCTCTCCCTCTCCCTCTCTCTCTCTCTCACGCACCCTGCTTCCTTTTCTCTCTTGTACTTCGTGTTTCCCCCTCTTCTTACCATCGCAGTCCCTTGCCGCGGCTTTCCCTCATGGGAAGGCGAGCTCCCCGCGTTTCTTCGAAAATAAAAACAGAATTAAGGAGAGAGAGAGAGAGGGCGTTCGGGAGAGGCCTTAGACTCTCCCAAGTGCACAGTACGCACACACCCATTCTGTATTTCAGATATATACATATACATATATATATATATATAGCTACGCCGGCGCACGCACACTCAGACACGTAAAGAGAAAGAGAGAGAAAGAGAGAGAGTTGTGGTGGTGGTGTGTGCGCGCTGCCTTTTTTTGATTTTTTTTATCCTCCGGCCCCGCTCCCCTGCCGGCCCAAGTCTACACACGCACACACACACACACAGCCACAGAATAAGTGCTTGGGTGTCTGTGTGTGTGTGTGTACTGCGCAGTATAAAAAGCGGTACTCCCTCTCCCTACATACCCCCCCCCCATACATTTACACTTCTCTCTCTCTCTCTTTCACTTCCCCCTCCCTCCATCTCTGTTTTCCTCCTTCATTTTTTTTCGTGGGGGGAGGAGTCGCTCCTTTTCTTCGCTCGCCCTCCCTTGTCTACCTCCATCTCGGTATAACTTCTCTGTGCGCAGAGCCGTCTCTCTCTCTCTCTCTCTCTGTGTGTGTGTACGTCTGAGGTAGCACGTTACACGGGGAGAGAGAAAGGCGGAGAAGGAAAAGAAGGAAGACGCTGCCACAGCTGCTCGTATCCCTCGGTGTTACCGTTAAGGTGCGTTTGTTTGTTTTTCTTCGCTCTTCTCCCCCTTTTCTCTCCTCAACCCCAACCATTCGATAGGGCACTTCTCGAACATTTCGAACTCCAGCCCCCCCCTTTCCCCAGCAGCAGAAGGAAACGAAGAGGAGAAGCGAGAAGACAGCGGCGGACAACGGGCGCTCCCGCTCACTCCTCCCGCTGTGTATTTGTGTGTGTGTGTATTTATAGAGGGGGGAAAGGTCTGTCAGAGGAGGAGAATTCGCTGTCTACACACCCCTATCTGCCCCTGACGCTCCTCCCGATTTTCATGTCCGGCGTACCCATCGGTGTCGGGCTTGGCGTCACGCTCGGGGTGTTGATCATCATCGCAACTGTGCTCATTGTGTTGGGTATTTACACGAGCAGCGCCCGCACCCGGGATTACCACCACGAGAGGGAGCGTCGCGCGGAGGAGGCACGTCAGCAGCATGTCCTGGAACAACAGCAGTGGCGTGAGCGTCGCCTTCGCGATGTCGTGCTGCTTCTCATCGAACGTGGTGAGGCGTTGGAGGGGGTTCCACTGGCCTTCCAGCTACGCAATCGCACAGAGGTGAGCGTGAGACGAACGCTGCGCCACCGCACCACCACAGCGATGGAGCGCCAGCAGCTCGAGATCGAGTTCGCAAATGAGGACGAGAACAGCCGCCTCGACCCAGAGGCGTTGGCGATTGCGCACAAGCCGCTGCCCGAACTCCTCGCGAATGGGCGGCCGGAGGATGCCGAGCCGGGGCCCGACGTGATGCAGCTGCTCCTGGATGGGCAGGAGCTCCGACAGCTTTCGCCCAGCGACGTCGATGACGAGAACTTTGTAGACGAGGAGGAATCCACCTCGAACACCACCACCAGCGCGGGAAGGCCACGAAGCCAAAACGGGGACAGCGAAACGCGGACGAGTCGTGGTGCGATGGACCCCGGTCGCTTGGTGAGCGTGCCCCCCACACTCTACACCGCTGCGCCATCTGCGTCGGAGTCCCCGCATTGGCGAGCGACGGGGGATGGCGCCCCCCTGACGACAGCGCGGAGCACAGACACCGAGGCGCAGGCCTCAAACGCCACAGTCACCGCCCTCCTCGCGGAGCAGCAGCGCCGCGAAACCCGAGAAAAGGCAGTGCTACGCGAGCTGCAGCGGGAGAAGCGCCGTCGGCAGCGCAAAACAGCCGACGAGGTGTACGGGGAAGGGGTAGCGTACCAGCGCAACCCCACGAATGATATCTTCATCCGCGTGCCGACATCACCGGAGGTGGTTCCCCTGCAGTCGCCGCTGTGGCGCTTCCTCAGCCCACTGACACCCTTCCGTGGGGGTCGTGCTCACGGGACAAAGAAGTCCGCCTTCGATGGACGCTCGCCGACGGAGGCGCTCCCGAACGCGAGGCGGGGCACCATGGACCCGGCAACCCCGCACGCACCGGGAAATAAGCGGAGCTCCAGCACGTCTCCCTTCTGAATAGCCGGCCAGGGACGTGAAAGCCAAGACCAGGTGGTGGCATCGCCTGTCACCGCCGATCGCAGCTCTCACGGAGACATGAAGGACGATTCCCACGCTGCGCACCAGCAACTGCCGCCTCAGGGCGGTGTGGATGGGCCTCAGAGCCGATGGATGGCGGGCACGCAGAGTGGGTGGCCCCAGCGCCTCTCACCCACCACGCGTGTTGCCATCGCTGCGCTGCCACCACCACAACCGTCGAGCTCGTACCCGACCCCGCAATCCCCCGTGGATCTCCCGGAGGTGCTCACCGACGGCTATGCACAGCAGCAACAAGGGAGTCAGCGCAGCCAGCTGCACACGTCGCCCTCTCCGCTCCCGCTTGTGTGGGAGGTCTCCCTGGGAAGAGAGGCCCCCGCCACGTTCTCACCGCGCGAGGCGGCCGGTGGTGCGCACGGGTCACAGTCATTCTCCACATCTGCCCATGGATGATTCCAGTGAGGCGTTTGCAGGATGTGGGGGGGGGGGACATTCGGACAGCCACCGCGCACGCGAAGGGTGAGGGCGTAGCAGGGGAAAAACGGAAGTCCAGCCTGTGCGCGTATGTGTGTATGTGTGCGTGCTCATCTGTGTCGTCGCTGTCGTTGTCGCTCCTCTTCCTTGATGAAGGGAAGGGAGGAGGGAGAGAAAACTTTCGTCATCTCATATTCCTCCCCCCCCCCTTTCCTTCCTGTGTCTCTTCGTTCCCGTAGTGCCCATTTTTTTTCTACTTTTTCGAGTCTTTTCCATCCTCCTCTCCCTTCCCCACCCCCTCCCTTCTTGTTGGCCTCTTCTCCTCTAGGCACCCCCTTTGGGGCCTTCCCTCCCCTCCCCTCCCCCCCTCCTCTTCCTCTCGCTCCATCTTTCTTTCTTTTCCTTCGTCGTGCTACACAGACCCAACGCTGTACGAAGCCCTCGCCCCTTCCTCCCTCTCTCCGCCCTTGAGAAAAGAAGGAGACTAGGAGGGCGCAAGAGGGAGGGGACATGCTGTGGGAGGTTGCTTCGAAACAGCATGGTGGCTCCCTCGAAAGTGGGGACAGGGGAGCAGCAAGGAAAAGAAAGACTTTGGGAGGTGAGAGGTGAAGAGTGGGAAACAGGGACGGAGGTGGTTTCTACTTCTTCATCCTCTCTATGAACCAGTATGTATAGAGGAAGCGAAAGGAGGGCAGAGGTGGAAAAGGCAGTGATAACAAGTGAGAGTCGGGACACATCAGAATGGAAGAGGGCCCACCCACTCTATAAATATCAAGGTGCTCGGTTTTTTCTGAAAGAAGGGGATGGAAGCGAGCGGCAATGGTGATGGCAGCTCGTCTTCCCGAGAAGATAGAGAGAATGAAAGGTGAAGCGTTCCCACCTCCTCTTCTCCGAATGCACCTCCACATTTGATGATGGAAAGAAGGAAGACGGGTGTCTTTGTGGGGTGCATAGGTGTGCGAGTCTCTCGTTCTCTTGACGGTGGTGCACAAACAGGCGGGGCTCCCCACCCAAAAAAAAAAGCGAATGGGTGAAGATAAATTTCGCTGCATCCGCTCAGGGAGGAAAGAAAAAGATGGCGAACTCTACATAGTATAGTTCTGTTCTGTATACCGTTTCTTACGCGTGGAAGCATCACGGTTTCTCCTGCCTTGGGTGCTGTTCAGGTTGTGTTTCTCTCACACCTCTTCCCCCCCCCCTCTTCTTCCCCTCCCTTCTCTCGTTCTTATTGCGTGGGGGGGGGGGGGGCGATCGTCATTCTCAAATTCCTATGGTACGTGTGGTTCCTCTTCCGTCATTTCGGTGCGTGTGTTTGTCTGCATACTGGCGCAAGCGTGAGGATTAGGAGCAGTGGAGCAGGACAAGAAAAAAAGGGCGAGGATGGGGAACGATCGTGCAAGTTGACATCCATGAACTAGCGCATCTCCTTCACCTCTCCCCCTCCCCTGCCCATTCTCCCTTCAATATGCTGCGCCACTCTCTCACCTTACCATTTTTTTCTTTCTGGGTTGACTGTCCCTCTCCCCCTCCTTCTCCTCTGTGTCATAGCGTGCTGGAGGAAAAATTCGGAGAAGGAGGGGGAGAGCGGTGCCATCGGTTTCCATGTGCTGCGTAAGTTCCTTCCCCCCCCCCTTCCCATCCCCCTCATTCTTCTCCTCCTCTGACCCGCGGTTCCCACACACGCAAACTCTTCTTTCAAGAGCCGGCTCGTCTTAGCTCCTTGGTCACCACCAATCCGCCCTCTTATTATTATGTTCGTTGTTAGGTTTGTCGTTTTGCGATCTGTCTCTCTTTCTCTCATTTTCTTTGCAGCTTAGAAGCACGGCTTTTTTGTGAGGAGAAGCGGAAGAAGCGGAGAAGAGTGGCCAGAGCGGGGGAGGAGGACGTTATCGTGTCTTCTCTTCTCCTCTCTCTCTCTATCTTCTGCTTGGTGTACACCCTCTTTCTCTCCGGTCCGCTCTCTCTCTCTCTTGCGTGTGGGCTCCTTCGAGTGTATGGCTGCGGGTGTTGTCTGCATGCTTAGCCGTGCCAGCGCCGTCCTGGTGGAGGCAGATAGAGCGGTAGAAGAGGGAGAGGAGAGTAACACGATGTGAGCTGCCCCCCCCTCTCCAGGTGAGCCGTCCCCTTCTCCTCCTGTTCCTCTCCTCCTCTCTCTTCCTCCTCCACCTTGAGGCCTTCCTCCGTCCGCTCTCCTTCTGGGACGCGAGTTGGGAAGACGGGTGGAGGTTTGGGGGGGGGGGGGGGAACGACCCTCGGTGGCGTTCCGAAACGCGCTTCACACACCCCTGGCCCCACCCCAACCCGCCTCACGGCATATCCATCCACGCCCCCCTCTGTCCTCCCTCCCTCCTCCCTCTAACCGTCCGCCGATGGATACGGATACACGCACAGGGCACCACACGCGCCTTCAGCTTTTCCATCTTGCTGCAGCTCTCCGTGGCCCACTGCACCAAAACAACAGCAAGGAACAGCAGCCAGCTTTCAAGCATCACCGCTTCTCTCTCTTTCTCTTTCGTGTACACTCGCGGCCTCCTCACGAAGCAAAAACTCGAAGAGATACGAAAAGGAGGAGGAGGAGACTGAGGTATTCTTTGCTGAGCTTTTTGCTCCAACCCCCCTCCCCACTCGAGGCGCAACCATAGCGGGATACGCCATCAACACTGGCCGCCACCCCTTCCACAACGCTCGTTTCGTGCTGGTCATCCTCATCATCGGTCCTTCCTTCCTTCCCCCGCCCTTTCCCACCACCAGACCTCAAGGCGCTCTTTTCTTTTTTGAAAATGGTGTTTGGCAGTGGCTTTTCTGAAGAAGAGGTGAAGGAGCTCGACGAGCTGCACGCCGTATACGACAGGCTCATCTCTGCATCCCCCTCGGGCAGCACCAGTGCTCCTCGTGGCACTGCTGATGATCCTGCGGTGCGCCAACAGCTGAGACGGCTTTTCGTGCCTCCAGACGGAGCGGAGGTGTTGGCTGGGCGGAAGGCAGTGCGCTCTTTCCCCAGGGAGGATGCGTGGCGTACCATGATGCGTGAGGTCAACGGCGAGGTGGTACTGCGGGGCGGGCAGAACATTCGGAACGCACGCAGCGTCATTAATCGCATCATGTCGTGGACGCTGTGCTTTTCCCAAGGGGAGGCTCTTTTCAGTGAGGTGGGCCTCGACATCTCCAGCACTGGTTTGTTAAGGAAAGTGTGGATTGATGGAGTAACCGAATACTTTCTGGAGCGAATGGAGAAGGATTTTGCAGAACTGGACATGGGCATCGTGGAAGAGGCCTGTCGACGTAACATCGTGGATTCTGAAGAAAGGGACGCGGCGTATATCCCCTACTGCGTGGCGTCGGCGCGCACCGTCATCACACCCACGCTCCTTTGCAGTCCGTGTTTTCTTCGGCTGATTCGGTGCTGTCGGGAGCTCACGGTGGCCCTATGGATTCTGAAAAAGCTTCTGGAGCATCTCTCGTCTTCCGGCTTCCAAACGGGAGCGCCTCGATTTGCTCAGGCACCCGACAGCCGTCACCACAGTATCTTGGCTTCGACGGATCGGGACGAGAGGCGATCCAATCCGCTGCACGACGCGCGGTGGCTCTTTCGATTGGTTCTGCTGTTTCTTGGTGGGATGGAACTCCAGCAGCAAAGCGATGCGGCTCGTGTCGCAGCCCTCAGCGAGAAGAACCTCGATGCTTCCATCCACTGTATTGCTTCCCTCGTGGGAGACGCGGTCTCTTGCAGGAACGGCGGCAGTGATACGAAGGCAGAAGTGCGGATGGCTCTGGATGGTCTGGTGCTCCATCACATCAAAAGCAGGTGTATCTCCACTTTTCCTCCGGGAAAAGCATCAGAAGTGTGGAGGAGCCATCCGAGCGGTGATGCCGTCGAGTCGCTCGGGGCAGAGCCGCCGGAGACGCTGCTGGCTCGCAGTGCCGAGCTTGTGCGAAGGGTGCTCGTAGACTACGCTGCCTTCATGGGATCCGTGGAGAGATTCGCCGCACGGAACGAGTTGCGGGAGTGGGGTGTGTCGCTGATGACCGTTCAACTCTTTTGCTGGGATCCAGCAGTGCCGCTCGAGATGAGGGGATCTCCTGCGCAGCACTTGAGTTACCACCTTCCCCACCCGGACGGGTCTTTCTCAGTTCAGAAGACGGCACTGTACGCGATGATGCGAGAGCTGCTCCGCCCACTCCTGTATGTGCTGCTGGGTGCACGGGTTTTGGAGGATGGCCATGGCGGTGATGCCTCGGCGATCGCCCCGGCTGCCGTGACGTCTGCGATGCCTTCCTTAAGCGCAGACCGGTTTGAACACGAGGCTGCAAATACGTCTCGTACCTCCCCCACCGGCCTCTCGCTCTCCCCCCTAGAGCAGAAAGTATGCGCGATTCTGCTAGCCTTGGCGGACTGGATGAGCACCATCGTCCTACCCCCTGCGGCCGGCATGTCCCAGTGGGATGCACTGCACGTGGGGAAGCAGGTTACGCGCGAGTTCAAGCTCGGCACAGAGTGTTTTGTGTCCGTTGTGTCGGACGTGCTTGGTGAGGTAGTGGAGCACGCTCTGTCGGCGCTGCAGAGCCAGCACCATGACGCTGCCGTCGCAACCTCCACTGAGGAGGACGAAGCCGCATCCTCGGCCCTCCACACGGAGTTTGTGCGATACCTCTGGTGTGCAGAGCGCATATGGAACATCTTGACGACTCCTCGCATTGTGTTCGATCGCGCAGCCTTTGAAAACTTGACGGCGATGGGGGCTGTATTGGCACGTCCACTGCTCACGGAGGACCGGGCCCAAACCTCTCCTGATGCAGCGGCGGCCTCCACGTACATCGAGTGGAAGATGGGGCCTTTCTGCGAGCATAAAGCACTCTTCTACGACACGGTTGTACGCGTGATGAAGCTCAGATTTTCAAGCTCGCCGAGAGACCCCATCAGTGAACCATTACTGCGAAGCATCCATCGCTACATGATACGCGCAGAAGCGAAGAGTACACGCGGTGTGCGAGAAGAGCAGCTGTCGCCGGCAGCTGTGGCCGGTCGGCAAGCTCCCGCAGTCGCTTTACCACGACAGGAGAGGGGCACCGCAGCGAGTACATCGGGGGCATCGGGTGCTCGCCAACCTTCTCGGCTTGGCGGCGGCGGCAGGCCGGAGGCTATCCCCCTGATATCTACGGAAGATTTTCATGGGGCCTTACGTCTGGTGCGGTGTATTGTAGATCGCGACTATTTCATTGCGTGCTACACCGCTCAGATGCAACGTCGGCTCTTGCTGCGTCCGCGGGTCCAGAGCATCACTGACAACGAACTGGAAGCCACGAAAAAGCGGGTGGAACGGGAAGCCGAGCAGTTCCTCACAGAGTGGTTAAGTGACCCCCCCGCCTTCAAGCCTGTGCGAGACTTGTACACCACGTACACCATCCAGAGCAAGCTTTTCAAGTCCCTTCTCACCCCCAGTGCACAACACACAGCAGCAACAACCGCGGCAGGCATGGCGGCGGCGGCCTCCCCTCCAGCGAAGGACTTCAGGCTAACGACTACCATTCTGGATTGGAAACAATGGGGGAAGATCTCCGCAGAGCACAAGTCCAAGACCGGTGCTGCTGGTGCATGTCCTGCTGACCGCAATGAATCGCCAGCTTCTCCGCCAACATTCGTGCCGGGTCTCTCCGCGTGGGCCCTTCAGGTGCATTCTACACCAACGTCCGACACGGCGCCGCTACTCTTCCCGCTCGACATCTTGCCCTATCTCAGCGATGTGGAGGAAGCGTACGAGAATAAAAACTCGATGCGTGCGCTGCAGTGGGACTGGAACGAGTACGCCTACACGAGCTTCACTCTTCTCTACCCGAAGGAGAAGGGCCGCCCCATTACCGTCCACGCGACACTGTTATGGCAACGACTTCTCATGACCGTGGCAGCGTATGGGCGGGCTGGCGTGCAGCTGGAGACACTTGCGAAGCGGGCTGGATTGAAGACGGAGAAGCTGTTCAAAATCCTCATGCCATGCCTGCGCCGAGATAAGCTGCTGGTGCAACTTGATGAGAGCGGTAGCGGTGCTGCCGTTTGTTCCCAGCTACGGCCCCTCGGAAAGATCGCGCTCAACTACGAATTTGAACGCCCTGCGCAGAATCCACGTGGCGAGTACGTCTACTGGCCCAACTACGAGGGAGACATCAGCAGCCCCCCGCAGATTCTTGAGCAGGTGGAGCATCAACGACAAGAGGTCCTTCGAACGTCCATTATCCAAGTCATGAAGCAGGCTCAGCGGATCGCCCACAAGGAGCTGTACGAGAAAGTCCGGGAGAAGCATGCAAAGACCTTCGATCTAGCACCACGGTTTTTCAAGCAGCAGATGGAGGACCTCATACAAAAAGACTACATCGAGCGGTGTGCAAACTCCGACGAGTACCTCTACCGCTCCTAAGCACTCACCGTCGGTACGTGTGGTTGTGGATGTGTGGATGCGTGTCCAGCAGAGCCTTCTTGCAGCCCCGCAATGTGGGTGAAAAGGGCGAAGGTAAGCAGAGGGAGTGGGTGGTAGAGAAGGAAAAGGCAGCTTCGGTCGATTCTCACCGGTGAGAAGTGTTGTTTTTGTCTATTCTTTTTCCTTCCTTTTTGTTTTGGGAGGGGGGAGAGGGGGGGGGGAGCCTCTCAAATTTCGAGCCGCTCGTGTTTTCCATCGTTTTCTATTGCTGTTCTGGTATCCTCACTTTCCGAAAGGCATTATCTTCTCCACCCCGTCCTCCTATTCCTCTCGCCTCGCCGCCTCCCGGCACGCCCCCCCCCCCCAAGGGGACTCTCCTGGTCTTCGTCTTCTTCTTTTCTGACTTTATCGATGCTACATCTCAGGTAGGCATTCGTGAATTTCAGTGGTGGTGAGGTTTGTTTCTTTCTACTCACAAAGGGGGGGGAGAGGAGGAGGAGGAGGAGGAGGAGGAGAGGAGCGAACGACCCAAAAAAGGTAAGGCAGAGGTACTTGATCCAACGAGTAGAGAAACATATCTACAGATAGTACGATATCGATATTGGGGTATACGCCCTTTCCTTTTTTCGCATGTTGAAACGTGTGCTATTCAAGATGAAATACATATCGGTGGTTGCTCTGACGCTCTCTCTCCCTCTCCCTTTTCACTCTCCGGGGTGTTTGCTCGGCCAAGGCGTGTTTGAAGGAGGAAGCGGCATGAGGGTGAGGGTGAAGCGAAGAGGGAAAGGGGCCTTTTTTTAAATATGTCGATGTATAGTTGCGGGGGGAAGAGAGAGAGCGAGGAGGGGCTCAATGCACACACAGACATCCACCCGTTACGCACATTATCCGGCACCCATTCCATGGGAAGACCTCTTTAGCGACATTTTTGTTTTCTCTTCCTCCTTCCTCACCCCCCTCTTTTACCCCATTTCTTTTCTGCTCTCTTCCTCCTACTCTCTCTCTCTCTCACACACACACCCACACGTTCGTCCTTCGAAAGCCTGCTCCCACTCCTTCCCTTTCATCCATCTCTAACACATCATCCGCATTCCTTCCAGCTCGTCCCGTCTCTTTTTTTTTTAGTATCGTTGCGGGGAGTGCCCCTCCCTTTTTCGATGCGGGGTACAACGCCTTCAACGAGTGCGGCACCCGTCCTTGAAAGCCGCCGACGTCACCTCCTCACCTCTGTGTATATGCCCTCCACCGATCCACCCGGTCGTGGGAGGAACACGTCGACGTCACGGCCACCAGTGCGCTGCCCTTTGTCACCACTGCGGCGGTGTCCCGCCACAGCCACGGCCGCGACTCGTGCCAATGATGCTGACGAAGGACGGTCGTCCTCCTCTTCCTCTTTTCCGCCTCCTGGTGGGTCTGCTCTTGGTAAACCCACGGCAACGACGGTCAGGAGCTCTGCTATTCAGAGAGACTATCACCCCACCCTTTCATCCTTCGCTGTGAACACCGGTGTCTCTACGTCTGCGGCAACACCGGGGGGCACCTATACCTGCGCAAGTCCAGGAGGACGAGAGGGCGGTGCGTTGGGTGGGCGATCTCCCGCAAAACTGAACATCGCAGCGAAGTCGCACACCGCTACCACACCACCGTTGACCATCTCCTCCGCGCTATGCAAAGAGTGGGGGCCCACCACATCACCACCCCTGCCCACCTCCCACGCTCTGCCGGAGCCCTGTGGCCTGTACGATCTTCACCATCTCATGCAGCATCGTCTCGTCGATGCATTCGGTTGGGTGCTTCATTGGTCGCTCGACGCTGGGGCAGAGGTAACACTTCAGGAGACGGTCCCCCCGCCGGACGGCCCCGCCCATGCCCGTTCCGCATCCCCAGAGGCAAACCCACACCGCGAAGGGTCTGAAGATGCGGGAACAGCTCAAGTCAACCCGAAGAAGGACCGGGGCGCATTACTGGAGAGGGATGCAGCAGCTGGAGGAGGAGGAGGTGCAGCAGGAGCAGCGAAGGGGCAGGGGAAGACGGAGGAAGAGGGAAAGAAGCAGAACGTCAAGGAAGTGATGTACACAATCCCGTTGCACGAACTCCTCATCGACCGCGCTTCCTCCACCACAAGTGCTCGGTATAGCGACCCTAGTACCCCAATGAAACCTTCAAGTCACGACGCAAACACTCACGAGCATCCTTTCCCAGCGCGGGCGGCGAAGATTGGAGTTGTCACTCATGGTCGTGACTGTGTGCTTTGTCATGATCTACTCTCCCTGAAGGCGTCTACTGTCGGGACCACCACGCCGTCTAACCCCCTGCGTTCTCGATTGCATCACAGTCCTTTTGAGTACCGCCTCGCATCTTTGCAGCGGTGGCTCCGCAAGCGCGCGTCCGAGTCGTTGACGAATGCGTTGCTTATCGCCTGTCTCTCCCCGGAGACGCAGAGGTACCTCGCCTACCTAGGGCTGTCGGACTGCTCGACTTCATATTATATGACGGCAGGGCTGCCCAACATCACCATTCCCGATGCACCCCCCGAGGATTTCTCGACCCGCCTTCCCTCGACTCTCACCGCGGCCTCGGAGCGGCTCGATCGGGTGCCACTAAGCTTTTATGCACTACCCGCGTTGTGTCGATGGACGAGTGTGGCGCCTTCTCGCCGTCATCGAATCCTCTCTCAGAGCCGGATGCACCCCTTTCCTCTGGCGAAGGTGTTAGAACTCGTGCCCGAAGGCGGCAACCACGAAGGCCACGACGATGCCCCTCCGAACGCGCTACCTCCACTTCACTTCTTCACCATCCAACAGCAGTCTCATCTGCCCGACCAGTCCCGCTCCTCCCACCGACGCCACAAGATGATTTCCCTCGGTGACACATGCGTATGTGACATCTACCTCGTTGCAGCCTCAGGGGAGCACTCTCGCACCATGTCAAGGAGCTCTGCACCTCCCACCGCCTCGGTGTGGGGCTACATACCGAGCACTGGGGTGCGTGGTGACCGTGGCCGCAGCAGCAGCCGTCAAGACCAGTCAGCGACCCCCAAAGAACCTACACACCGCAGTAAGGCAGCCCATGCAGCTCCTACCGCCACCAGATCTTTTTCAGGGGAGCTCTTCTATATCACAAGTAGTATTGAGAACTATCTGCGCCTGGGTATCATGTTTGGATGGGTCTACGGATGGCAAGCGTGCTTCTCCTCCGCAGGGCCACCTCTGAACTCAGTGGTGTGGCTGCGACTGGTGAATGCGCCTGCCTATGCGATGGCGAGGGCGGCCAGCCTCGACGATACTCCGTGAGTGCTCGTCTACGTTTGTATCGTTTCACCTCGAATAGGGAGAAGAGGAGGAGGAAGGGAGGGGCGGTTGTAGTTATTCCCTCTCGCTCTTCGATAACCTCCTCCTCTTCTCCCTTCCTTGCCTCTCTCCCACCCGAGCACTCCTCCATTCCGATGGTCGATCTATCTACATAGACATATATATATATATATATGCATGTCTCTCACTCTCTATATCTGCGTGCTGTGCATCCCTTACTCGTCCGCAATTTTCCATTTTTCCTACGTCCGTACCTTTTCGGAAGAAACACATCGCTTTCTGCAACAATAACTCTCCCGCCCACCCACTTATCCTCTACTCCCTTTTCCCTTCGCACGCAAAGGCCAAGCTCCCCGTGGTATCTTTTGGAGGAGGAGGAAGAGGATGGGTGCGGATGGGGGGCGTCCTCCTCTTTTTTTTTCCAGCCAGCCCTTTCCACCACCGCCAAGCACAACCGCAGCCAGCTCTCTCTTTGGTTTCTTGCTCGTGTTCCGGCCATGCAAAAATAGAGGAAGGCGCTTTCCTCTCCGTTGTGGCCGTATGTGTGTATGGGGAGGGGGGGGGGGCCTGCTTGCCATCACCGCCATCACCTAGGCCATAGCACATGGAAGAGCACAAGGAGCTGACCCCGTTCTTCCCTCCCTCTCCCGTTCTCTTTTTCTGCGTCCGCTGTTTCACGCATCTCCCTCTCTCTCTCTCACTCTCTTCTTCTTCCCCTGTCTTTCCTCCTCCTCTTTTTGGTGACCTTCACCCCTCTCCTTCTGCGTAGCTCTCGAACCTCTGCGATGCGGCGCCACCAAGCTGCCGTCATGCGGAGGAGGACATGTGGCAGCGCTCTTCCCGTCCCCTCTCACCCGTCGTTCCTTTGTGGTGGGCTTCGCGTCGCCCTCGCAGCAAGGGCGTATCACTTCACGAGTCCCCCTGAGCCCACGAATGTACCACAGCATTCTCTGCCGGGAAGAGCGTTGCGAGGCCGGGCGCTGTCACGAGGCCACCGTGTGCGCACGGGTGTGATGGAGGAAGAACAATGGGTGGACACCATCGCCACGAAGGCCGCGGCCGTGTCCGCTCCCCCTCCCCGGTCATCCAGCAGTCGTGAAACGTCAAACGGAAACCTCGACCGTGAGGCCGGCGAAGCTGCTGCCGAGGTCCGGAGGAGACACGCCGCCGCCACATCCGAGAGGCGATCCTCTTCCCCATCATCACACAGGCGGAGCGGAGTCACTTCTGCAGCCCTTCGAAAGGTGCTCGACGCACGGGGGTCACCGTACGCGTCCACTCTTGGTAAGCGCGTGGTGCCACGGCACACGGGTAGGCATGGCGTCGTCGAAGATAGCGATGCTCTGCATCAGACAGTGGATCAGCGCTGTGCTGCTCGGGAACTCCGCGCGGAAGAGCAAGATAGCCTTGAGCGAGACGGCTACGACCCAGCGTTGGTAGTGCAAATCGACTCGAGACGCCATCAAGTGCGGTTGAACGGCGTACAGCGCAGCCTTCTATGGTCCGCCCGGCAGCGGCAGTACCACGACGTCCTTCATCGGCTCGTTGCCTGCCTGCAGTCTCACCGCACTCCCTTGGAAAAATGTCAAACCCTCTATGCCCTGCATGATGAGGTGATTCATAAACGACTGCGTCTGCGTGCGGACACGTACGCGGATATCTTCCATGTCCTCTACAGTGTTGGGGTGCGGCGAGGCGGAGGGGCTGCAGGGCGGCCCGGGAAAGCCTCTCTCAGCAGCAGTGCGCAGCTGGTGTCCGGTAGTCCTGATTGGGATAGGGACTCGAGCGGGCAGGATGCCACCATGAGTAATCACGGAGGCTCGCTGCCTGTAGAGCTGGCAACCTCTGCAGCTGTCTCGAGCACTGTCTTGAGCTCCCACGGAATTCAGCACGTTTGGGAGATGTATCGCTATCTCGTAGACAGCGGCACAGACCCGACCGCCCGTATTCTTCAGTATGTGATGGGTCTGCTGGAACACGCCTCGGTCTCGCTCGCCATCGCCCGCGTGGACACGGGTGAGGACTCGTCGATTACCCGCACCACTGGCCATCCCCGCCACCGCCCCCGCAGCTCTGGACTTCTTCTCGTCGAAGCCAAGGCACATTCCCTCATGATGGATGCCGACCGCTTCCGCCTCACCCCCTCCGAGTTCACCCTCAACTCGTACATTGCTATTTGTGAGGCCTGTGACGTCATGCACCTCGCCGTGGCCCGGGTAACTGATTATCAAACACGGCACGAACGGCAGGCATCTCCCGGCATGTACGCGCGCCTTCTCACTGGCCTCGTGCGCTGTGGCCATTACGAGGACGCCACTGCTGTGGCGACCACCATGCAAAGCGTCGCGATGACCACGTACCTCCTGAATGCAGTCCTTCAGGCAGCACGGCATTCACGCGATCCCATGAGTGCCTTCAGCATGTATCGCTCCATCTTTTTCGCGCCACCCAACCCGCTTCGCATGGGGAAGGCCAACACGGCGCCTACGGGTGACTGCAGAAAGACGGCGCTGCATCAGCAGCCGGATCAGCCGCCCTCCCGATCGGCGAACGGCCTCCGGCCCTCCCTTGTGACTTTCTCTATTCTAGTCGAAGTGATGCTGCATACATGCAACTACTTTGAGCTGAGCTTTGTCGTGGCAGAGATGCGGTACTACGGGGTCAAAGGAAATGGACTCCTCTTAAATAAAATACTGCGAATGATGGCAGCGTCAGGGCATCCGAGGACTGAAATCGAGGCGCTGCGGAACGCGATGGACACCAAGCGGGTACGTGTGTTTGATGAGAATAGAACATGAAGAGCATCGGACAGGCCTTCATGATGTTTGGAAAGCGCAGACCAGGATAGACTCTCCCTCTTCTTTTTCGTCACCTCACCACCTCCTCGTCGGCGGATCACACGATTTCTGAAGTGGGAGGGAAGAGAGAGGGAGCAAGCGGTGGGCGGACGCGCAAGGAGGCTCACGAACGGAAGCATGAAGGGTAGACCGAGGAAAGGGCTCGGCAGGCTGGCTGCCCCCCCCCCACACACACACACCCAGCAGGAGTGGTTCATGGCACAGCTGTGGAAGATGGTTTGTCCCCAGCGAAGAGGAGGAGGGGGGAGGGGGAAGGTCTCCTTTTCTCACTCACTTGTTTGTTTCATCGCGTTTCTCTCACAGGCACACCCTGGACCTCCTTCTCCTCTTTTCCCTGGGTGGATTCAGATGGGCTCACGCCGTCCATCTCCCGTTCTCAGCCCCTATCGTCCGTGTGGTCCTCCCTTTTTTCTTCTACCGTCCATGGAAGCACGCCATACGGGGGGGGGGCTCTACCCGTCTTCGGAGCCACGAGGCGCAGGCGCAACGGCCTTTTTTGTCTTGTCTTCTCTTTGTCGTTGTTTTTGCTCTGCACCTCCCTGCATAGTATCTATCTATATATATATACCCATGATCCGCCGCTCCTTCCTCATGCGCTTCCCATCCCAACCACCTTTTACAGCAGGTTATCCCCACCGTCACCAACACTACCCTACTCTGCTCGACCGTGTGGCATCCTCAACTCGTCCCCACACCGCATTCGCTGCCCTTCACACACACACACACACCCGACCCCCACCCTCTCTCTCTCTCTTTTTCTCCTTTAACCTTCAACCTTCTTCTTCTTTGGGCCGCATGTGCACAACGTGCGAGAGATTTTAAAACACCGTCACTACACCGACACGCATTAGGGCGGCATCACTATCCGCTCCGACAGGCTTGATGGAGTGGGGCATCGTAGAGCCGCAGGAGCTCCGTCGCTTTCTTTTTAACTTCACCAACCCAGACCCGTCTGTGCAGGCATCTCAAGTGGAGCAGCTGCGGAACCTCGCCGCATACCCGTCTGCGCTTCTCGCCACACTCGCTGTCGTTACCGATGGCGCCAGCCCTCTTGCGGTGCGGCTAGCCGCCACCACCGTCGCCCGCCATCTACTGCTGCAACATGGTGACCGCGTCACGGTGTACCTACGTAGTGCCGGGTGTGATGACGAGGTGGTGTTGCTGACCGCAATGGGCAAATTATTGAACTGCACGCTGGATGTGGAGGAATGGCCGCGACATACGTCAGCTTCCCTTCAGCGATCTACCGGAAGCCTCGTCGCACTCCTGGTCACCGCACTAGCGCGCGTGAACCTCCCGGCCGCCACGGTGATGTGGTCTCACCTCGTCATGGGCCTCCTTCACCATTCGAGCAGCGTCTCATCCATCTCCAACAGCGACACCAGTAGCTCAGGGGCGTGCCCAATAGCCCCGCAGGGCCCCTCTAGCGCTCTCCTTCTACGCGAATTATGTGAAAGTCCATTGGTTGCAGCTCCTGCCCTGCGCGAGTGGGTCGGCGGCGAGGTAGAACAGAGCCTGTCCCTCTGCTCCCTCCTTTCCGCGCAGCTGCGTCTACTCCAGCATCATATAAAGATGGAACGGGAGGGGGCCAAAGGGGCTCCTCTCTCTCCCTCGGCACCCTGGATGGAGAATATCTTAGCAGCTTTCTTGTCTTGCGTGGAGAGCGGTGCCTTACCTGGCGTCTCCTCGATGTTTGCGGATGCTGTCTCAGACAGCGGTGAAGCCGAAGGGCCAGCCGCTCAGTCACTCCGCACCGTATCTGCGGCTGTAGGCGCCATACAACGTACCATCCAGTCCGTCATTCTAGAAGATATACTGCGACCCTTGTGTGTCCTCACCACGGAAAGTCCAGTGGTGGGGGTGGTGCACCTTCGCTCCTCTCTTCAGTTCACGGCCCCCCTCGTGGCTGTCGGCATGCGGTACATGGCGAACGCCGTCCTGCTCGAAGCGTTTGAGCCGCTCCAGCCGGCGTTCGCCAATGCAGCTGTTCCTCTTCTGGGGCACTTGTGTCGCGTGGGGCGTCTCACCGAACTCCAGTATGACGGCGCCGGCGAACCCGATAGCGTGCACGCTGCCTTGGTGGCATGCGTGGACTACGTGGCTGAGTGGCTTTCTGTGGGTAGCCCCATCGGGACACCAGATATTTCTTCCTCTCCCGATTCAAATGCTGTGCTACGTTCGGAAGAGGCGCCAAGTGCATCTGCTGCTACGGCCCTGTACACACTTCTTGTAGATGCTGCTACGCTTCCGCTGACTGTCGTGGGAAGGCAGCTGGTGGAGCACACGACGCACTGTCCTGATAGTGCCGCGCAGCTTCTGGTGCGGTCAGCTGCAGGAAGACGACGAGGGCGCCAAAACTTGGGCGACGGCAGCGAGGGACTCCGCAGCTGCAACGCTACCGTCCAGAGCGGCTTCAGTATGGCGACCAACCTCAAAAACAACGAATACGACGACGACAAGAGTGGAGGCAAGAATGGCAGAGAGGAGCGTGAAGCCGAAGACTTCGGCTTAGCTGATGCAGTGGATGCAGTCCTCCCCGATGACGGAACGCTGCGTCAGGCGGCGACAAGAGCGGCGGCCGCTCTCTCGTGCTGGCAAGAGTGGTGGAGAGAATTGGCGATGCTTGTGGCGCGCGGCTCGACCTCCCCCTTGGGCACCGCAGACGACGCCGCAGCCTATGCCGGAGAAGAATCGACGCTCCTCATCAGCAACGAATTGCTCGACAGTCTCCTCACGGACGAAAAGAGCATCGCCACTCTCGCAAAGATCGGCCCGCTTACCCTCGAACACGATCTTGCCACACGGGTGCAACACATCCTGCTGTACCTCTCCCCCAGCGATGCGGGTGGCAGGGCGCCGTTCTTTCTCCGCCGCCAAGTGGTGCGGTTCCTGGGGCGGTGGAGCGCCGGTTTGATGGGCACCTGGCTATTCGCCTTCAAGGGAACCGAAGGAAACCGGCGCTACTCCTACACAGCGCAGCGCACGTACACTCTGATGGCTCTCGTAGGTGGCCTGGAGGAGCTGCTAAGCATCATTCTCCGCGTCTTCGCTTCGGAAGTAAATAAGGCGGTACAGGCGGAGTGTGTGGCGGTGCTAACTTTCATTCTCACTTCCTATCTTAAAACAGTGCACGCCCTGAATTCTGGTGAGCACAAAGATGACACGGAGTCCGACTTGGAAGAGGAGTCGCTGGGGAGCAGCACGAGCAGTAGCGAGGAAGATGTAGTGGGCGACGAGGATGCACGGCCGCGCCCGATTCCTTCGGACGGTGTGGCTCGCGTATATGCTTTTTGCCAGGCGTTCGGCGTAGCTCCAGACCACCACCTGCTTGTACAAACCGTTCAGGACCTCTCCGAGCGATTGAACTCTGTTCAGTGGAGCGTCCGGCAACCTTTGTATCATCTCTTTAGTGAAGTTCTGCCGGCCCTGTGGTGCTTCGCGTCTCCGGGTGTGTCTCCGTCGTCTGTACCGTTGGGCCGTACGCCCCCTCTTGACCTAGGCACCGTCCGCATGGTCACTACGCAGGTCTTAGAAACTCTGGCACAGCATTATGCCACTCTTCTACGCTATTCCTCGGATCCTAGCCGTGAAACCGCTACGACTGCCGCCGCTCTCGCTGACTCGCCGTCCCTGTTGGAACAGGCGTCGGTGCTCACCTGCATGGCGAGTCTGGCGAGTGCGATGGACGGTGGGGCTCTAGAGATGGTGGTGCCTTGGATTTTGCGGGTGGTCCATCACATGTTGGATCGGTATGCGCAGTACCTCACCGGCCGCACCGACTCCACCCATGATTCTTCACCGAGCTGCTCTTCTTTGACAGTAGACATGACGGATATGTGTATGGTGAGCCTAGACCTCGTCAGTTGCGTATGCGATGGGGTACTAAGTCGTGACGCTCTGCTAGAGCTGCAGCTGCGAGGCATACGAAAAGTATCCCAGCGGCCCGAGCTTAGCGAGGATGGGATCACCGTTGATCGGCGCATGAGGTCCTTTGCCAAGGCGATACTCCATCCTCTTGCTAGCGGGGACCATGCAGCTGCAGCTCTGCCGACTCGTTGTATAGCTCTTCTCTCCCTTTGCCAATCCAGCCTCGATCACCCTTCGCGCTCACCCGCCGCCACAGACCGTGCCCTGGAGGGCGGCTGCGCTCGGGAAGAAGAAGAGGCGGAAGCGCTCCGTGTGGACGATGAGTTTGGTGAAGTCCGTCGAGCATGTTTCTCCGTCGTATACGATAGTGTGTTCCTTGTGGCCTATCCCATCTCTCTCTTCCACCCCATACCGCCACAGGCCTTTTGTGGAGACACCACAACTTCTAGCATGGAGGAGGGCCTCTCCGCAGCCCTTGTCCGAGATGTGCTTTGCCTCTGCCTACGGGAGATACTCCTTTCGCCGGCTTCAGAAGGGCGGTGTGAGGAGCAGCTCCAGTGGTGCGCCGCGCACAACGTGGCAGCCTCGGATGCCTGGCTGAGCCTGGGATCAGTGCTGAGCTTATGGGACCAGCAGATGCACAGCCGTCTCCCCGGAACCCACCCCTCGACGCAGCCGCATTCACCTGCCACAACCTCGGTGCTCTGCGGTAACGATGGCCACCTGGATGTGCCATTCTATGTACAGTGTGGGAACACCCTGAACAGTTTGCTAGCGTTGCTGCATAAGAGGAGCTCCGCATTCTCGTTGAATCGAAAGCTCAACATGACCTCTGCAGCTTGTGGTCTAGCGCTCTTGCTGTGCAACTTCACCACCCCTCCAGACCCTATCAAAGGATCGTCCTGCTGTGGGGGACTCCCTCTCACCACTCTCTCCGCGCTCCTTTCGGTAACTACCTGCGCCCGCTTTCAGAGCTACGCCCCCGATGCCGCGAAAGGCGACCGATGCGGCATCTACGAGGTGTTTCAAGTGTTGTGGTGCGTTGGGCGTGTATGGCAAGTGTCCATCGTCTCCGCCTCCCCAGCCATCTTGCAAGCCCTCGTAAATTCTCATGGGAAAGAAATGGCGAAGCTCATCGCATGGTGGACCCGATGGGCGACCATTCCCAAGGCAACGACGAGGAACAGGACACCGTCCGCTCCCGCCGATCGACCCGCCTGGGGTGCCCTGGTGGCGGTGTGGCGGTCTCTGGGACACACCTTGCAACAGGCAGCGCAAGAAGGCATCCTTTCTCTTTCCCCATCGCAGCTCTCTGGACTGCATCACCTCGAATGGCTCTGAGTTGATAAGAAGGCGTTGAAGAGGCGAGCAGCGGAACACTGGCGGTCTTCGCTCCGGGAGGCGCCCCCAGACTGAATTCGCACATGTGTACGTGTGTGTAAGGGGGTAGGGGGTGCTAGAAAGAGAAGAAGTGAGCTGTACACACCCCATCCTTTCGTTTCCTGCACCGCCCCTCTGTCTTTTCCCACATCTCCTCCTGCCGATGAATTATCTTCTTCTTTTTAAGAGAGAGAGAGAGGGGGGGGCAACGAAAGCCCATCCCACCATCGCGTGCACTCGTTTGAAGAGGTGCGTGTATGTGTCCGTTACATCTCCCATAAGTAAATAAATATATATATATGGAACGCTTCACATTATTATTTATCCCCTCTTCCAGTGCAGAAGCGAAGCACCAAAGGTAAATGTCGAGGAAATAGGGGAGAGGGAAGAGGGGAAACGAGGAGCGGTACACGGAAGAACAGAAATTTTCCTGGTGGGATGATGCGTAGGGAGTATGCTGTACGCTTGCTACCCTATTTTTTATCGATCAGCCGATCCGTTCTCCCTTCTCCGCCGTCCCCCACCCGCTACCCTCTCTTTCTCTTACTGTATCTTCTATAATGCGATCCTCCTCCTGCCCCTCTGCATGGGTCGGCCGTGCGGAGCTCTTGGAGCCCCCGAGCGACGCCACTGCTGCTCCTCTTGCGCAGGTGTTTCCACACTCGCTGGGAAAATCCGTTCCAAACACACACACACTCTCTCCCTTCCTCTGACTCCCACCGTGGGCGTGCAGATTGCAGGCTTTTTGGTCTATCGTAGAGGTTTTTGATTTCTGTCTTCCTGAGCCTCTCCACCACCCACACCAACACACACTCAAAACCATGTCATCCGCCTCGAACCGGGGGCATGGGCAGTACCACCAGTGCGAGTGCTACGGCCATGACCTTGAACTCCCCAACTACCGCCGCGATATCAGTAATCCACGGACGCTGCAGGGGTACTATGCTCCTCACGGCACGTGCCCATGCCCGGGAAGGTGTAGTGGAAAGCAGAACGGCCTCTACTGCTCCAGTCGTGGTGGAGATGCAGCAAACCTGCCGAAAGCCACTTTCCGTGCAGCGGACGGCCCTCACACCGTCCATGAGGCCGATGAAGTCGGAGGCAATGGTCGCGATCCGGTGACCAGCGTGCGCCTCGCCTTCCCGAACTCCCGCAACTATGGCGGAACGGTTGCACAACGCGGGCCTACTACACTCAACACCACTGCTCAGCTTGGGGCGTCCCGCTCGGCACGGGTGGAAAGCAAACGTAAGGAGCATGCCCAAGACCGAAAGAATTTCCTGAGAGGCGTCCTGCGCGATGAAATGTTGGCTCGAATGGATGCCGAGGGAAGGCGAGCAGCACTCGAAGAGGAACTCGGTCTCATGGGGACGCACCATATCGATGAATACGAGGCGAGCCAGCGAATGGCTGGAAACATGAGTGGCAATGGTGGCCCAGCCTCTCGTGACCCCGATGTCGCCCCTACACCAGGAGAGCAGTACGAGGAAATCATGACCGAGCTTGAGTACGTGGCAGGGCAGCCCGTAGGCTCCAAGCACAATATCATTCGGCTCCACTACCTTGTAGAAGAAGAAAACCGAAGGAACTGGCTCCGTCGGCAGGAGCGCATGCAGGCGACCGCCACGTCCCGGCAGGACTCCAAAAAGGATTCTCAAAAGTAGTGGGCGGGTGTATCTATGTTTGTTCTTTCCTATCTTTGATACTCTTTCTCACGGTAAGTATCTTGTTTGGGGGGGAGGGAAAGAAGGACGGTAGGGCCGTGTTTCTGTTGCTGTTGCTGTCGTGGGTCTCGCTCTGGAATTGGGGAGGCGGGGGGGGGGGCGGGGAGGCATGTGGTTGGGAAGACCTGATGCATCCCAAATCGACGCACGTGTTCCCTGGCGAGGAAGGGACGGCGTGGCGCCCTCCGTGGAGTCCGTGAACGGTGCATGGTCTCTCTTTCCACCCGTTCTCTCTCACCATTTCCCCGAAGCCGGAAAGGGATTTGCCAGAGTCTCACGTGAAGCACCACATCCGATAGAATCATCGTTGTCTTTCCTCTCCCCCACCACCACCCCTCTCTCTCTCTCTCTCTCTCCCTTATGTAAACGATTTTTTAGATGAATTTTTTTGTTTTTCTCATGTACCTTGGTCATTTCTTCTGTCCTCCCTCACCTCTTCACCCCTCTCTCTCATCTCCCTCGTTTCTTTTTTCTTGATGAACGGAGCTTTTGTGGATGATGGAATACCCTCGCACACACACCGTGGGTATCGCTCTGTGCGTTTCTCTCCCTCCTTCCCCTCCCTTCGCTGACTCTCCTTTTGTTGTCTTGGTAGGAAAGCGTACGGGAAGGCAAACCAGTCTTCCCCCTCGTATTTATGCATTTAATGTATGGTTCTTCGTCGGTGCACCTGTGTGTGTTTGTGTGTGTTGTGCTCGTTACGGTATGTACGGGAATTGAAAAGAGAGAAAGAAAGGAGAAACAACCCCTTCCGATGGAATGTTTGGTAGCACGAGTTGGGTTTAAATGAGTCTGGGCCGCTCTTGTTTTTCCCTTTTTTGAGTGTAAGAGGGATGGATGCTCGAAAGAAAAGTTGCCGAGCGCCATCCTCGCGTGTGTCCCTACTTCTTCTCTGCTTCACCCCCACTCGGAATCAATAGCGATGAGTACCGGTGAAAGAAGAGAGAGTTGATACTCAAGATGATGCCTTTCAAAATACGAGGGAGAGATGGAGAAGCGGCTCTCCATGCAAGAGGGTGGGACTTGCGGCGACTCTTCTCCGTGAATCAAGTGTACCTTCAAGCCGCAGAGGAGTGGATCGCTTACCTCACGCACACACCCTTCTTCATCCTTTGCAGAGAACAGTTTGCATTCATATGTGAAGAGGAAGGGAGAGGCGGAGGTCTCATAGATTGTCGTGCCTCTGTGTTGGATGGAGCTCTCGATGTATGCCGCCCCTTTTTTTCAGGCTGTACGCCTAATCCATCCCCGTCCATCCCTCCCTCTCTTTTTCGCATCTTCCCCGTCCTTTTCCTTCTACCCGCAGTGTTACGAAGACGTCCCTTCTTTTGCTTCTTCGGATCCTCCTCCGTTACCCCTACCCCTCTCGCCTTTACCATTCCTTTCCCAAGCACGCGCCTAGGGTTTGTACTTCCGGTAACGGTGCACTCCCGTCTCACCTCACGTTCTTTTCTGTCTCTCCCACCCTCGGTGCTGCACAGAACTCTACCAATAGCCATCATGTCAGGGACTCTACCACCCGTGAAAGGCGTCTCAGCGAAGCGGTCACCGCAGCAACAGCAACAGACACAGAAGGAGGATACCCCCATCAATGGCCGAACCGCCACTGCGACCGCGACTGCGGCTGCTTCAGCCGGGCCGCACCGTTACCATAAGTGCCGTTGCTACGGCCATGACCAGGCGCTGCCCAACTATAAACTGCTGACGATTCCTCGCACCAACAACTACTACGCGGCCACCCATGGCTGTCCGTGTATCCCTCGGGTCGCAGCCCACCCCGGAAGCTGGCGCTTGAAGGAAGGGCAGCTGCGCTCCTCCACATATCGCTGCGGCACGGGTTGTATAAAGAAAGACAAGAGTGCCGCCATGACGAACGCGTGCTGCCACCACAGCGGCGACCAATACGGATGGCGCCGTGGGCCACACACCGTGCGAGATGAAAACACCGCTGCCACCGGGAAGTGTGACACCTTCGGCAACCTCGCCTTCAAGTCACGGTCGCGCAAGTACGGCTTAGTGAATGGTGACGACGACTTCAGTGATGTCAGCAGCGCCTCACCGCAGAAGTTGGAGGACCTAGAGGCGCTTATCCTGGAGGAGCATCAGCAGCGCATGCACGTCGAGGGAGACGTCGAAGAACTGGCAGCGATCCAAGAAAGTGGAACGGCGGATCTGCATAAGAAGAGCTACAACGACGCCACTCGCCGTCGCCTTCTGGCACAAATTACCGATCAAGAGCTTCAAGAACTTCTGCGGGAGGTTAAGAGTGTGGTGGAACGACCCCTCCACCAGACCAACATGGATTTGCTACGCCGCATCATCCACCGCCAAGAGCATATGCAACGCCAGCGGGAATACTACGCCGATAAGAAAGCACAAGAAGAAGAGGAGGAGGCGCAAGTGGCGGCAGCGGCATCTGCGCGCGCGTAGCGAGAAAAGGTCGGTGTTGACTCTTGGGGATGAATTCCTCACTCACCTCCCTCTCCCTTTCCTCTTAGAAATAGAGATCCCAATGTCTTTTCCTCCTGCATTTTTAATATTTTTTCCCTCTGAGGAACAGAGACAAGGACGGGATGCTCGCTCGTGCATCAGGATCGTGCAGGCGCTCCCAGCACTTTTCGAGGTTAGTTTATAAGGCTGTTGACATGTCGATGTGTTGTTGTTGTTGTTTTTTGGGGGGGGTCTGTGCGTGGGTTCTCTTTCTTCACAGTCGAGCTTTCAACAGTTTGCCGTGTCTTCTCGATGCAGCTTCCCTCCTCCTTTTGGTGCTCTCGATGTACACAATTTCTCTTTCTATTTCTTTGTTCTCTCTCCTCTGATTTCGCTTCCCTTCTTTTTTTTCGATGGTGTCGCGTTTTTTCTCGCATCTTTTCAGTCTTAGATGTATCACCACGAGTCTGTTCCTCTTGTACCTCTTTCATTCTGCTCCTTTTCCCACAATTAATCTCACGGATGGGATAATGGGCACGCGCAGAGAGACATGCGTGGGAGTGTCTGTGTGTGTGAGAGAGAGTGTGTGTGTAAGTGTGACTTCACCGAACAAAATAAACTTCGAATCCGATGCCTCTTTTAGAGCACTAGGGTGGCGCAATGGGCTGTCAACACACAACCATCATCACCTACCTCTACAGCAAAGGAATCTGTGCACCCTTTTTTCGGATTTCTATGCTTCCTCTGTAGCGCTTCCATGCCGTTCCCCGTTCAATGCCTAGTAGTTGTCAGGGGAGGAGGAGGAGGAGAGGGAGCGGGAGGGGGAGCCTGGAGGAATCCATGAAGAGAAACAGGATAGACAAGACGCGCCATAAGGTGACATAGATGCGAACGTGCGGCTTCGGTGTGTTGCCTCTCCGCTTTGTCTCTCTCTCCCCCTTCCGCCGTACCGCCACTTTTACCTCATCACTTTTTCCTTTCAAAAGCCTTCCTTTTCCTCCCTTCATGGACATCCATTTCTCGTGGGGTTCACTGTTTGTGCATTAGCGGCTGACTCGTGAAGCTGTCCCAGCGGCATCGCCTTTGTATGGTGGCATAACTTGTGGAACGTCACCCACATTGAAACCTCATCTAGTTGTTGTTGTTTGTAGAAGTACACCACTCTGGGTTTTTCTTTACGAGCTCCGACATGAAACTCACGCAGACACCCGCACCTCCATCATTCTTCCTAAAAAGGTACCTGACTCTCTCTCTTTCTTCAAGAAAGGAAGTGAGTTCCTAACATAGAGCGAGAACACATATTTCTCTTCCCTTACAGCATATTCGGCCAACGTTCTCTGCGTTGGCCGACCCGCTAGCCTTTTCCCTGCCCCTTCCTTCCTCCTCAGTACGTCTCCCTACCTCGGGTCGTTACCGTGGAGAGTTCACGGTGCCGCCTTCATGATACGTCGCTACTTCGATCTGGATGACATCGGTGCTGCCGAGGAATCTACTGCCGTCACCTTCACCGTCCCTTCCTTCAACATCGCCCGGGACGTCACTATACGCACAACGGAAGGTGAAGCGGTGCCGGAGGTGACAGCAGGCTGTGTTGCTTCTCTGCCCCTATGGGCTGCAACGGCACTTCGCTCGGAAGGCTACGTGAGTGTCCACACCCCGCACAAGTTCTCTCTCGCGACCTTCCGTGAATTCAAGACGGACCCCCTTGCCCCCAACCTCCAGCGGAAGTCGCCCCATTTTTATGATGCGGGCCTGCAGCTGTGTCGACTGCTAGGAAATCCCACCTCTCAGGGGGCGATGAGTACGGAAGGAAACCGCCTGGCTGCTCAGCTGTTCCGTTTGTATCAGTTGCGCTATCTGCGTATCATCTTTGCCGCCGCCAAGAAAGGCTTCGACCTTAACGACGTGCGTGACAAGTTGGAGGAATCGGAGCGGCACCTTCTTGACTCGTATCTTCGTGGCCAGGCAGAGGAAGCGTTGTGGTACGGTCACCGGACTTAGTTTGGAGCGAGGGAGAAGAGAGAAAGAGGTACGCCTGCTCCCATCACGTTCTCTTTTCTTTCTCTCACTATTTTCTGATTCTTCCCCCTCCCCTCTTTCCCTATCCTAATCGGTGCGCGTTCGCTGCTGAAAGTTCTGAGTAGACGTGGTCGTCAGAAACGTTTCTGCTGCGGTTCCTCCTCCTTCGAAGCGCAACGCAGAAAATCGAGCACCTTCCGCTTCGACTCATGCCTTTCTTTTCTCTTCTCAAAATGGAACCAAAGTAAGAGACATGAATCTACACCTCAGCAAATGTGCTGTCATGTGACTGTGTTGCTTCATGATGCCCCCTCCCTCTGGTGTTGATGCGGTTGGTGAGGGTTTACCTAGTAAGAGGCATTGATGTTAGAGCCAGTGCCGCTAACCCACCCGACGTATTTCTTCGTCCCCTGCGCCTCCTCCTTTTTCTCCCTCCCGTGCGCTTTCGAGTTGTCTGCCACGCCCCCCCCCCCTCTTCCCCCATAACGCACTTCCACATCTGTGCGCCACACCTTTGCCTCCCTCCAAAGGTCCCACACACGCACACACACACTCTCTCTCGCACATACATACACACACACACACAGGTAAAAGTGAGCGGGCCATGGCAGACCCTGCAAGCGACTCCTCCCCCGATGGGGTGGATGATCGTCCACCGGTGAACTACGACTCCGTCCTGCGCTACCCATTTCGTGAGATGCGGATGGACTGGTTTGAGGATTACATGGACAGCATCTCCCCCTCGAAGCGTGTCGTGGTGGCGACTCGACTGATGGACTGCTTGATGGCGCATACGGTGCTGCACGAGGACCCGTTTCTGGAGAAAGCGGTCACCTTTATTTACAACCGCATCTCCAATCATGAGATGTTTCGCAACTTGACGAGTGTCTTTGGAGAGGCACACGACATTTTCCGAACGGTGTGCATGACTGCCAAGTTCACGGTGTCGTCGCAGAGTGAGAAAAATGCGTTGCTGAGCCTTGTGGAGCAACACTGCACCCGCTTCAGGGAAGCGGCGCAGAAGACGACATCGGAAAACTCGGAAGCCCTCGTAGCAGCAGCTGGACACGTGGTGGAGTGTGTGAATGCGCTCTCCAAGAACATGGCCTCGCCAGAGGCGTTTCGCCGCCTCATGGACTCCATCAAGTTCCTCTTCTTTACCGTTAACACGCGAAACGGCGTCTCTCCCTACGCATCCAATGGCAAGTCTCTCTTCAACACCTTCGTATGCTGCGATGGCTGCCCCTGTTACGCGAAGCTCCGCACCGGGCCCACGGTCTTCCTTCGCGACATGGAAAAAATTAAGGTACTTGACTGTGTGATGATGGCTGCAGTAAATGCCAAAGACAATCGCATGCACGAGACGGCCTCCAAGTTTGTGCATAACCTCTGCAAGGACTTCATGGAAAACCCGCACCTCGATGATATCGGACACTTCGTTCATAATGGCCACCTCTTCTACTGTCGCACCGCCCTCTTCGACACTCTGGACCACATCGAGTCTATCTCGTCCCCGCAAAGTGAAATTGCGGACTCACCCAGCGCGAAGACGCTCACGCTAGACAGGATCGTGTTAGCCCTGCTGTGGGTGAAGAATGAAGTGAAGGAAATACGCCTGTTATGTAACTTCGTTCCAGCGCTCAACAGCGCCCTCGCGTCAGCCGAGGCCGCCTACGGCCGCCTCGAGAGTGAGGATGCGTTGCAGGTGTTGCTAACGCTCAAGGAACATGTCACCACGGTGTTTGCTGCCCTCAGCGCACCGGAGTACCACCTCGCCGTTCACAGCCGTGACGTCTTTGTGGGGAAACAAGCGGACATGAAGTGCGCTAATCCGGCGTGCCCCGGCACGACCAAAGATCTCCTCAAGTGCAGTGGCTGTGATGTCACCTTCTATTGCTCCTCCGACTGTCAGAAGGCCGACTGGGACAAGCACAAAAATTTTTGTCATGAAATCGAGTCCCGCCGCGGTCAGCCTACCACCGGCACAATCGTGTACGGCTCGACCCAAGCTCTGAAGCCCGTTTGTGCTTGACGTTGTAAAAAGAAAAAGTTCGAATCTCCCTAAAATAAAAAGTGACGAGGGATCAAGATATTTTAAGAAAATTGGTTCGAAGAAATGGGTCTCGCCCTTGATAGCGCAGCACCCCACCGCGCGAGTGAGAAAAAGGAAGCACCCTATCCACTCCTTTCCCCATTAAAAAGAACAAGGCAGGCGGAGGACTCCTTGACCCCGAATGAAAACGTACACATCAGAAACATCACCCACGCCTTCTCTTCTTTTCCAACCCCTCCCCCCCCCCAACTCATCACCACCGCGCTTACAGCACATCAACCCAGCCAAAAGCCAACACGCCCGGAACCCTTGCATCCCACCATCGAAGCAGCGGCACGAAGCCCACACTGCAAAATCATTCGGCACACCAAATTCGAGAAAGAGAGAGAGGCAGCACGCGGCCGAATCATTAGAAGAGGGGGGTAAGGGCACCGCATCCAGCCACATGTAGAGTATTCCCGCGAATGGAAAAAAGGAGGTTTTCTGGAATTTCAATTTCCACCCCCCTACTGTAGTCGACACCGGCGGAACAGGGGTAGTGCGGCCCATCGAAAGCGTGGATACCGTGCTTTTATACCCTGAAGAACTGACGTCTTGCGCTAAAAAGGGAATTCGTAGCGCATATCCTCTCTCGGGTTCCTTGGGGGGTGGGGGAAGACGGCAACGGCCCACCCAGCAGGCAGCCTCATCAACAGCAAGCTTTACCGTTTTGCCGTTGGTGGCTGCGACTGAAAAACGCCGCCCCCCCCCCCCGCCCTGCCCGAGCCCCCAAAAGCCCCCCTACCCGCCCGGCCAGCGGAAACGGGCCCCTTGGGGAGGCCGCGAACCCGCCCGTGCTGCCCTGACCTAAAGGGACCACCAGGGCGCCCTGGGCCCCCAAGGAGACGGAAAAATATTTACACCCTGGCGAAACCTGTTCTGAATGCCACATCAAGATCTGTACCCCCCTACAGGGGGTTCCATCCGTATGAGGAAAATGTTACGGCGCTATGTGTGCTTTGCCGTTTATCGAAGATAAAAGTCAAAGGGGAGAGGAAGAATGTAAGCTGTCAAGCGCTCGGGATTTGCATACTGGCGCCGCGTACCCCTCTCGGGCTCAC
>JASAOM010000948.1:0-39504 GCA_030849085.1 Borovskyia barvae | reverse complement strand
GATCTTCGCCACGCTCAGCTTGCCCACATCCCCGCGGATGACCATCTTAAACTTCCGGCCATCGGTGCTCTCCACGAAGAAGGCCTGCTTCTCCTCCATCCTAACGTTAATCGGGGGGAGGGAATGGCGATCGGAAAAAAGGGGGTGGATGAGGAGGACGCTTCCGCGGCTTTTAGCTGTGAAGGCTTTTTGCCTTCGACACTTCTCCTTGTGCTTCACCTCCCTCCTTCCTCCTAAGCGGCCAAAAGTGCCACAACTGTGGAGGACAGTAGAGGAACGGGCCCCAGTACGCAAGCGGAGAATAAAAGAATAATATAGAAAAGAGAGCGGCCACTTACCAACGCAGAGGTAGCGCACCGGATGGATTTGCGGCGAAGAGGTGAGGGAGGGGGGTGGGAAGAGGCGTAACGTGCGGTGATGGGTGAGGTTGTGGTATTGCTGGGCTGCCTTCCGTTTCTTTCGCCTTCGGTGCTGCCGCGGGATCCGTCGGGTGGTGGCTAAATTGCTGGATGACTCGCCAGTGCCGCCCCCCCACCGCGGTAAGCGGGGCAGGCCAGTGCGAGAGAAAGGAGGGGGAGGGAGAGAAGAGACGAGGCAGGAGGGGAGATGCCGAACTGTGCATGCGGCCTTAAAGAAAGAGAGAGCGAGAGAGGAGCGCCAGAGCATTGCGCTCTGTGAAAAACTCTGCAGTGGCTAATGCACCTCATTAGCGCCAAGGCACACGTATCACTCAAGGGGTTACCGCTCCCACGCCGGAGACCGTCATGGGGGTAGAGAAAAATAGCAGCATAGGGTGACGCCCCAGCGGCAGCACCACGGGGCGGTGGCAGAAGGAGCGCCGGACGAGCCAACCGAAGCCCTTTGCCCCAGGTCCATTCAACTGTCCGAGCTGCGCTTCTCGTGCGGTGATCGATAGCCGAGTAGCGAAAGGGGCTGCTGTTTCATGGGAGAGGAGAAAGAAAGGCAGGGGTAGCCCAGCAGGATGCCTCTACCGTGTACAGAAAAGGAGCGTAGGAGGAGGAGGATCACAAAAAAATGAAAAGGACGGAGACGAGGATGAGAGAGTGCGCCCCTAAAGAAGAGGAAAAACCAAAATAAGGAGGGAGAGAGAGAGAGAGAGAAGGAAGAGGGGGGGGGCGGAGTAACCCTGGCGTCGCCTCCGCCGCTTGCACGCTCCGCGAGTACCGGGGCGAAGAAGAAGAGGTCGAAAAAAAGGAGAGTTTGAAGTTTTTCTCCACGGGATGGGCGCGAGGCAGAAGAGCATCCCCCTCGCCTAAGAGGCGCAGCTGCTGATGAGCTACCATGGTGACAGCGCCTCACCAGCGCAAGGTGGGGGAAGGGCCGTCCTGCGGGTACCGGATGTGGTCCTCTTATTCTCCTCTCCTTTGCATGCAGCTGTGAGGAGCTCGTGGAGGCGTAGTTCTGAAGAGTTCCGAAGGATCAGGCGAGCGGGAAAGCAAGCCATGAGACGCCCAGGTCTCAAAGCAGGTTCCAATAAACATGTGCTGTACTGCTGTTGAAGGAGACGATGAGAAGGTGGAAAAAAGGAGGAGGAGAGGGGGGAGGGGTGAAGAGGGGAGGCGCTGTGGTTCGGCCGCCACGGCCATCCCCCCCCTTGCTGAGCCCCCATGAGGCGTTCCTCCTCAGTAGGGGTGGGGCTGGCTGTCAGGGTTCCATTTCGGCTCCACCGCTTCCCGGTGACGCACCGAATCGGCATAAATGAGGTAAAACACCATCCCGAAAACCGAAAGCGGAATGATAAAAGCGGCCCACAACACCACCCAATCGAAGAGAATCTCCGGGTGAAGTATCATCAACAGGCGTGAGAGGTGCGAATGGGAATAAGGGAGGGAGAGCAGAGGAAAGGAAATGGGCGCCAGCTCCCATAAAGGATGGGCTGAGTGAGGAGAGAGGGGTGCGTGTGTATGCGAAAAGATAATTGAAAATGGATGGTTATAGAGGTACGTATATGTATATATATATGTATAGTAACCTGCGTGTGTGTGTACAGCTGGACCGGCAGCTATCCCCGATTTGTACGGGTTCTCTGCATGGACAGAATGAATGTGATGCTTCAGCCCTCCTTTCGGGCCGTTGGAGGGAGGGGAGATGCCAAGCGCGGCGTGCCTGCGCGTCTGAGGGTGGCGTAGAGGAGGAGAGAGGAAAGGTTTGGGAGGGGGTAGAGTGACCAAAGCGGAGGGACCAATACAGGGGGGGAGAAGGCGAGTTGGTAAAGGACCTGGTAGTGTTTCTATGTGAACGTACAGTTCACTGGTGTGTACAAACAGGCCTAGGGGGGAGGGGGGTTGCCCTATATCCACGCTCACGTTCCCTTCCACACGAAGAGAGGGAGAGCGGCGCAGAACTGAATTCTAGGCGGGCACGCACATGAGCAAATCGAAATCTCCACATCTGGACACCGATATATATATATATATATATATATATATGTAGAAAGAGAGATAGAGAGAGGTACGGAGTGCAGTCATGTGCGTATGTGTACAAGGCAAATCCACCACACGAACAAACACGCGCCGCGATAACGAAACGAAAATGGACAGAACGGGGGACGGGAAAGTCGAGATGAAAAAAAGGAACGTTGACCGAGTGTGTGTGCGTGTGTGTGTGTGAGGGTGAATGGAATGAGGAAGGGAAAGAGCTCTGGAGGATCCATCGACATTCTTTTTCTTTTTCTTCTTTGATCGTCCTCCATCAAGAGAAACGGATTTCTTAGAGAGAAAACCCCCTTTTTTTACAAAAGAAGAGAGGGCGAAAGACGATCCAGCTGAAAAAATAGAGCAATCAGGGCGGCGATGGATCAATCCAGTATGTCATTACAGCCCTCCCTCATGACCACTACCATCGCACACTTGCACACGCGCTCACACACAAGAAGCACACAAAACTCAAGTCAACGTACCACCCCTTGCTGCCATCACCGCATCAGCACTCCGTACCGACTACGAAGGAGAGTTGGATGGAAAGAGAGAGAGAGAGAGAGGGAAAAGTATGCTGCATCACAGCGTGTTGATAAAGATAAAATAAAGAAATAAATCAAAACGTCTACACGGAGAAGTGTTCAGGAGAAAAAAAGAAGAGGGGCGAAGAAGAGCAACAGAGAGCACGCGGACAAAAACTCATGCCCATATTACCGCATCTATATATATATGCATATGGATGTATGAGCAAAAGTGTGTGTGCATTCACATATTGACTGGTACACCTCTCCACCTGCTACCCCCTTCGCAGCACGTAGAAACGGTAGATCTAACGAACAAGGTGAGAGGACGGCAAGGAAAAAGTGGGAGGGAATGGCGTTCCGAGAGTAGCGGCTGAAGCTGCAGAAAGGCGATCGAATATGAATGCCACCATCAGCTTTACGAATGCCTCACGCCCACATCCGCTGCCACCGTGAAAAAAAGATATCCCACATTTAAGAAAGGAGAAGTGACAACGCTGACCACACAGGATACCGGGAGTGAGAGAGAGCGAGAGCGGAGGAGTGATACAGGCCGAGTGATGTTCCTCTTCTCTCCTCCGCATGTTGTACACGCCCCACGAAGTGTTCACATTGGTGCATGCACGCACACGCGCACCCACATCTCCACGGGTGAGAGAGAGACCGCGGGTACCCATCAGGCTTGCCATCACTCTCCGTGAGCCGCGTACTCTGTAGGTATGCAATGGAGCACGTTGTCATCTTCATTTGGGTACTTTAACCGCATCAATTCATATACACACAGACAAAAAAGTTCCGCCGACGGTTTGCCACACTGCGAGCTCATAACGGCATCGCTCACGTTCTCGGTATCTCCGATGACATGCGTCACGCGAATTACAAAAAATTCGCTCCTCTTTCGAAGGAGGAAGAGGAGGGGGTGCACTGGGAAGGGGGGAGGGAGGGATAGGGGGAGTGAGGGGGGCAAGACAGACACAAGAAGTTCGGCATGAGAGGGGGAGAGGGGGAGAAGGGCAGAACAAAGGAAAGAGGAGAAGAAGTGATTCTTTTATATAATAAAAAGAAAAAGCCAACATACGAAAAAAGAAAGGTCGAACCGTCCGAAACCATTCTTACAGCCGTGCTGCATTCGATGGAAGGCGGGAAGAGAGAGAGAGAGAGAGGGGGGAAAGTTATGGGCGGAGCGCTCTTACCCCACGGAATGCACAACACGAGATGCAGTTGAGGACTATGCTCTGCCTTACATCTTTTTATCGGACCCTTTTTTCTGGATTTTGCTCGGTTCGACCTCGCTTAAAGACGGAAGAGATGTGCGTGGGTAAGACGGGGAGGGAAGAGATTGAAAGAGAGAGAGAAAAAAAAAGAAGAAGGATTCGTTATGCGCACTAGAAACGTACGACGTCTCTTAGGGATAAACCTCCCCTTCTTGTTTCCTCTCTTCATCCACCTTTTATTACTTATCGCCTCACTCAAAGCACCTCTCTCTCACGCACTTTTTGTTTTGTTTTGCATCCGCGTAGAGAGTAGAGGATGAGAGAAAAAAGTAAAAGAAAGCGGTCGAGTATGGGAACCAACAGTAGTGGGGGAGAGGGGAATGAGAAGGGAAATTAAGAAAGAAATGGAAAGATATGCATACATATATATGCATATATACATATATATATATATATATATATGTATTTAGAATTAAAAGAATGATAAAAATCTCCCACCATCACAGTTCTCGCACCTCCGCTACGCTCTCGGCGTGGCCCCAAAACAATAATGATAGTGAAGGCACAATACAGAAAAAAATGTGGAGAAGAGCAATGAGAGGTGCAAAAACACACACTCGCACGCATATCTTCCTCCTCTTCTTTTTCTCACCACCACCACTGTCGCTAAGCTTTGGGTTCAGGAAAGGAGGAGGGAGGGAGGGGGGGGGCGTGAGGTACGGACGTCACAGTACGCACATACACACACACACACACACGCTACACACATAAAATCAAAAAACTGAAAGTCAAACGAGATCAAATGATAAGAAGAAGAGCAACGAAGAAAATGTGAGAAGCATCAGTAAACAGCACATATCCACTATCAATATATAGAGGTGTATAGAGAGAGATGTTTGCCGATGGGCCCATCAATGCAGTTTTATGCACCCCCCCCCCTACGTGCAAGTGTAAAAAGTTTTGGAGAGTAAGGGAAGAAGAGAGAGGGGACAGAGAGCGAGGGAGAGAGACAAGGTGTGTGTCCATCATCTTGCAGTGGGTCATCCCGGGATGAAAGTATATATATATATATGTATATGTATATACCCGTCTTACTTTGTCTTCCGCATTGAGGGTGGGGGGGGGGAGAGCAGGGGACTCCTACGCGAGCACGGGTATGTTCCAGTCTTGGTGTGAAAGCTGCCCGTCGGAGCTGGCGGAGCTCAGGCTTGGCGATGGCGACGTGGCCAGGGAGGTGTGCGTGAGGTACGGGCTCCCTTCTCCATAGCCCACCGCCTCCTCCTCCGCCACTCCTGCAGCGTCATCTGCCCACTGCGGAAAGGGGGGTCGCTGCATCACAATGCCGTTCACGGGGTCACTCAGGTACGGGCTGTCCGGTTGGCCTCTGCCCTCGCGGAGGGAGCTCATCACCATCACCCCACCAAAGGGCTGGAAGCTGATGGCGCACACCTGCCCGTACGCCGACATGAGGTCCACCAGCTTGGTGGAGGACTCCCGTAGCGCCGGCGTGATATGGCGAGCCACGCTCATCACTCGTTTGCGGAGTTTATCGTCTCCTTTCTGGCCTTCTTCGATGAGGGCATCCAAGTCCCGTTTCAGGGCCTTCAGCGCCGGGGAGGGACTGTGCTTCTCCCTCTCCATCTGCTCCTCCGCCTTCTGCACTCGTTGGCGCGTCTCATCCTGAACGCGGTGCATCAGCCGTGCTTGAAATACCTCCTGCTCCTCCTGCTTCCACATCTGGTGCTGCGACCTCAAAAAGGTATGCAAGGCGAGCACGTCGGCTGAGTCGCGCCATTGCTGGATGGATCGATGGGCGTGCACGGCTGCATCCTTCACCGCCGTCATGTCTGTGTCCGCGTGAGGCGGCACCAGACCCTGTGATAAGCCATGTTCCATCAGGGTCCCACAAAAGCAGTAGAGTTCGCCCAGGCGGCTCATGGCGGTTGTGTAAGCCACATGACTACGCAGAGCCGTCGCTGTGACCGCCTCCACTTCGCTCACGGTGTGCCACAGGGTGTTGCTCCAATCCTTTTGCCGTGCCCACGCCGCACTCGAATGATCTGGCATGATCGCCAAGAAAGAGAGGGATGGGAGGGGAGATCGGGAGATGCGATGCGGTGGGACGTACGTAGGGGACACCGACCCGCTAGAGAAATACCGAGCCAACTCGATGGAGGGGGGGGGATGAGGGTTCCTGAACTAGACGCGAGAAGAGCCAGATAACACAACAAAGGTACGGCAACTGGTTTGCGTTGGCCGCAATAAGAGGGAAAGAGGAGGAAGAAATTAAAAAAATGCAGGAGAAACCTCCTAATGAATTGGTAGACGTGTGCACATGAAGAGAAATAAAATAAGAGCGACAGCCACGTACGTCACGCAGCGGTCCATCGAAGCCGGTCGTGGGGGCGGTGGGGGGTAAGGAGGTGCGGGTGTGCGTATGGTGGATGGATGGAGGAAGGGACATTACATACAGAAGTAAAAAAGGAGGTGAGTTTAGATGATGTGGAGAGAGCATTCGATAGGCGTAAAGAATCGAAATGGACCCGATATTCAAGGCGCAGATCAGCAGCCAGGGAGGGGGAGAGAGGAACGCGTAGGCAGTGCTTTCTCTATGCTCATCTCTCCCTCCCTCCCTATATTTATATAAAGCAGAACACAGGCATGATACACAAAAAAAGCGGCGAAGCACCTCCACCACTTCCTGCAGAGGCCCATCTGTGGAAAATCCTCTGATTCCGCAATGCATCAGACCTGTTTCGGTTCTGCAGTTTCAACGGAGAGATATGAACGAGAGTGAGAAACGATAAGGGAAGCGGAGGAACCATGAGCGTGTGGGGGTCTCTCTTCCTTCTCCCACTCGTCTTCTCCTCCCGTTGTGCACCAGGGAAACGTGGCATCACCGTCTACAGCGTACCTAACTTTCCATCCAACAAAAAATGGAGACTTATAAGCGGCGTTCCATACACGCACAAAAAGAGAAGAGAAGACGCGCTTTTACGATGTGGAGAAGCAAAAGGAGTGGGGGGGGAGGGAGGAAGGGAACGAGGTACGTGCGATGGGATCCTCCCTCTCGAAGTGAGCAGAAGCCCACGGGCGTCCGGAGCTGGCCGAGCAAAAAACGGTTCCATGAGGGGCTTTTGTGGAGGTTTACTTGTGTTTTCGCGGAAGGAAACGACGATCAAGCGCATCACCACCACCACCTCCTCCTTCTAGAAAAAAAAGATAGGAGATGTAGATGAAGGTGTGGAGGGAAGATAAGCAAGGACCAAACGCAGATTCCATGGCCCTCCCGCACGCACACAATCCCTCTCACTCTTTCGCACACACACAAAACAAACCCCACACACATAAAGATCGTGAGAAATACGAAAACACAACAGACCTGAAAGCAGAAGCCAATGGTAACACAGAAAAAGGCATCCAGTGTTGGACGCCTTCTCCCCCCCTCCCCCTCCTCCCCTCTTCACCTCCTCCTCTTCGCCTGAGATGATTTTTGTTAAATTCGTTCCCATGTTGACGGATGTGTACGTTAAAAAACAATCAGAACAGGGAGGGAGCGGTTTGCATAACTTATATTATCAAATATATATGGTTACTCACGATGTAGCTACGGTGCGAGTCGTGTACTCCGAGGGCTCTCGGTAAAGGTTAGAATCCCTGCGCTGCGGCGTGGGTCGATGCAACACGACACCATGCACAACGTCACCATCCGCCGATATGTTCCTCTCTGTGTGCGGCGGCCCTGCTACGGTGGTCCCGATCGGCTGAAAGGCCTGGGCGCACCCTAGCCCACAGGCCGACATGACATCGATCACCTTCGTGCCGAAGTTCACGAGATCTGTGCTGAAGCGAGAACAGGCCCTTTCAATGCCGAGGACCAAATTGGCTTGGTAGGCCTTTCTGGCAGCGAGAAGGTTCTCCAGATCCTTCTCCAACCTCTTCACCGAGGAAGATTGCTTGCTCTTCCCTTTGGCTATCTTTTGATGCAGCTGCTCTTCCTGCTCGCCGTACTGATGCCGCTTCTTGTACTGCACTGCCAAGGTCTCTAGCTGGCGATCCCACTCCTTCCAATGATCCACCTGCGCCTGCAGAAAATTGTGCAGCGCGAACTCATCGATAGAGGCATTCCAGCGCCTCAAGGCAGTCTGCAGCGTCATCGCCGTATCTTTCGCTGCACCCACATCCGGCACTACGCTCGGCCCAAAGACATTTTGAGCACCGGCCCGCTCCAGCACGGCCGCGCAGCTGCTGTAGAGCTCCCCCATCCGCTCCATCGCTTCGAGGTAGGCGGCGTGGCTGCGGAAGGCGATGGTGGTGACGCGCTGAAGCTCAGCCACGGTGCGCTTCAGCCTCTCACACCATTCCCCCTGCGGTGCGGGGGTGGCGCTACCGGCAGAGATCATCGCTGTACCTTTTTCTGCGAAATAAATTAATATATAAATATATATGCTAGGTGTGGGAGTGCGCTTCCGGAGGAGATAGGTGTCGAAGAGGAAGGAAAGGATAGCAATGCAGGAAAGAGGCTGATACAATGTAAGAACTGTACCGTCGGGGTGGGGTGCAGTGGGGGGGATAAGCGGTGGGGGAGGGGGGCAAGCGAGGGGGAGATGAGCGAGTAGAAGCAGTGTACGCCCAACAAGGAAGAATTGGAAAGCGAAATGAAAAGTAGGAAAAAAGTGAAATATGAAAAGAAGAACGACGAAAGGTGGGGGAAAAAAGAGACCGGGTTGTTTAGCAATGTATATATATATCTCAGAATGAAATTTCTTTTCCGTTTTGATGTTGATGATGATAAGGAAGTGGATGATGCGTGGGAGGGGAAGTACTTTGAGCAGGGAGACAGAGAGAGAGAGAGAGAGAGAGAGAGAGGCACACGGAGCACGAAAGGCCTTTTTTCTCACCCGATAAATCGCGAAAAGGATTTTTTCTCTGGTTTGCCTGTGTATGCGGTTTGCCTGTGGTAATGAGGGAGGAGGAGGGGGGTATGATGATTTGAATGCAGGCGGCAACAAGGAGGAGGAGAGGGGAGGGAGGAAAGCCCAAGCCCAGAAAAGCTTCACCAGAGAAGAGCAACCAAGCTTTCCCTCAGAAAGAGAGAGAGATGAAGGAGTGATAAGCGCGGTAAGACGAAAGTGGACGTTTTCGCAGTGGAGGTTTCTCTCGCTGTGTATTGTTGAGGGGGGGGGAGAGAAGGTGAGCGGACGGGAAGCGAGAAAAAGTAGAGGGAGCAGAAAGAGCGGCAACAACGGCAGAAACAAACGTGTGTGGGAAAAGACATCCGAGTGAGAGTAAGATCATCGCTCGCATGTCTCCCCACCCCAACGGAAGCGACGGTCCGCGCAGCTTTGGAAACAAAATAGGGAGCTTCAAAGCTACAAGAGGGCCGGAAAAAAGAGATCCCCTCCCTCCCCCCCTCCGCAAGCGATGGGTGTTTCTATCACTCGTCAAGGCATCGTTGTGTTGGTCAGGGCAAAAGAGAGAGAGAGAGACAGCCAGCGAGAGGAAATCGTGGGGGAGAGCGTTCGCACCGTAGGAGCACCCCCCGTGTTGCTGCTCTTGCTTTTACAACGGGTGTGAAGGTCGTCGAGGAGAGAGAACCAGAGGGAGAGAGGCGCCGGGCAAGGACGGCCATCTCACTGCGAGCGCAGCTTAAGACTGCCCCCCCAACCCCTCCCCTCCCCGCAGGATGACATCCAACTCCATTTCGTGAGGGCGTTGATCGATTGTGTTTCTTTCTGCGTACTATTCCTGCACTGAAGGGTTCGGCATACATATATATATATATATCGATATCACCTCCAAATAAAAAGGAGGTGTAGTGTGTGTGGGGGGAGTGGTGGCGACCGATAGGGGGAGGAGGAGGTGACAGAAGAGCGTACCCGCATACACACAGGGAGAGTGAGAGCCGGTGAAGAAATGGAATAGATAGGAGACAAAGAAAGGGTGTGAAGAGGGTCGGAGTTGGGGTGAGCGGAGAGAAGGAGCAGCTCCCTTCCCCCACCTTTACCCTGGCACGCCTTCGACTCCCCCCCCTTCCCCCTTCAGCTGAATTTTTTCATCTCGTTGTCTGTCGTATTCTCTGGGCCAGCACACACCATTCAAGGGAGGAGCCATCGGAGTCCACATCCGTTTCGGGTCTGTGATGGTCGCCCTCTTAAATCTTCCGTCTCCCGCCGCTTTGAGGCTTTTCTGCGCTTGCGTATCCGCCTCCTGTGCACTTCACCACTCATGCACACCCGCTCCAACATAGCATCGTGCATCATTATGATAGAGCGGGGGAGAGCATTACCTCTCCTGCTCCGGACAAGGAATACTTCGAAATGAGAAGCGAAGCTCTAAGAAGGAGTAGGAAGAAGGGGGAAGGGTAGAGAGAGAGCACAGGAGACTTCACTCCTCTGCCCAAGAAGGGGAAAAAGAAGAAGACGTGGGCGAATACAGAGAATTACCAGCGGGGCCGCAGCGTAGACATCTTGACGCTCCCCCCCTTTTCACAGCCGAAGGTGCGCTGCCATGCGGGCTTCCTCCGAACGCATATTCCCACTTCTACGTTGGCCAGAATAAAAAAGAGCAAAGGAATAGAAGAGCAAAAAAGGCTAGCTACAAATACAAATATGCGTATATATATATAGCCCATTATACCGAAACGAATGATCCGGTGTTGCATCGAGCCTGATGCGCAAATGAAAAAAGAAAGATCAACAAAAGAAAAAGCATGAGAATAAGACGGCGCACTTCTGTGTAGTAGTCGATGAGAAGCGGACAGTGACAGCTCACCAACACGCCCACAAGCCCAGACGCCCACCGGTGGCGTGAAACCATCACAAAGGACAAGGACATTTTTTTCCCCGCGTGCAGTTGAACGGACCGGGTCTCTACGCATGCACCCGCGCTTTAATTCCTACGGAACAGTTGTTACTTCAGACCTTGTGGCGAAATCCTGATCTACAAGCTCAAATCGTCCGCCGTGATAGCGTACAACGCGTCGCGCACAGGGATTCAAATCCTCCTCCGCCTCTTCTCTGCGACGCCTTCTATCCCGCTAATCACGTCGAGACCAAAAGGAAGAAAATAAAGTAGAAATTCGATGGGCAGCCGGAGCTACTAGTAGGTCGTGACTGTCAGGAGCATTGGAGCGCGAAGATGTATGCGTGCTAGCCGATGAGGGTGATGGACCTGGAACGTGCCTCATGAGCTTCAGTAGAAAGTTTGCGAGCTGAGGATTGGGAGCCAGCTGCTTAGGGAACTCTTCGGGGATACCATGTCTTCGACGGAGATCAACAAGGCCGGGGCATGACCAGAGGTGCGCGGGGGACTCTTCGCTGCTGAGCCGGGACGACTCCGCTGCCACGTGCGGGTTATTCACGTTGTGTCGACGTATGCCGTGCCGTTCTTACACCGTCCGGATGCACAAACGTGGGAGGGGATATATCACATTGAATCGACTTGCGATGTATCGGAATTGTTTTTCTTTCTCCTCGGTCGCTTGTTACGAGGGTACGGCGCACTGCTGGGCGGTGCAGCTGGATGTGGTGCACCAGGCCTGGAATGGTGGGGAGGGTGTGGCCGCACTCGGCGCTAACATGAATCTTGGGTCCCTTGTCGGGGCGGGGTCGTTGCCACGGGGGCTCTGACTCGGCCTCTACTGAGCGGGTTGAAGTGTCTGATGGCGGTTGCCTATGTTTCGCGCAGATGTGGCGGGAGAGGTGCGTGATGGCAAATAGTTGATGACAATGCGGAGAGGCCTCTTTAGCGATGACTCGAACCCCGCAAACCGGAGTGGGAGTGGTGAGAGGGAAGGGGCCGTGGAAAAACATGTGCCGCCTTGCAAACCACTCATACGAGTCCGTGTCAAATGGTCAGAGCGGGCACTGATAGATAGCCTCCGGTGGAGTCCTACGCGGATCCAGGGAGAGGTAGGCAGCGAGAGTGTTGTGGGCGGTGTTGTGACCGGGTACCCGGTGTCTGCTGGGGTGGCTTCGCTTGGTGGATCGGGCGTAACACACCGGACACAGGCCTGGTTCGGAGCCTCGCATTGCGGAGAGGGGGGGAGGGGCTGCGGAGGTCTCGATGGTGGTGGTTCCGGCGGGGGGGGGGGAGGGGTGTATCCGTAGCTGCGGTTGCACACCGGACTCCTCAACACCATCGACATTGCATGCCCGTGACCCCAGTGATGCGCCGGTGTAGAAATCCGAACTGGGTGCATTTCCCAGTGCGGAACTGAGCCGGGATCGTTTCCTGTCGTCGTGTGAGCTCCGCCTCCTTCTTTGAGGTAGGGGGATTGTGTTGAAGGTGCTGCTAGCGGAGGGTGACGGAGTGCTGCACATGATCCCGGGGAACATCAGCTCGGCGCTTCACGCCGGCGACCATATCCGTGGTGCAGGCGGGAGGGGAGGGATCTGGGAACATGGCGCTCCTTGCCAGCCGGTCAACAGCCTCGCTGCGAGGAATTTCACAGGGACCGAATACGAATTGAAAGGACAGTCGCACCTGGCGTTGCGGAAGAGACAATATCAAGGACCAGACGCGACGCAAGATGCCTTCGTCGACGGTGGTGGGACCCGTTTCAAGAGCCATGAGGAGCGATAGTGAATCCGTTACAATCAGCGCGGTTGTTTTGGAGACTTGATGCATTGGAAGGTGGGTGAGGAGGCGGGTGAGGCCGATCTCCATCGCAACGCACTCAGTTCGGTAACTGCACGCCAGAGGGCCACACCCCTGCGTGGCGGTCGCTACCACCTCGTCGCCACGGTAGATAATGGCAGCAGCTCCTGAGCATTTGTCTGTCACACAGCCACCATCCATCCACGGAGAGCAACGAGCATGCTCAAATCGAGGAAGGCGACGCAACCACGCCGCTAGTTTGTCCTCCAGTGGGGAGTCCGTGCGAAACGTTTCTGACAGAGAGGTGTTGAAGAAGACCCGACCGCTCCTGCGGAGAGAGTGATGTGGGTAGGGGCTTTCGAAAGACTCGATGCTCCTGTAATCATAGGCAAGGCACTACAGGGCGTCCAGTACTTCGTGCCCGGTGGTAAAGACCTTCCTGGCCATAATTCCCATGTATCCCCCGTAAGCGGTGGCCGAGAGGCACAGCCGTGTGCGTCTGAGCAGCATGTTGGAGTGTAGGGGCAGTGGGTCAGCCTCCATGAGGAAATCCAGGTCACTCGCCTACGCGGGTGCACCCACGATGAGGGCAGCCGCTTTGGCGTGGCGGTGATCTAAGGACTGGCGGCACGTGGCGCTCGCCATGTCCCACCACCCCTCGGCTCCGTACAACGACTTCCATTCAATGAGTGCGATGTAGAAGGATAGAAGGACATCTTTGGAGGGGCCCCAGTGCTGCTTCGAAACAGCCCTCAGCTGAGCTAGCTGACGGGATGCAGTGCTGATGGTTTGCCTGCTGCAGCTCCCCACGCCTCGCATCGGCTGTAGATCGACGCCGAGCGGGCGGGGATGACGTTTTGCCTTCAGCCCCAGCCCATCCAGCCGGAGGACCAGTTTATTGCGGTGGCGGGCGCCAAAGAGCGTGCGGGTGGCTTGGGGGCGCACTCAGCTCCACATATTGGTCCTTCGTCCACTTCTCGATGCTGTTCAGGGCCTTTTGCAGCTCATCTCGCATCTTCGTGTGTTCCGCGGAGGAGTACACCCGTGTGAGGTCGTCGGCGAAGAAGGCAGGATCCAGGTCTGGTATTGTATCAAGGGCAGCACTAAGGGAATCCATGACAATGGATAAAGAGAAGAGGACCAGGCACAGACCCTTGCGGCACCCCACCGGTGAACACGGCACTATCAGAGAGAGGATTGCGAAAAGCGTACGGGGGCGTTGCGACCGCCTCAACAGCCCAGGACCCACCGCGTGAAATACGGGACGCACCCCAAAGCGGCGTAGGCCCCGCACAATGGCACCGTGGACAACCGAATCGAATGGGCGGGCGTCGTCTACTAGCATCGTCCCCATCACAACTCCGGGAGAGCGTTGAGCTACTTTGCGAGGAAGGAGGTCGAGTGGATTGAGTGAGGACAGGTGGGGTCGGAACCCGGCCTGCTCAGATGGGAGAAGAGGCTCTGCTGGGTCTCGTGTGCGCCTTACGATCAGGCGCTCAAGAAGCTTGCAAAGGTTGCTAGTAACGGCTACTGGCCGGTAAGAGGCCGGTTCGTTCGCGGGCTTCTGCGGCTTGAGCAGAGGTACGATGCTGCCGGTCTTCCATGCCATCGGGGCCTTGCCCGTTCGGACACTGCGATTGAACATGTGCAATAGAGCTCGTTTGCAAGCGTAGGGAAGGGCTTTGAGGCTTTCAGCGTCAATCTTGTCTCGGCCAGGCGCCGATCTGTTCGGCACTTCGCGCACCGCTGTCCCGAGTTGGCCCATCGAGAGTGGGGTGAGGGGGGTGGCGCTGGGCTTCGGCGGGGCGCCTGATCGGGCGTCCCGGCGTCTCGTGGACTTCCCTGGTACATCCGCAGGAGTGGGGTCGCCTGCGCTTTCTTCGTGAGAGGGCGACCATCCGGCACAACAACAGACGTCGGCAGCGGGCAAGGGCCGTGGATCCTTTACCGCGAGCGTGGGCCGGTGGGCGTAAGGGAATGACAGGAGGCGATCCGGCCTCCCCCAGCAGCCTGCCTTGACTCTCGCTGGAACGCCTTTGCACGATTTCGATGCCCTTGGCAATCTCTCGGGACCGGTCGCAGGGCGGTCTCCACTCGCGTGGGCTTTTGCGTCTGGAGGGGCCTCAATTTCGCAGAGCCCGACGGTACCGTCCTACCGGTGCCGCCACCTGCGACCCGGGTGATGGAAGCTGCGGCATCCTTTAGCGACCCTGTGTGGTATTGGAATGTCTCAGGGGGATACACTGTGCGGTGGTGGTGGCGAGTTCGTCGCTTATCAGGGCGTCTTGTTTCCACCGTTGCAGTACCCTCTGCGGATGCCGGATGCGTCGGGGCACGCTTCCCTGGCGTAACTCAAGCTGCTGCCGCCGGTCGTGCTTTACGGCCTTCGTGCCGGCGATCCAGCGCCTCTTCCCATCGGCTTTCCCGAAGGCGTAACGTTTCGTCTTCGTAGCGATACCCGTCAGTGGGGTGTGCCCCTCCTCCAAGCTAATCGTGAACCGAATGGCACTGTGGTCACTGGGGGCCGTATCGTCCGTATGCCAAGCACTGATAAAGCAGTTCCTCGCCAGCGTGACGTTCGGGGAGGTGGCTGCATGTCCGTTGGCACTATGCCATGTTGATGATGGGTGGTTGTTTGCACATGGGAGCGCGTTGTCGCCCATCCAGTCGAGCAGGATGGCACCAGCCCGGCAGGGTGGGCTTCCGGAGTGCCATCAGTCGTTGTGTGACGTCGCGTCTGCGCGTAGGATCAGAGGGGACTAGGGGGGCAGCGTCACTTCATAGGGAATATCGCGTGTCGACAGCGCACCGGGCGGTACGTACCCCGACACCGTGTGTATCTCCCGAGTGGGGTCGCCGGGGTGAAGGGTCACCGCTACAGCTTCCACTTCTTCCCGGAGGCGAGTAGGACACGCTACGGTGTGTCGCTAAAGGACAAGGAAAAGAGGGAAAAAGGGTAAATGAACGAAAAATCGGGGCATCAGAGCGGAGGAGCGAAACACGGACTTGCACTGGCACCCAGAAAAGCGAAAAAAGAAAATGAGAAGTCGATAGCTGTGTCTGCGCGGCTGCCGCACATCACCATCATCGTGGTGGTGGCGATGGAGACAAGACGAGGGCAGGAACGGCGAAGAGGGGGCAAACAAGGGGAAGGGGAGCAAGAAGATCGCACTCCAACGAAAGAAACGCGGAAGAAATAGTAGATCGAATTGAACGGTCACTCCGTAGAATGAAAGAGCACCATCAATAAGAAAAACCGAGAAAAGATGCCAAATTGCTGAGAGAGGTGGGGGGGGAGGCGGAGGCGGAGGTGAGGATGAAGTTTTGGGAGGGAGCTCTCCCAACCAGCTAGGAATAGACACACACACATATATATATATATATATATATATATGTACATTTATGTATCATGAGCTCCACCGCGTGCAGAGAGAAACTTCCTGGCTGGAACAACGATACCCGCATACACACGCACGCTATGGACCGCACAAACCCTCACGCTGGATCCTCCTCTACATAAAATGGTGAAAAAAAAGGGGGGGGAGAGGCGTTATGGAAAAGAATAAAAAGAGCCTGGAAATCACAGATGATCGCGTAACCCTTCTATCAGCGGATGCACGGCACACACATTTCTATATATATATAGAGAGAGAGAGAGAGACGGGGGAGCATCTTTCTCGTCTTCTTCCATTTGGGTTTCGCTTCGAGAGAACAGCTGATTTCCTTCGATTGTTTGCTTTGCGGAAGGAAAAGGACAGGGGAGGGGAAGGCCATCGCAGGCAGACTTGCACATACACGCACGTCTACACTGACTCACACACACCGAAGGGGAGGAGGAGCGGGAAGGGCCGGGGACGATAGAAGACGTTGGTGCGACGGCAAAAAAGGATGGCGCTCCTCACAAACAGCGGTGCAACATCCGCATACATAAATATATATCGAGATGATCCGACGCAAAACGCGTCCCCTCCATCAATGATGTGATTCCCTTAGGAGGAGGAGTGACACCAACGGAGTGGAGTGAGGCCATGAGGAACACGTCGTTCGCCTTGCCCTCTATCCTTCCGGTTGCATGGAGAAAGGAGGAAAGGGGAGAGAAGGAATCGAAAGGGAGGTATAGAGAGTGGGATGCAGCCACTGCCTGTCACAAAAGCATGCACGCCGCAGCTGCATCCACCATTGCGGATAAAATTTCTATTCCGACCCAATTGAGAAGGGAGGGGGGGGGGGAGGGATCGACAAACCGATGGAGCTCCCCCGCCCCTCCCCCTTTCTCATCGTTGCCCCTTGACCCGGTGCAGAGAAAAGAGAGAGAGAGAGCTGAATAGTTTGAGAGGTTTAGGAAGAAGAAGAAAGGGAGTGAATCACTCTCTCTCTCTCTCTATATATATATATATATATATAGTAGATCCCTGGAGATATAGATGAGGGGAGAAGGGGGGGAAATAGCGGAACACGACCAGCAAAACAGCCCACGTAGAGCAACCAAACCTCAACCACACACACGAAAAAAAAGGAATACGCAGAGGAGCTAAGAAAATAATAAATAGAGCGAGAGAGAGGAGAACAAAGGAAAAATTAGATTAGCGAGCCGGCGTTGGAAGAGGAAGCGGCAAGGAGAGAGGGCTGGGCCGTAGCAGACTCGAGAAGAGCCCCCTCATGGAAGAACCATCCGATGGAAACAAGCGAGTCACCAAACGCGCTACTCGTATCGCAGACTTCCACCATCGGAAAAGCGGGAAGACTTTGCTGGTGGGCACCAAAAGAGGTCAAGCCGTCGAGCAAAGGGTGCGCTGTGGTGGGGCTGGCGGTGGAGGTGCCGTGTGACCAACACGATCGCCCTTTCAAAGCTTTCCCATTCGCAGTGGTCCTCCCTCTCTGCGTCCGCCGCGTTACATCCCGCTCATTTTTGCAGATGAGGAACACGACCAAGAGACAGAGCGGCACCAGGATTAGCGCTGCACAGGGAAGCACGAGTGGATCCAGCCCCCGCTCGACGAGGATGATGTGATCTGTCATCCTTGTGCTGCCCCCTTCCCCCTCGAATACAACGATAGACCTGCAGCAACAAGAAAAATCAGGAGGTGGAGATGGTGGCGTGCGCAGGCAAAGACGGAGAGAGAGAGAGGAAGGGGGGGGAGGGATGAAGAAGTTACCTTCTTCCTTCTCCCCCCTCTTCTTCCTGACCTTTTTTATTCCCTGCCTGTTGGTTCGCCGCAGCCGAGCGGGATAATTCTAAAATCACAGAAAGGGTACGCGCAGCGGAAGGGAGGGGAATGGAGCGCAACACAAAAGAGGTTGGGGGAGGGTACCCCTTTCGCTTTCTCCAAAAAATCGAACGGCTGCTCCTTCCCAGCAGAAGAGCAAAAAAAAGAAGGAGAAGCACAAAATTGTTGTCGATAATACAAAAAAGTGACGAAGGAAGAAGGGAAAGATGAGAGACGACAGGAATAAAATAAAAAAGGAATAGGGTGGGGGATAGTGAGAGAGAGAGAAGGGGAACGGTGAGGAGGAGGAGAGAGGAGGGGAGAGGGGCAATACGATCGAGGGAAAAAGTGAGAGAAAGTTTGAGTTGAATAAAGATAAAGAAAGTGAAAAGAGCACAGAGGAGAGGCCAGCTGAGGAAAGGGGAAGGAGACTGGCCTGCTTACTCGCCAATGCCGTTTGAGAAATGGGTATTTCACTGGACTATATATATATATATATATATAGATATTGATAGATGTATATAAAGTTATTGCGTATCTGTGCGATTGGGGGGGGGGAGGGGAACGGTGAGGAGGAGGAGAGACAAGGCAGCTCGAATATAACTGTATCACGAACTACTCCTTGTCCCACTGCTCTGCAAACGAAAAATAGGAACGAAGAGAAAAGTGAACCGGAAAAGGAGGGGGTATGTGTGTGGGGCACTGCACACACTGAAATTTCAGGGGTTCTTCCAAACAAAGGCGAACGAGGCCACCGCAGTGAAGTATCACCGGAAGGTCCGTTGAGAGGAAAAGAGTTAAGTGAGAAAAGAAGGATGACGGGAAGCAACAAGGAAAGAGAGAGAAGGGTGGGAGGGAAGTAGGGAGGGGAGGAAAAGAAAGAGAGCACCAGGAGATCAACCCTTTGGGTTTCTTCAACCGTTGCACGATCGAACGATTGTGATAAATAGAAATATAAAAATATGAAAATATAAATCAATATATATATATATCCACATATAACTGAGGTTCTGAGTTCCGCTGCGTCGCCGGCAGCACTTCTCGCTACTAGAGGAAAGGAGCCACCACACGGAGAAGCAAAAGATATAGAAGGGGTTGTAGGGGTATAGGTGGGGCAAAGAGCAGTGCTTGATGATAGAGGAGATGCGACAGAAGAAAAGAGAGATTCCTTCCGTCCGTTCGCTGCGTAATATCCTGAATTCCTCTTCCTCCCCCTGTGAACAGCGGTCCTTCTTTCTGCTTACCCGCACATAATACCACTTCCGCACCCCCCAAAAAATACAAGTGGCAGCACGAAGGAACACACCACAAGTGAAGGAAAGAAGTCCACTGATGGGAGGAGCTTTTTTACTTTCCTTTCCCTTCTGTGTAGGCGTGTACGCTTCCTTCAAACGCAACGATATCTCTCACGCGTTCTCTCTGTGTCTCAAGCATACGACGTGCCCTCCTCTAAAAGTAAAAAAAAAGAGGGAGACTCGCGTGCTTTCGGATCTCTTTGTGTTGGTGGGCCCCATACATACACGCATACGTTATGTATATAGAATGTGTGCGAGAGAGAGAGAGAGAGAGAAGAAGGAGAGAAGAAGAGAAGATATCGCAGAGGCTGCATAGCGCCCTCCTTCACCGAAAGGAGACATACCGGGGGGGGGAGGAACCCGTTCTCCTGTGAGGATACGGACAGGGAAGAGGGGGTGAAGGGTCATCACCCCACACGTATGGGAGGAGAATGGGGGGGGGGCAAAGGGCATCACAGAGGAGGGTCGGTATGCATGCAGAAAAGCACAAAACAATCAAAGAGAGGCCTGGTGTAACAAAAATGCATCGAGTGCCATGCTACCATTCTGGGCATGTTACAAAGGGTGTGAGGGGTATCACCTACGGAGAGATACATGATGATGCGCCTTTCCCACTGTGGTTGAGTGACAGCGCGGCCATCTATCCATCGGTCCTTCTACAGCCATCTTCCCTTCTCATCTTTCTTTTCCCATTCCCCCAGCCTCCCCCGGAGAAAATGGTTCACCTCAACCGATGTTGCGCTGAAGATCCACGAAGGACGACAGCCTACATCTACAGGACAGTGCCATGTGAGCAGCACTCCCCCTGTGTTGTCCTTCCGCATCTCTTTCTGCTGTGAGAAAGAGGGGGGGGGGAGGAAGGGAAGAGAGGAGCAGTGAAAAAAAACCCGAAAAGAAAATATTATTCCGTTTCCTCCTTGTTCCGCATCCCCCCCACCCCCACCCCGTCTCGTCCCTCCCACATTTTCCTCTCTCTATATCGGAGCGTCCATGCATATCCCATGCCGCGAGCCGAGATCAAAGCTGCAACGCACAAATCGAAAGAAAATGAAAACTTCCTATCAAGCGATTCTATGCGATGGAGTCTCGATGCACAATACATAGATATAGAGAGATACTGCCGAGCGGAAGGGAAAAGAGAGTGGAGTCGTCGCAGAAGCAGCAGATACGGAAGAGACGATCTACTCCGCCCCACCACGCAGCAGATATCCCCTTCGCTGAGGGGAGAAGGAGAAGGAGAGGAGGGAGAGAGGCCGCGAGAGCGGCCAAGGCAGAGAGTAAAAACAGCCCTACGCCACGCATGAGATTCAGTGCCTGCCTTTATCTTTGCTCTTCCCGTCTCACCTCCTTTCTCTTATCGTGCTGCTTACGGGGGCGCTGCCGTACCCTACCCGACTTAACCCCTCCATTTTCGTGAGAAACTCTCGCGTGAGTGCCTCGTCGCACGCGTCAACATAACCTGCCCTCGGTCGCACTGAGGATACCTGCGAGGCAGGCCCGCGACTGAAGTTGTACAAGGGTGGGACTTCCCAACCAGAAGTGCCTACTTGCGAAACCGAGCCAAAGTCTTCTTCTACAACCTCTTCAGGAGGCGGTACAGCTGTGACGGTTGCTCTGTAAGTCTCCTGCCCTGCCATCCGATACAGAGGCGGCGGAAGCGCTGGCGTCGGACGCGGACCTGCATCGTGGGCCTGGGATGCTACTTGCTCTACCGCTGCAGCAGGTGGGCCACTGATTGGCATGGCAGCTCCGAGGGGTGCCTGCACCGGCACGGGAGGACTGGGAGAAGGCTGCAAAATGCCCTCGCCGTTCGGATGCTGCTGCCCTGAAGTTGTCGCACGCGAGCTCTCCGTGGGAGCGCCCTCATTCTGCCCTACCTGACGCCCGGCGGAAGCGGGAGGGAGAGCGGGCGACGCACCTGGTGCCAGCGCCGAAGGAGAGCAGCTACCCTTAGGACTTGCCCCAGACCTCCCCGATGACCCTTCCCTGCGGTACAGTGCAATCGCCTCCATCACCGTGGGGTCGGCATTTGTGAGGGCATCGACCACAGCAGACATGTATCCCGCATTGAGGTCCAGGTAGCGCTTCAACGAGGTGGTGGTCACCATCTCCACCCTCCCCACCAGCGTCACAAAGCGCTCCTCAAAGTCCGCCTTGCTCTTCTCAAAGAGAGAAAGACGCGAATCTCTGTCGCTGAGGTGAGCGATGTAGGATTTACTCTCATCAAGCGGTTTGCAGTTCTTGGCGAAGGACTTCTCCTGCTTGTCGACGCACTGCTTCGCCTTTTGGTAGCGCGCAAGTGCCTTCTTCTCCGTTTTGGCCGCCTTCTCGGCCTCTTTCAATGTGTTCTTGAGGGTTTCCACCGGTAGGAGCACCTCTTCATGCACCAACTTGTTGTAGTTGCGGAAGGCTACCCCTTCCTTCATATGCGTCACTTCCTTCGCAAAGCGACGAACGTACGCCTTGACGGCATCATCCGTGAAGCTGAGCGACGTCAGGGCATCGAAGGAGTGGCTCACCTGCTCCAATGTCATGCCGAGGTCCTTCATGAGAAGCATCATCTTGTTCATGGCGGTGCTGAACGACTTGATGGCGGTTCTGGCGGCCTGCATATCCTCCAGTTGACGGGGATGCATAAAGTCGAGCTGCATCGACATGACTACGGCACCACGAAAGACTAAAGAAGAACAGACGACGGGGGACGAGGTAAGGCGCTGCCACGAAGGGAAAGAATAAGTAGAGGAAAGAGAGGTAAGGAAAGGAAGATAATCCCTACGGGAGGCCAAAGGCAGGGAGAAGCGGGAGGAGGCAGTGGAGGAAGGGGATGGGGGAGGAGGCCAGGGCGAGGAGACAGACATCGAGCCCCTCACACAAACAAACAGACGATAGAGATAAAGAAATTCAATAATGTCACGAGGCAAAAAGAGAGATCGTGGGGGGGGAGGGCAAGGGTCCTTACGAGCGACCCTGACAGCGTCACCCAAGAAGGTATCGAAGCGGAAGGAGGGAGACGAGTCCCTCTACAACCCTTTGAGCACCCCAGAAAAGATGAAACAACCCTACTCTACTTCCCTCCTCGTCCTGAAGCCTTTCTCCTTCCCACTGCCATGGGTGCTGCGTCGATGCGCTGGGACGTACGACCGCCAGAAGGCAAAAGCCGAGAAAGGCAAGAAACAGCGCGTCGGTAGGTGTGAATGGGGCGAGGGACAGGAAGGCCGTCACCCATCCATTCCGCGGTGAACGAGAGCTAGAGCGAAACCTGCACGTGAGATACGCGAAAGTGGGTCGACACCGCTTGTTGAGAAAGCGGGAGGGGGAGTGCGTTGAAGAAGGGGGTTGAGGGATCGGTGGAGGAAAGGGTGGATGGGGAAAAAATCAGAGAGGAGGAAGAAATAGCGCTGTTTTTTATTTGTTGCAGGTTTTCTTTTGAAACAGTAAGAAAGAGAGATAGAGAGCGACAGAAGAGGGTTGTGTGCGGAAGCGGTAAGGCTTGCTGAGAGCTTCTCACCCGAGATGCTGCAAGGTGGGTGCGTGGCAGAGAGAGAGCACCAAAAGGAGAAGCGCAAGGGCAGAGAAAGGATGCGGTCGTGTATATAAGAGAACAACATCAGATAATGAAACGCCTGCACGCACGCATACACACACACCCAAAAGATAGAGGAGATCAAGAGAGAGAGAGAGAGAGAAGGTGCCAGCTACAACACTAACCAAGGAAGGAGTGGTCACCCATACAGAGCGAGTGGGAATATAAGATATAAATTCTTCACATGCTATCTCTCTCTCTCTCTCACACACACACACACACACTCACTCACTCACTCACTCACAAAGAAAATGGAGAAAAGGAAAACAGGGAGGGAGGAGGAAGGCAGTACCATGTGTGCACTCTTTCCTATACCTTCGCACCCTCATCGTTTCATTTTCTTCTCTACTCCTCCTCTGCCACCATTTTTTTTAAAGTGCTCTCCTTGTACACGCGATGGAATGCAATTCGGGTGGCACAGGATGCTTACATCGGCGGTGGCCCATAAGCGTACTGCGGCTGTTGAGGGGCGGGGTAGTATCCGCCCTGCGGTGCTGGAGGAGCGGCGTACATGGGCTGAGGCGGTGGCGGATAGTACGCCTGCGGAGGTGGAGCTGAAGGGGGTGCTTGCCCGTAGACCATGGGCGGCGGTGGCCCCTGCGGATAGCCGTATTGTGGGGCAGGGGCTGATGGGTAGAACTGTGGCTGAAGTGGAGCAGGAGTGTACGGTGACTGCTGTCCATATGTAGGCTGCGGCGGTGGCGGCGCCCACTGCTGCGGCTGCAACGGCACACCCGCCACCGGCGACGGGGGGCTGCCAAAGGCGTTGTTCGGTTTCTTACCGGCGTTGGCCGACGCGCTGCCGTCGGGGTCAGCGAGAAATTCTTCGATGGAGTGCACCACTCGGCAGCCAGGCGACGGGTCCGCCCCAAAGTCCACTGCGAGAATTTGCAGATGGATCTCCGCTGAGGAGAGGCGCGTGCCGGTGAGAATCGCCCACATATCCGTCACCACCCCTCGCGTCAGCCCGTTGACGGAGAGGCTGTAGCTGCCCATGAGATCGTCGACCATGACGTTGTCATTCCAGACCTCGAAAATGATTTGCGCGGAATCGTAGTCGGCGATTTGGAACTTTGCCGTTTCATCCCAGATCGGGTTGAGATTATTGGAGACGACCTTCGTTTTGTACTTTATCTGAGATTTCTTTCGGTCCCCCATGAGGATCTTCACGTAGGGATCCGGAATACCGACCTTTTGCGCGTCGCCGATGTTGCGGGCGCCGCAGATACGAACCTCTAACCGACCCATGACGCTGAAGATAAAAAGTATCGTGGACGGCGGCGGTGGCAATGCCAAAAAAGAGGAGGGGGGGAGAGGGTGAAGGGGGTGGTGCGAAAGCGAGTAAAAACAGGGGATACTGCGACAGCAACAAGAGCAGCCAAAAAAAAAAGCGAGATGGGCAGCGGTACTTTCTCTCAAAGGAATGAGACTCCACCACGAGAGGACCAGGAGGCGTTGAAGAGCTATAGAGGCAAAAAATATTAGAGAATCGCATATATATATATAAATATATATGTAGAGAGTTACGTATGTGGGAGTTTATACGTGATAATAGGATCAAAGAAGAGAGAGAAGGGAGATGGGTGCGATGGGAAGAGTGGGCGGAGAGTGGGAGCAAGTACGTGAAGGAGACCACTCAAATACGTCCATGCACCTATTTCGTCGACTTCTTACTGTTCGTCGGTACCCTCAAAAAAAGCATAAAAAGCAGCGAGGAGGCGGGCATGTCTGTGTGTGTGTGTGTGTGTGTGTTGCTCATTTCCCCTTGATGCTGGACTGTTTTTGATTGCTGTAAGACCGTGCTGCTGAAGCACTCCATGCCGTTTTGGTTTCTTTCCAAACGATGCGGCTGCACTCCCTCCCCCTCATCTTTTTTAAAAAGAAAATGTCCAGACCATAAACAGGAGCGACGAGTAGGGCCGACGATACCGCTGTGTGCGTTGCCCCCTCCTCCCCCCCGCCGGGATCTTCGAGGCGGTTGGAAGAGTCTGGTGCCGCACCGCCATGAAGCGCTCCGGGGAGAAGCCGCAGGGATCCCCGTCCTCCCTTCCCCCGGCAAACATCTTTACGGTAGGGAAGCCCGAATCAAAAGCAACACGCACACGCACCCCGCACACGGAGAGAGAAAGAGAGAGAGAGAGAGAGGGAGACTGCCACAACCATAACCATATCGAGGAACGAATGGAAGGGAAAGCGTTAAGGGATCAGAAGTAGAAGCAGAGCGACCATCTTTCCTCATGTCCGAAAAAGGGGGAAGACTATGTTATGCTTTTTACCGCTCTTCCTCCCCTCTCCCTTCCCCTTTCCTTCCCCCTTGCGCCACACTACCATATCTAAAGCGGAAACCCCTCGCAGGACAGCTCGCAAGAAGCGCTCGCACGCACGAGAGTAGAGCCAGAGGGAGCGCAGAAAAAGATGAAGGAGGCGCGCCCCCTTTTCCTTTCTCACCATCTCCCATCGCCCTTCCGTTTGTTCTCTCTTAGAAAGCCGCTGTCCTTCTTTTACCTTCTTTGTTTCCCTCAGAGGGAGGGTGGGGGGCTGTTCTTTACAGATCGGGTGGAATGCCGAAGGCCATCTGTGCCCTGGGGGGAGGGGGACACCCGTACATGGGCTGGGGTGGTGGCGGTGGGGGTGGTGGCGCGCCGTACATGGGCTGAAACGGTGGTGGCGGCGGCGCGCCGTACATGGGCTGCGGTGGTGGTACAGCAAAACCCGGCGGCGGCGGGGGCCCGTACACAAGGGCAGGGGCAGGCCCGAACATGCCCGGCATGGGTGTGGAAGGTTTCGCGGGGCGATAGGACTGGTGGGTCGGTGCCGCCATGTTATCCTGCTCCAGGGAGGTGACGACGCGATCGTGCGGGGACGGGTCTTTACCAAAGTCGACGGCCAGAATCCGAAGATGCAGCTCCGTGGAGGACCTTTTTGTACCCGAGAGAATGGCCCACGTATCCACCACCACACCGCGGGTCAACCCGTTCAGGGAGAGACTGTAGGTTCCCAGAAGATCATCCACGAGGACATTGTCATTCCACAGCTCCAGCAGCATTTGCGTGGTGTCGTAGTCGGCGACCTGAAACTTGAACATTTCATTCCAGACGGGGTTGAGGCTGTTCTCGATGACGCGCGTCTTGTACGAGTGTTGGTTCGCCTTCTTGTCGCTCATCTTGACCTTCACGTAGGGATCCGGCTTGCCGAACGTTTGCAGGTTGGCCACATTTCGTGCCCCGCACACGCGGATCTCCAGTCGACCCATGCGGTCTGCGCTCACGATGGCTTCGGCGTTTTATGTTTCTCTGCGGTGTCGTTCTCTTCTGTTTGCTTGCCTCTTCCCGAAAGGCGGTGCTCGGCGCTGGGAGTGGCGCAGAGGATAGCTTCGTTTGATGGCTTCGCCTGTGATAGAGACAAGCGAATAATGATAATGAATGGACGATCAGATATGCTAGAGGGAGAGGCCGGGAAAACGAAAGGGGCAACCGAGTGTCGTGGAAGGGACGGGAGGAAAGAGGAGGAGCATACCACCACAGTGATGCCACTGCTACATCAATCAGGAAGTATCCAGCAAGTTATTACTTAAAGCAGGATCAGGTTTATGGAAGGGAGGCGAGCAAACAGGGGACGCATGGGAGGGGAGGGCATTCCCTTGTTCCCCCGATTGACAGATATCGCCAGGGAAGGGGAACGATGGTGGAGAGAGGAAGGAGGAGCGCATCAAGATAGCGTCGCCTGCCACCCCCCCCCCTTACGGAGTTCTTTTAGGCTTTACGCAAAGCAACTCCTTCTCTCTGTCTTTCTCAATCCACAGGTGGCGGCGGCGGCAGTGGTCGCAGGTCTTTCCTCTTCTCCCACTCCCCTTGCTGCTGCTCCTCCCCCATCTCTCAATCACTCTACCGACTTCCTCCACATCCTTCGATTCTTTTGTTTTCTACCGTGCCCGGTTGTAGAAGGGAGAAACAAAACATTTCACACGAACGTACCCACACATGTATAGAAAGATTCCGATCGATGCTGTATACAACAGCTATCGCATGGATCAAGAGAGAGAGAGAGAGAGGTGCAGAAACGGAACAAGAACCAAACGGACCATAGGCGAGCACCAACAACAAGAAGAAAAAAAATCTGATCATGGAGAGAGCAGACACCGATCCACTGCAAGCAGGGAAGCTGGTCGGTGCGAAGTTCAGACGACCTGACGCAGCAGCGGTGGCCGGATCGATGGTAGAGAGTCTGTGGTACACGTATTCGGTCTCCCTTTTCAACATCTCCTTCGCGCACGATGATCCCACTTGTGTGGTAGAAATGATGCTTTACTCTTTTTTGAAGATGCACCGGTGAAGCTCTGATGATGAGGAGGACCTCAACGCGGTATCAGGGTCCATTACCCCTTTCACGAGGGGGAAGCCAAGACTCCCTATCCCTGCCGAGACCGCGCCGCCTCTGGTAGTAACAGGTTCAAGTGCCTACCACGTAGGGAAGTCAGCACGAAGGGTTAACCCCCAGATCGCGTGACTCAATGCCGGTGAACAGGCCTGGGTTTTGGCCAACGATCGGAGCGACCTGCGATCGTATTCATATTGTTACGCCAGCCCAACGGTAGATATCGTGTCCACATCTTACCCACGTATCCTTCTGAGGCAACGACACGTTCCTCTTCGCCCAGACCTCTCCTCTCATCGGGCGATTCTCCGGAAAGATGCACGCGTCTTCTCACACGAGCGTAGGGAGCCTCAACCGTGAGAGGAGTATTGGCGACTGCGTGTGTGGAGGAGCTTTTCGCAGGCTCCTCTTCGTCGGTGGAGTTCATATATTTAAATGTTCTACGGAAGAGACTACATGCTGGAAAAAAAAATCCTCCGGGGGAGGAGAGGAGGGCAGGAAGAAAAGGTTTGGGAAGTGGAGAAGGAGGCGTGGATCCACATGCATATCCACTCTTGCCCCCCCCAAACAACAACGACGACAAAGAGGCGTCTGAATGGGAAAGCACCCACGAGTATACGATAGAGGGAGTACCGACCAAAAAAAAATGAGTCGTTGAGAGATCGAGAGAGCCGGAAGACAGAGCGAGACAGAGAAAGAAAGTAGCAACAAACGCATATAAAGATCTATACACACACGCCATTCCGCACAAAAATTACGCCGGGGAGAAAACCACCACCACCACCACGACAACAACAGCAGAAACGCATTCGGTGAGGTTTGAGGTGGATCATGATCCACGAGAAACCAGAGAAGACGCTCCCCCGTATTGCCGTTGGCCTTTTCTCATCTGGGATAAATGAAAGCACATCCTTTTGATCTTTTTTTTTTACACCCCGGGACGTTCACTCGCTGCCCCCCTTTGTCCGCTGCTTCTTGCAGCACATCATAAGAATACCTTAGCGAGCGGAAGACCAAATTATTTCAGGTGAAGCAGGAAGCAGATGGAAGACGGAGAGCAAAAATATGTACCAAAAAACACAACAAGCATCGCATGTTCACCCGATATACGCCCGCTACCCACGAATGTTGGCCATCTCTTCCCGAAGTCCAATTCTACCGTCGATACACATCCACCCGACCTCTTTTCTGCTCTGTCACTTCAGCCAAATACGAAGAAAAAAAGCAGGGAAAGGGCGGCGAACCATCAACGAAACGAAGCAGCCAGTATAGAGGAAAAACACACACAAACATACACACATACATACGCGCGAGTAGAAGATAACGTAAGCGAAAAAAGTGCAACCAGAAGACACATAAATATATTTATACCTATGCAGAGGTAGAAGCAGAGGGTGAACGTCCATAGTTTCTCTCTTCTCCCCTTCCCCGTGGACCTCTTGATTTTTTTTTTAGATGCGAGTGGGGAGGGATACAGGGAATGCAGACACGCTGGCTGTTCTGACGCGGTTTTCTCTCTTTTTCCTTTCCCCATACATCCTGCCGCGGGCGTACCAGATACATGCGCAAATATCCACTTAAAGAGAAACAGAGATGAGCAACGACTTCATTTTTTTTATGGGGTGGGGTGGGGTGGGTGGGCGGAGGTTGCCAATGGAAAAGGAAGATTAGCGGGTCGAGGCGGTGGAGAGGTCACTAAGTGGAAGACACCGGTGTGGACAGGCATGCAGACAGCGAGAGAGACTGAAGCTGACCCTGCGCTCTATCCTCAGCGGCGCGGACCTGTTTTGCCGACTGGCCTTCTCTCTCTTTCTCTTTTCTCATAACCACAGGAAACGAAGAGACCCCTTCCCCCGAAAGAAAAAGTGGCAAAGGCAACGCCTGTAATATATGCATATATATATTTGTGAAGAAACCTCACATGTTCCCGCCAACTAGGAGCATCCAAACAAATCCAAGCAACAGAGGCTACTACCACGTTTCCCTGACGAAGTTCATCAGACGTTCTTTCATCTCTCCACATGGATGGCCGCTCCTCCAGCCCCCACCTCCACTCTTCCCTTTTTCTTTTCTCCACGTCTCCGATCCAAAGTATCGCCCCACCTCGTCTTCCTCCCCCTCCTCCCCTCCCCCAGCAGACTAAGTGGAATACCATCGGAACGCATGAGAGAGTACCAAGATAGAGAGAGAGTCCCGAAGAGTTAGAGATGTGAGTTCCGAACCACCTCCCTTTCCATACACGGAAAGGCAAAAACCGTATCGCTGAATGCGCCAAGAGCCACAGATCGCGATTCCTTCTCCCCACCCCACCCCCGACACTCGCACACCCACACAAGCCACATAACAAAGCTTCTTGTTATTCGCTTTGTCCTTTCAGCCCCACGTAAAGTAATTGCCGGTGAGTTCCTTCGCCATTATGACCAGCTTGATCATCGAGTAGAGGCCATACAAGACGCCTAGAAGGATAAACAGGAGAAGTACCAGTAACGGGGCAACGGCAACCTGCAATTGGGCCATCAGCATGTCAGCGCATGGGCTATCGTAGTTCTCCAGATTCGGGCAGTAGTCACACAAGGCCACATCAGAGAAGCTCTGGATATTGTTGCACGCCACATCAAATCCAGAGCACGAGTGCCGGCTGTAGTAGCTACACAGTTCATCATTTGTCTCATACGCTAGCATATGCATAAGAATACTGTAGTAGCTCAACTTGTTGAAGAGCACCGCCAAGCCTAACAGGCAAAGGGCCAGGCCGACCAGTAGGAAAAGGAGGCGCAGGGAAAATCGGACCAGGTTGGCCGCTAGAGGCACCCGCATATACATTCCGTGTAAGAGCGTACACACCCCGGCCACGATCCACAAAACAATGAAGGGAGAGAACATAGGTTGGAACCAATACAGGTACCTGAATACCAGGAGATCTACCTGGACCTTCAGGATCACGGTGTAGTAGACGCCAAAGGCGACGGCGAGGATGACGATCACCACTCCACACGCAAATGTTAGCTGAGGGATACGGGTAGGGTAGAGGATTCCCGTGTTCGAGAAGAGACCATCGGGGGCCAGATAGTGCCGAAGGTCTTCCGGACGAGAAGCATCACGCATGCGTCTCTGCCGCACCTTTTCCTTCTCCATCGCGCGGTCCGCCTTTAGCAGAGCCCAAAGTTCCTCGCGAGCAAGCTGATCGACGAGGGGGCGATCGAGGTCCGGCCACGCCCCACGCATGGCCACAAAGGCGTAGAGGGGCACCTGGCGAGGATTGTTTTGCTCGCTGGTGTGCACCAGGTAGCGGCGGACCAGCATGCGCAGGTACTGCATATCGAGCAGCTTGCGGGAGGGATCTTGGAACAGCGAGAAGAATCGGTTGTCGGGGTCTCGCCCGAAGCGTACGTCACGGATGCTTTTCCGCACGAAGGTGACGTAGGGAAGGGGCCCGGTGGAGCCGTCGAAGCAGCGGAAATGCCGAAACCGAGCTGTTGCAGGGCTGAGCGATTCGTGGGCGACGCCGTTCGTACTCCTTTCGTCCTCCGTGCGCCGTAAATCTTCTTCTGTTTGCAGGGGGAGCGCTGCTGCTAGGCTGCCAGCTGCTTCTACGGTACCCAACGTAGACATTTTAGGAATGCCAGAGGATGTGCCATCAGCGGCAGTCTCCCTGCCACCATCCTCGATGGCCCCTTCATGTTGTGGGAACGCGGCTGGGTCGTCTTCATTAGCGGGACCCATAGGCGCAGTGTAGGGATCGGCGGGCCGCGCCTCTCGGCGGCCTCGACGGCCAAACGACTTCTTCACATTCCGCCACACCCTCCCCGCATCCCGCTGCTGCGGATCACTCGTAGAAGAGGCGTGGACTTTCGCGAAGCCCTGCTCGCGCGAGTTGTACTTCTTGATGTCCTCGGGGGTGTAGCGGTTCACGTAGATAAGATTCACGGTGCTGGCCATCACCATCGATACGAGGCCAGTGTAATGGTAGGACTGCGGCGCAGCGCCGTTGATCGATTGGCGTACGCTGAGACTGACGCAACGACCGATGAGCTTTAACTCCGGAGACACCATCATCGGGAGGTGCTCGATGGGAACATCTTCGTGAATGATGATGCGTTGGACCAGTTCATCGATATTTTCGATGGGGATGGGGGCGTCCCCAGTGGCGGCGTCGGCGTCGGCGTCGGCGCGGCCTCCCACCCGCACCGCCTCATTCGCACCCGTTGTGGGAGGGGCCGCCTGATCATCCTGAAGCATGTTGGAGGAGCTGATGGGTTCCTGCTCTTCTTCCGGTGCCGCTACCGGTGTGTTTGTAGGGATGCGAGATCGCACAGAGGCAGAGGTCGGTGTTCGATCGATAATGGAGTGCGCTTCTCTCGCCTCGCGGGTGGGCATGGGCAGAGGGCGGTGACGGCTCAAGAAAAAGAAAAAGGAGGAGAGAGCGAAAAGAAAAGCGGTAAAGAGAACAAGGAGATGGGCGAATATATATCTATAAATGCAGATGTGTGTATGACGATATATATTTGGTGTACTGCCGGAAGTTACGTTTCTCTTTTGTTTTCCGTGCGGCAGTGGTGATATCCACGAGTGCCATGCGGAACCATCATGCCATCGACAACCGCGTCCCCCCGAAAAAAATGGCAGCGGTCGGTGAGGGAGGGGAAGGAGCCGGTGGATAGATGAAGAACGGCAGTGGCAGAAGGATAGAGTGGGGAGGGGCAAGAGCAGAGTGAAGATGGACAAAACAGCGTAGGTGGGAAAGACTGGGATGGGCAACGCGATGCGTTGGAAAAGGGAGAGAGGGGGTGGGGGTGGGGGATAGAGAAGGAGACTTCCGTGGAAACCACCGAAGCCCCTTAACCCCCTCTTTCTGCCCCCTTCTGAACCGCTCCGCCTCTATATCCGTTTGTCGGAGGTCTCTGAACATAAAACGGCTGCATCATTCGATGTTAAGTAGAGAGGAAAAGGGGTTGGGGTACTGCAAACATAGCAATAAGAACAAGACAGAAACACCTACTAACCCCCCCTCCCCTTTTCATCATACACGCACACCACACGGTGAAAGTGCGGTAGCGGTACATACGCGCATATGCAAAACGAGAGAAAAGGGGAGGAAAACGACGGAGAAAGATTCCGCAGAAGAGACAGAAGCGGCTAGAAAGTTATATACATATATGCATATATATATATATATATATATAACATTCTTTTTATTCATGCATGAGAAGAAGCTTTACAGCACCTCAACAGAAAAGGGACACAGCGAAGGATACGAAGAAGGTGATAGAACTGTATTAGCAGCAAAAAAATGAGTGAGAAAAAAGAAAAGCGGAAGGCAATAAAACTTCATTGACAGCGACGACGCACATCGAGCAGAGAGAAAACGACAGCAGAAAGGGGGGACTATCCTCGTTACGAAGCTCACATATGACAGGGGTGTTTGTCTCTCCCGCACTGCCCTTTTTTTTCTGGAAAAGGTGCGCCTGGGAAGGGTTACGGTATCCCTGCATTGCAAGAACGCCACGCTTCCTCTTCCCCCCCCCCCGAAAGGATCGTCCCAACCTTCACACCGACGCACCGTCAACAGGTTTCCGAACACGGGAAACGCAGAGGGGGACGGGGGAGCTCTTCTATTCGCGGATTTCGCGCGCGTTGGCAAAAGGGTGAGGGTAGTCACGTTGGTGGAGGGAAAAAAGGAGGAGGTCGGCCACAAAGGGGATCGACTTTCCTCGATGCGTAGAGAATTTCGATATATCCAGCCTTCTTTCTCTTGCCAGAATCCCTTGACTATATATATATGTGCTGTTGGCGTGTAGGTGAGCTCAAGCAGCGGGCTGCATTCGCAAAAAAGAGAGAAAGGGCTGAACTGCACCCACCACCACCAAACCTGCTCCTTCTCCTTCATTCCTTGGCCCGCTGTTTGAAGCCTCCCCCGCCCCTCTTTTCTTTCGACGCCCCCCCCCCTCAGTTTCCGTAGGACACGCTGCAGCAAAAGAGAACACCATTACTTTTTGATCGCACCAAAACAGAACAAAAAAGCTGACCAGGGGCCCTGCCTTGATCTTTCATGGGCGTGGCCCCCATCCGTTTCCCACGAGGCAGGAAGTCGGACGGTTCACCGCCGCAGCTCATCTTCGGAACAGACCCAAAAGAGTCACGCACCTATACATATACATATATATAGAGAGAGAGAGAGGAGACCAAAGGGGGACTCGCGACTGGGCTGCAGATGGCGCAGGAGAGGGAGCCGGGGCTCTCTTTAACGAACACGTACCCTTCACAGGCTCCTCGTGAGATGTACCGAGATGCGCCACACCTTCCACAACAAGAAGAGGGAGTACAAGAGGAATGTCCCGATCAGAACGGTAAACACAAGAAGAGGAAGAAGAGTCAGCTGCACCTCACTGTTCAACTCCCTCTCACCACACCCCGGAAGCTGCACTCTGCCGTTGCACCGAACTTGCGACGCACGTATGAAAAAAGTGGCAAATGAGTCAGAGGGCGAACCGGACAGACATTTATGCGCACGATAGAACGCACACTGGTCCGTCGACGACGCGGACGTGAGAAAATTGTCCATCACCGATCCCGTAAGGCGTTGGCCCAGGACAATAAGCAGCATCACGACCAACACCTCCGCCCCCACCGATAAGATAGCACGTGATAAGAACCAAACCGAGCTCTTTCGCAAGGGGAGCTTCATGCGAAAAGCGTGTTGGAGCGTGCTCAGGCCTGCAAAAACCCAAATGACCAACGCCCCAATAACTTTGGGAAGACTGGAGAACAGGTAATCCACCACCAGAGCGTCCACCAGTGCGGTGAGAGAGACCGCTAAATAGGAGGCGAAGACCACCGTGAAGAAAAGGATAACGATAGCCGTGATGGTCGTCATCTGTGGGAGACTCGTGACGTACAGGATGCCCGTTCGGTGGAAGAGCCCCTCGGGGGCTTCATAGGCTTGCCAAGGGGGGTTAAGGCGTACTGCTTCACGAACGCGCCTCCGGCGGACCTTTTCCTTCTCCATCGCGCGGTCCGCCTTTAGCAGAACTAACAGTTCCTCGCGAGCAATCTGATCGACGAGGGGGCGATCGAGGTCCGGCCACGCCCCACGCATGGCCACAAAGGCGTAGAGGGGCACCTGGCGAGGATTGTTTTGCTCGCTGGTGTGCACCAGGTAGCGGCGGACCAGCATGCGCAGGTACTGCATATCGAGCAGCTTGCGGGAGGGATCTTGGAACAGCGAGAAGAATCGGTTGTCGGGGTCTCGTCCGAAGCGTACGTCACGGATGCTTTTCCGCACGAAGGTGACGTAGGGGAGGGGCCCGGTGGAGCCGTGAAGGTTGCGGAAGTCGTTGTAGTGAGCCGCCGACGGGTTAAACACCGTCGCGTATCGCTCCTCAGCCAGACTGTTGCCCGTCGCATCCAGCGGATCGCTGGGCTCTCGCGACGCTTTTTGGGGTGCCCCAGACAAGGCCCACCCCAGTGACGCTGCCTCCTGAGGAAACGCAACGGCGGAGCTGAGACTGCCTGCTCTATCGGCATCGTTGAGAGGCGCTCCTTCCTCCGTGTTCCTATCAGCACCCCCTTCCTCAGGATGTCTACCGTTGACCGCATAACGGTCGCCACGTTCCCGAAGTTTCGCTACGCCGTACGACATCCTCTGCGCGGGCGGGGGTGCTTTGCCCTGCCGTCGCCGCACTTCTCTCTCCCTCGACAGATAAAGCTTGAAGTCCGCGTGCGAATAACGATTGACGTGCATGAGGGTGACCGAGGATATCGACACCATTGTCACGAGTCCGGTGTAGTGGTACATCTCTCCAGCCTCATTTCCGCGTGGTCGCACGCACAGTGAGACGGGGCGGCCGATCAGCTTCAATTCTGCCGCCGTCATCGTCGGAAGGTTCTCAATGGGGCGTTGTTCGTGAATGATTATACGCTGCAGCACTTCTTCGTCCGTGAGCGGTAATGGGGTCGCGCTGCCGCCTGGAGTAGTAGGGACGCCATCTGCAAAGGGTTCTCGATAAAGAGCTTCTGTGACGTGCTCTGCAGTCCGCTCACGGTTGTGAGGGAATTCCTGTTCGTCGGCTGTCACATGTGCGGCTGTCCCAAGGCTGAAAAAGCTCCTCAACCCTCTCTGCGTTTCTTCTCGTTCCGCCATGAGATGCGGCTACCTGTGCGCTCGCTCCTTCTCTCCTTACTTTCCGCCGTACTTCCCCTCTTTTTTGTTTCCTGTATTGTCTTTCCCCGTTCACTTGTTGTCGTATGGACTGCCCGTGTGTGTCTCTGGGTGTACGTGTTGAGGGAGGAAGAGAGGGGGGCGTATCCGCGTCGCTCCCACGAGATGTGGATTTCCTTCAATTAGTCAGCGGGTAGATCCACAATGGTGGTGCAGGCGCTTGTGGCTTTTGCCGTTCTCGTCGAGAGCAGGAGTTGTTTTTTCCCTTTGATGGGGTCTCTCCTGGTTGCTTTCCTCGACAAGAGGCAACAACACCACCAACAACAACGAATAAAAGAAGATGAGAGAAGCAAAGCAGGCTAGGGGATGATAATCGATGAGAGCGTCTGAGTGAGCACAATATCAGAACATACATATATATATATATATATATATGCAGATGTGCCGATGTCTGGCAGCGTGGAATTTTCTTGCGTACTAGAGGAGAGAGAGGTAGAAAGGAAAAAAGGCAATGCAGAAGAAAAGGAAGGCAAGTGAAAGAGGCCGAAGAGAGATCCGGAGAGAGAAAGGGAGAACCCCGCTGGCCACGGCACTTCAAATCCCAACTGCAGAGAAAAAAAAAGAGTGAAATGTGGTCCCGAAAAATGAGGTACTCCGAACGTGTGGGCTGGAAAGGCCTTCCCACCGGCCTGGCAGCTGCGCCTTGCGCCCTGCTAGAGTGTTACTCAACATGATCGAGCTATCCGGGATCAGGAAACCACGACGGCGTCTGCTTGCAGGGAATCTGCATTCAGGTATGCATTCAGGTAGCAGTAGCCAAAACGGCACACACACAAAGCCAACAGAAGTAAAAAGTATATATCTCTATATTTATAGAAGAGGGAGGTCGCTGCGTGTGGGTTGATAGGGAAGCCCCCCCTCTCCCTTTCCTTTTGCCGGTCCTTCGTAGCCCCTGAAGAGCTGTCGGAAGAGAAGCCATCTGAAGGTGCATTAAGTATAGAACACTACCACCACTAGCACGGACCATTCTCTCTGACCGCTATGCGTGGGATCGCCTCACTTTCCATCATTGATAGCCTTACCCTATTCATGGGCAGCTATACAAATTCACAGGTGGATCTATCCAACTATCTATAGAGATGCCTCATCACAGATGTATCCTCCCGCGTATGTCGCGGTCCCACCTTGACAGCTCGGGTAAGCAGCTAAAAGAAAAAACGACGGACTCCTCATCTTGAAATACGATAGCGTGTCACCAGATCGAGAAGGAGAAGGTTGGCACTCCCGCTTCCCCCACCCCACCCTCCTTTGAGAAAAAAGTTCACGTGTCTCCTTCCTGGCCCTCCTCTTCCCCACATCCGCACCAGATAGACAACGTGTCTTGTATCACCATTACTATATGTGCTTGCATATGTGCGTATACTTCACGAAGCTGCTCCGTGGGTTGTGGGTCGGAGAAGGGTAGTCGACATTGTTTCGTGTGTTTTTCGAGGTGTGTGGGAGGGATTGGGGAGTGTAGGATTAGAGACGATGAACGAGTGGAACTGATTAAGAAGACCACAACATGCAAAAAAAAGCTAGATGAAAGGGAAGGCAGTGAAACGCCTTCCCCCCAGCTCCTCTTCACCCCCCCCCCCCCTCCCCCCACTCCGACCACACACGACGCTATCTATGGGAGAAACGGATACGCCTTCCTTAGGAAAAGGGGGCGGACATGCGGCAGCAACAACACAATTCTTTTCGTGCCCCTATTCACTTACTCCGACACGACCATTGCACATCCAGGTTGCCCACTGTCCAAGCTTAGGACGCGTCTATGGGTTTAACACCTCGCTCGGAGCACCGCTAGATAGGGAAGTAGATGCACCGATGGGGGTGGCGTCGCTTTTCTTCACGACAAGTCCAATGGCGAACGGAGGGGTTGCGCGCAACGGGCGGAAGGCAGCTCGACGATTTCCTCCGCTAGCCACGTACGATCCGGGATAAAACAATTAACATTGGGAGCGGAAAGTGTTGCCTCTGAGAGAACTATGGGTTTGCACGGAAAGCTTCTAAAGGATTGAATGGGGTAAAACATGGGCGGGAGGGGGGACGCCAGACGGGTGTGAACAAAACCAATGCGAGGAAGAGAGAGAGAGAGAGAAAGTAAAACAAATCCGAGAGGGAGAGATGTATAGGAGCACGGAGCTCCAGGAAGCACAGAAGATCTATCATGATCCAGCTCAACGAGGCACGCACCTCGGCATATACCAAAATTCACTGCAGAAGTGATCGTGGGCACAGCAAGCTCCCCGCCGCCAGGGAAATGAACATCGATACTGATCGACAGAGGCACGGAGAAGGAGGGATGCGCTTCGATTCAGTCGCAGCGCACACATTCTACTTGGTGATCGAGCGGTTCCCAGTCCACTCGAGAAAGCGTAGCAGAAAGGACCACAGTTCGCTTGGCAGCAAAGCCGACGGACGATGGGCGCTCGCGGAGGGGAGCGGCCTGGCCGGCACGACGGCCACGCACGGGGACAGCGGGGGCTCACGCGTACCCGCGGGAAGCGGCGAGACGATACATTGGGTGGAGCTGCCGCACATCCTCGATCGAAGGCTCACCGAAGAAAGACATAGGGGAAGAGAGAAGGGGAGTAGATTAAGAAACTAAAATAGTGAAAGGAGTGCTGCGTCGCGAGGGTGCCTTTCATATAGGTGCGAGAGAGGGCGCAAGGATAAAGCGGCACCACCGACGCGTACCGGACCTCTTTGTAGCTGCTTCGCCCATGATGTGTGTAGGAGGGGCTGTGCGCGAACAAGAAAAGGAAGAAGAGAAGAAAGAAGCCTCGCTGGTGCATGTGTGGCCGTGACTCACCCCGCGGGGTCGCTCCGCCTCCCAGGCGCCGGTGGAGGACGCATCCCGTCCAGGCAGCGCTCGACGCATCAGCGTCTCCAGCGTCGGTGCCAGAAGTGGAGGGGGGGAGGGGGCAGCTGCACAACCAGCTGCTACGAGGGCGGGGTGAGGGTCAGCAACGAAAGCGAAGCGTGATAAGAGGGGAAGCTGGAAGGAGGGAGGGGGGGAGGAGGATCACCGCGCACCCGCAGCGGGCGGCGAGACAATAGAACGAGCAGCGCTGCCTCACATCCTCGATCGAGGGATTAGAGCATGGAGAAGATGATAAGAGAAAAGGGGGGGGGTGAGGGAAGATATTAAGAAACGAAAATAGGGAGAGGAATTCGAGATCCAGAGTAGAACTCGCATTCGGGTGCGAGGGTACGCGCGGAGCGGGAGGGGTGCCGCCGTGCCGTCTCCCCGGCCTCCCGCAACCCGCTGCGCTTCACGTCCCACATCGCGTTGCACGTACCCCTTACGGTGTAGAGGGTCACGTGCACGATGTGTTCTCTCCCAGATAGTGCAAGTGATCTGACGCAGCCCATCGCAAGAAGCTGTTGGCGCAGGAGTCGCTCTCTGCCGTGCGGCTGTCGTCGCAGATCGTCATGCTGCTGTTGTCGTCGGTGCTGTAGAACACCTCGGTCGGCTCATGCAGGAAGCCCATGCTCTTCAGCGGCAGATGTGGCACGGGGTCGCGCGCGTGGGTGACGCGGTAGCGCGGGCCGCCCGCCAGTATCGCGCTCGTCCAGCTCGCGAACGCCGCGTTGCCCACACGCGGGCACCCAAAGGTGTACAGGCCCACGGCGGTCGCGGACGAACCCGACTGCTGGTTCAGCTGGCCCTGCACATCCACCGCGGCGTGCACGGCGAGAGCACCGCCGAGCGAGTGGCCCGTCACCAGCACGCCGTAGTCCGGGTAGCGCGACAGCAGCGTCGCCACAGCCGCCCTCACCTGCGACTGTAAGGAGAGGTAGGTCGAGTAGAAGCCCTCGTGCACACTGCAGCCACCGCTGCAGCTGGACGCGCCGTCGTAGGACGTCATGACGAACGACAAGTCCTCCAACCAGTTCTCCGCGTCGTGGGTTCCACGAAAGGCGAGCACGATCTGCTGGTGGGCCGTGTCCACACCGGCGAACCCGAGCGCCTCTGTCTTGTCATTTTGCATCACCGCGTACAGCTGGAATCCCGGCATGCCGTCGCAGAGCGGCCCACACGACCAGCTGGCGATGGAGGGCGCC
>JASAOM010000947.1:0-39208 GCA_030849085.1 Borovskyia barvae | reverse complement strand
GTGTGTGTGTGTGTGTGTGTGTGCGTCGGCGTGCACGTGTGGCCCACCCCGCTGCCTTGTCCTCAAGATCACCTCACCACCTCCCAACACCCTCTTCGCCTCCCCCCGCCACCACCTGTGCCGTTGCGTCAACTACTCAGCACTCGGGTTGATGTGTGTGCGGTGTGGCGCATGGGGAAAGGGAGCACCTGGCCTCCCCGTCACCTCCTCCTCTCCCTCCCCCTCCCCACCCTACCATGTGCTAGTGGCGTACTTGGAGCCGCTTCTGGCGCTGTCCCCGCGGACCAAGTGTACCCTGTCCTTCCTCCGCTCCCCTCAATAAAAGATGTCTAACGGTCTCGCCCGTCTCCAGATGCAGCACTTTCCTTCTCTCGCCCTCAAATCCTCCCCTCTCTCTCTCCCCCTCCCTCCCCTCACCACCTGCAGATCTCTACCGATTCGAAGCTCACGCTTTCACTCGCCGCTTATCCCCCACCCCTACCGTTTTCGCACACACCCCACATCCTCCTCCTTCCCTCCCCTCTACCGCAGAGATCATGTCCGCCGGTGGTGCTGAGTTCAAGGCCGAGCTGCGCGCCGGCAAGCCGAAGTTCGGGATCTTCCTCAACTCCGCCAGCCCGCTGCTGGCTGGCCAGTTCAGCCACTCCGGCTACGACTGGCTGCTCATCGACGCGCAGCACTCACCGGCAGACAGCATGACGATCTCTCAGATGATCGCTGCGATCCGCACCGGCCACTCTAAGGTGATGGTGCGCGTGGGGAGCACGAGGGACCGCGAGGGCATCCAGACGGCGCTCGACAGCGGCGCGGACGGCGTGCTGATCCCGTACGTGAACAACGCCGCGGAGCTGCGCGAGGCAGTCTCGTGCTGCTACTACCCCACCACTGGCACGCGCTCCGTGTACCAGCCGCAGCAGTGCATGAACGCGGCGGGCCTGCTCGGGTACGTGCCGGAGTCGAACAAGAACGTTGTGGTGGCGTTCCAGGTGGAGACGGCTGCGTGCATCGAGAATCTGGAGGAGATCATGGCGGTGAAGGGCATCGATATCGCCTTCCTCGGCCAGAACGATCTGTGCATGTCCATGGGCCTGTACGATGGCCGCTACGTGTTCCCGCAGATGTACTTCTCCCCGGAGCTGCAGGCGGCGACGGACAAGCTGATCGCGACGGCGAAGAAGAACAACGTCATTCTTGGCCTGTTCCTGTTCGGCACGGACCGCGTCGGGGAGTTCCTGGAGAAGGGCTTCACCTTCATCAGCATCGGCAGCGAACTGCACCACGCCATGGTGCAGGCTGGCACTTGGGTGAAGGCGCTGAAGGACATCTCGGCGGAGAAGGGCAAGCCGTGGACGAACCAGCCCAGCGCTCTCGTGTAAGCGGGATACGGTTGGGGTGCGCGTGGGGCGGTGTGTGCGGGGCTGTTGCGAGTTGAGTGGGCCAGGCAGGGGGCGGGGGGTCCTTCTTCCACCCCCACTACGCCCCTCATCGCCACCTCCACACACTCTAAGACCCTCCCCCCCCCCTCCCCCCCACACACCGCATTGCTGTAGTGTTTCTCGTTTCTCTCTCTGGCCCTCCTTTCTTTTTATTATTTCTCATGCGCCGTGAGCACCGCTACTCTGCGGTGCGGCTGTCGTTTCTTTCATTTCTCCCGTTGACGCCTCTCTTTCTTTTTTCCTTGTTGTTGATTTCGTCGATTCCCCTCACTGTCCCCGACGCGCTCCGTTGCACTCGGGGTTTTCTAACGTAATGCACGAGCTGCGACGGACACCAATGTGCGCAGGTGCGTCTCCTTCCTCCCAGTTCACGCACACGCACACGCCCTCCTGCCGCCATTTTTTTCTTTTCTCTCTCCCCCCTCTGCCTCGCCGTCACCGCCTCATCCTCCGAGCCCCCCTCTCCATCTCGAGCCAGTCCGCTGGCATGGGTGTGTGGGTGTGCGCGTGAGGGTTGGAGGGGGCATTGGACGCGGAGGGCCGGGGTGGAGTGCGAGAGGTGTTTGGGGCAGCGTTAGCTGGCTGCGAGGTGGGTGGCGCAGGATGCGGAGGAAGAGAGGGAGGCACGGGGGTTGAAGACCCCACACGGCCCCTCCCCCCCCCCGCCTCTCCTCTCACACGCCCCCTATTTTAATATTCAATTTAGGTAGTGAAGCGGCAGTTTAAATTCGATTGGACAGTAGTGTTGAGGTACTATGTGAAAATGCTGCGAGGAGAAAGCGACAGGGAGAGAGAAGGGAAGGCCCGGTGTGCGCACAAGGGATGCAAGAACGACGATGAAGGCGGAACGGGAGGGAGCGGGGGGAGGAAGAGGCAAGTCGAATGTAACGCGGGAAGGGTAGAGGGGCCGCAAAGGTGCTCTTCAGCAGTTGAACGGGTGACAAATGTTGGGGGTGGTTGAGGGGTGGTGATTGACTTCCTCCACTGGGCCCGTGTTGGGGAAGGTGCTGTGGAGGGTGCGGCGCAGACCGCATCTCTTTTCCCTGCAATTTTCTGCAGCCACTTCAGGGTCCATGGGGTCGATGCACTTCAGGAAGCCATACGCTTTCCCATTTCCTTCCTCTGAAGTCTGGCGCATCTCGCAGTCCTGCTCCCTCGCCCGTGTGCCACCTGCGTGCACTACTGCGTCTCTGAAAAGGCCACCACCCAGTCCCCCCGCACTTCCTCGCACGGTCCCCCGACAAGTTGGGGCCTCCCCTCTCCCGTCGCTCCTCTCTCGCATTTTGGTGTCCCTCACCTGGTCCCTCCTGTGGCAGCCGCAGGGCTCTTGCAGAAGGGGCTGGAAGGGAGGAGAAAACGATGGGGAACCACCGTGCACTCGCGCGAAGGTCTCCCAGACGATGAGGATCTTCCCTGTCCGGTGTGGCTCCAGCCGTGACCCTCTCCACCTCCCCCCGCCACCACCTGTGCCGTTGCGTCAACTACTCAGCACTCGGGTTGATGTGTGTGCGGTGTGGCGCATGGGGAAAGGGAGCACCTGGCCTCCCCGTCACCTCCTCCTCTCCCTCCCCCTCCCCACCCTACCATGTGCTAGTGGCGTACTTGGAGCCGCTTCTGGCGCTGTCCCCGCGGACCAAGTGTACCCTGTCCTTCCTCCGCTCCCCTCAATAAAAGATGTCTAACGGTCTCGCCCGTCTCCAGATGCAGCACTTTCCTTCTCTCGCCCTCAAATCCTCCCCTCTCTCTCTCCCCCTCCCTCCCCTCACCACCTGCAGATCTCTACCGATTCGAAGCTCACGCTTTCACTCGCCGCTTATCCCCCACCCCTACCGTTTTCGCACACACCCCACATCCTCCTCCTTCCCTCCCCTCTACCGCAGAGATCATGTCCGCCGGTGGTGCTGAGTTCAAGGCCGAGCTGCGCGCCGGCAAGCCGAAGTTCGGGATCTTCCTCAACTCCGCCAGCCCGCTGCTGGCTGGCCAGTTCAGCCACTCCGGCTACGACTGGCTGCTCATCGACGCGCAGCACTCACCGGCAGACAGCATGACGATCTCTCAGATGATCGCTGCGATCCGCACCGGCCACTCTAAGGTGATGGTGCGCGTGGGGAGCACGAGGGACCGCGAGGGCATCCAGACGGCGCTCGACAGCGGCGCGGACGGCGTGCTGATCCCGTACGTGAACAACGCCGCGGAGCTGCGCGAGGCAGTCTCGTGCTGCTACTACCCCACCACTGGCACGCGCTCCGTGTACCAGCCGCAGCAGTGCATGAACGCGGCGGGCCTGCTCGGGTACGTGCCGGAGTCGAACAAGAACGTTGTGGTGGCGTTCCAGGTGGAGACGGCTGCGTGCATCGAGAATCTGGAGGAGATCATGGCGGTGAAGGGCATCGATATCGCCTTCCTCGGCCAGAACGATCTGTGCATGTCCATGGGCCTGTACGATGGCCGCTACGTGTTCCCGCAGATGTACTTCTCCCCGGAGCTGCAGGCGGCGACGGACAAGCTGATCGCGACGGCGAAGAAGAACAACGTCATTCTTGGCCTGTTCCTGTTCGGCACGGACCGCGTCGGGGAGTTCCTGGAGAAGGGCTTCACCTTCATCAGCATCGGCAGCGAACTGCACCACGCCATGGTGCAGGCTGGCACTTGGGTGAAGGCGCTGAAGGACATCTCGGCGGAGAAGGGCAAGCCGTGGACGAACCAGCCCAGCGCTCTCGTGTAAGCGGGATACGGTTGGGGTGCGCGTGGGGCGGTGTGTGCGGGGCTGTTGCGAGTTGAGTGGGCCAGGCAGGGGGCGGGGGGTCCTTCTTCCACCCCCACTACGCCCCTCATCGCCACCTCCACACACTCTAAGACCCTCCCCCCCCCCTCCCCCCCACACACCGCATTGCTGTAGTGTTTCTCGTTTCTCTCTCTGGCCCTCCTTTCTTTTTATTATTTCTCATGCGCCGTGAGCACCGCTACTCTGCGGTGCGGCTGTCGTTTCTTTCATTTCTCCCGTTGACGCCTCTCTTTCTTTTTTCCTTGTTGTTGATTTCGTCGATTCCCCTCACTGTCCCCGACGCGCTCCGTTGCACTCGGGGTTTTCTAACGTAATGCACGAGCTGCGACGGACACCAATGTGCGCAGGTGCGTCTCCTTCCTCCCAGTTCACGCACACGCACACGCCCTCCTGCCGCCATTTTTTTCTTTTCTCTCTCCCCCCTCTGCCTCGCCGTCACCGCCTCATCCTCCGAGCCCCCCTCTCCATCTCGAGCCAGTCCGCTGGCATGGGTGTGTGGGTGTGCGCGTGAGGGTTGGAGGGGGCATTGGACGCGGAGGGCCGGGGTGGAGTGCGAGAGGTGTTTGGGGCAGCGTTAGCTGGCTGCGAGGTGGGTGGCGCAGGATGCGGAGGAAGAGAGGGAGGCACGGGGGTTGAAGACCCCACACGGCCCCTCCCCCCCCCCGCCTCTCCTCTCACACGCCCCCTATTTTAATATTCAATTTAGGTAGTGAAGCGGCAGTTTAAATTCGATTGGACAGTAGTGTTGAGGTACTATGTGAAAATGCTGCGAGGAGAAAGCGACAGGGAGAGAGAAGGGAAGGCCCGGTGTGCGCACAAGGGATGCAAGAACGACGATGAAGGCGGAACGGGAGGGAGCGGGGGGAGGAAGAGGAAGACGGGGGAAGAGATAAGTCGAACAGGGTTGCAGTCATGGGTATCTCTGGACCCGGTTGCGGCGCCACTTCAGAGTGGAGGACGCCGGTACTCGCCTCTTCTCCGTTCGACCCACTCTCCCTTCCCCCCTCATTCTCTCTCTTTCCCGCATGTTGAGCGAATTTTTCTGGGTGTAGGCGTCAGGGTGTCACATACGTCTTTCACTTTTTTGTCCTTCCCCATTACGCTCTCTCTCACGGATCCACCCTTCTTCCATTACCACATTGGAGCCGTCAACCATCAGGGCTGCGTGCGCGAGGGTGCGCGCTGACACACACATACACTTGTATACATATATATATAGAGAGAGAGAGGGAGAAAGGGACGCAACGCCCGCTAGTGAAGGCCCTTCGCTCCCCCCCTTCATTATTGGGCACAAGGAGGACCAAAGACACATAGACTCTTCTTCACAGAAAAATTTTCTTCGCCTGGAGAGGACGAGACAGCGATAACGAAGAAAGAACCGCTGTGAGAGGAGACGTGGTGGTAGTCCGACGACTTTTTTTTCGTTGCTTTCCCTCTGCATCACTGCGTCTTCGTTGCTGCTGCTCGTTACTGATTCTTTTTTCTCCTTTCAGGTAAGGAGCGTGCATACCGCGGTGCATCCACTTGTTTTCTACCGTCGCGCCTTCCCTCATCCCAAACCCTTTCTGTATCTCCCTCCTCCTCCTCTCTATCCCCGAGGCTCTGCAGCATTCTCTGCACGCCGTGAGGGGGGGGAGGTTACTCGGTGTGACACCTCCGTCGCCACACCCCACATCTCTTTGGCCCAACCTCATCTCGCTCGAGTTCTCCGCTTCGTGAGCCCAACACCTGCGACATAAAGGTGTCCGCGATGCCACCAGCAGTCAGCGCTGCTGGACGTCCGCGCTCGGCGGAACAGACCGCACGCCTTCTTCTCTCCAATGCCTTTCGCCACGACACGTGGGAGTGCGCGGTGGCTCGCAAACAGGTGCAGTCACAGGGCGGAGTCGCCCGTACACTACGCGTGAGCTTTCGCAGCTTAGAGAAGCAGCGCGTCGCGGCAAGCCACGTCGACGCCGTCAACCTCGCCCTCTTCGACCCGTCACGCAGGATCTTTGTAGGGGCTACCTTCCAAGTTGAAGCAACTGATTTGGCTCGCCCCCTCGTTGTTCAGGTAGACCTTTCGCAGGTGCTGGTTGTGGAAACAGTGGTGCAGGACAGCCGTGCATCAATGCCCCTGGAGGAGTACCGTGTGACTCGCTGGGGCTTCTGCGCCATAGAAAATCTGAAGAATGGGGCGAACCTGCTGGAGCTTCGGCCCGGCACCGGGCATCTGTTGTTGGTAGAGAAGAGTGCCTGGCCGGCAGAGAGTCTTCTCTCCGCTCCAAGCGAGGAAGCGCTGATCTGTGACGTTTCGGTGGATCACGATGCAGCGCTGACGCAGGTGATGGATGCCCTGGTACCCCCCGGTGTCTTCGTATCGGAGGACTTCACGCGAGCCTCTCCCCAGCCGGGTGCCTCTCTCTTTCGGTTGTGTGTGAACCACATCGAGTTGAGTGGGTTGACGGAAGAATCGGCGGCGAACCTTGCGGACGCCGATGCCGACTGGTCGGTAGCGGCTGTTGCACACAACGGACTTCAGCAGCTCAGTAAGGGCAGCGAAGTACCCTTGATGCTGGAGAGAAGAGGAGTCGGCCGCGATGAAGCGCACGGTGACTCCCCTTCTCGTTCGTCCTCATCGAACAGCGAAACTCCCCACGGCCGCGCAGCGATACCCAAAACGGTTCTCTTGCGCTCTGACATTCCGCTGGAGATCGATCGGCTTCCCGTCCATTCCGCCACATCTTTAGTGCTTGCCATACGACGCCGCGCACCCGGCTCCCGTGCCTTCGCCGTGGTAGGCTTCAGTGTGTTGCCTCTGTGCATGATGCCGATGCAGGATCGAGACATTCGTGTGGAGAACCTCCCTGCGCTGCGAGGCCCCTTTTCCTGTGAAGATGCACGGTTGCTGATGGTGGATTCGACAAGCCCCTACGGGCGCGTGCCCATAGCCGTGACGCTAACCGTGGAGTATCATAACACGGGAGTGACATCATCTGCCATACCTGTGGCGGTCCCTGCCGCAGCCGGCGAGGCGCATTCTCCGCCCTCCGATCCTGGTATGAGGGTGTTGCCAGAGGAAATAACTCGAGATGAGGTCAGCACTGCGAACTCCTCCGCGTCTTCCACCTTGACCACTCGTCACCGAGACACGAAACTGACGCAAGTACTTTCCACTGCAGACGCCACTAATGGTGCGGCAAGCCCCTCTTCCCCTTCCCCGATAGGAGGCGTCACCGCTCAGGCGGCGATCCCTGCCGGAGTCGATGCTACCCAATCCAGAGACCTCCCAACAGCTTCAACCTCGGCAGCGGCAACGGGCGAGGCGGTAACCGCTGCGGCTCTTGGTGCAGGGGACAGCGTGAGCATTTTTAAGCTACTCTGCACCATCATGGAGGAGCTTCATAAGGTGCGCGAGTCGCAGGAGGTCATCATGCGCCAAGCCAGCATCGGGGGCGGAGGTGGCGGTATGCCGACCCTGAGTCCCGCTCTGCAGGATCGACTCAACAAGGGGTTGGCAGACGGCGGCGTCGATGTGATCGACCTCACTCCACGACCTCTTGCTGTCTCGTGGAAGGCGCGCAAACGCATGCAGGACGGCTTGCAGCCCATCGTACACCCCGTGCACGGAGCTCTACTGGACGATACCGCACCAGCTTTTGGACGCCTCACCTCATCGTTGTACGGCTTTCGAGTGGAGGGAATTACCGTAGATGCCGCGTTGCACATGCCAGCAGACCTGTGTCTGCTTTTCTCATTCGGGCCCCTTCCACTACAACAGGTGGGGCCTCTGCACGTCACCTCGGTGGAGCAGACGCCAACAAATGAGAGCTTCAAAGTGTTCGACCATCATGATCGGGCCGGGCTGGTGTGGTGGGAGCCCACCAAGTCGCTACAGAGTGGGTCCATGCGGAAGTATAAGAGCGCTAGCAACTCCGTCGTCTACGTGCATGTGTACGACGCCCTCACCATGTTTTACGTGGCAACGGCCCATGTGCCGTTGGATGCGTTTCGACGGCCTTCGCCGACCATGAGTGCCTCCCTGACGCCAACCGATGCGGTACTGCAGCGAGATCTGTGTATGACAGAGCAGGTGGTGCCTGATAAGGTGTACCCGGTGATGCGCCAGGCAGGGCAGCTCCATCTCACCCTCTTCGCGGTGGGGATGGCGGCAGGCGGGGCAGATGCAGGGGAAGGAGACGGTAGGACGCCACCGGCGCTGGCCAGCGTGCGGGTCCCAGGTGATCGAGGCCGCGTCATCATAGCAAAAAAGCTGCAGCACGCCGATCGTCTCGCCACGGTGGGAATGGAATCGCCAGCCGCGAACGGCCGCAAGGAAACCCCAACTATCCTAAAAGATGCTGCGGCGCCCTCGGTCCGAGCAGCAGGAGAGCCCGGTGGCGCCGCAGCAGGCACGCTGCACTGGCAGCGTGCACAGCACTTTAAGGACCAACTTCGAGAAACACAGCAGAGTCTCGGTATGGCACCGCAGCTGCCCGGGGTACCGGATGAGCACGTGCGAGCAGCCCAGGAAGCGGCAGAATTGGAGTACCGCCTTCGCCAATTAGAGCACGAGCGAGCCGTCGTCAAATCGAAGCGTATCGCAGAGGCGCTATTGAGCCGCCTTACCGTTGAACACCACGTCCACGTGATATCGTGGCGGCCGGAGGTGGTGCGAACGGCCTTCGTCAACCCATTTGGGGTTGCCATGTCATTCTATGTCGAAATAGATCCTGCAGATGCGAAGGTGTGTACGACGGTGGATGCTGCTAGCTTCTGTATCGGCCCCCACGAAAAGATAGAGCTGCCGCTGGCGGTTCGCCTATCTTTACGACAAGCCACCGTCACCGGTGCGGATCAGTCACCACCAGCACCAGAGCAGCAGGAGCAGCACATCACTGCCAGAGTGTATTCAGAGAAGCGGGAACTTGTCTGCTGCATTCGCGTACACGCCACCGTCGAGCCGCCGGTGGTGGACCGCCGCTATGAGATCTTTGGGGCGCCAGGCACCGAGATATCGAAGCGTATCTTGTCACGCAACTTTTCCGCCGCAAGCTTCCCCGACCCCTCGCGAGGTGCTGATCTTCTGCAGCGCATGCGAGACCTGTGCACCTTTACAGCGACCTCAAGCGAAAAGACCAGCGTGAGCACTAACGCGGTCCTGGACCCAATCACCCAAACTTACATCACCGCCTGGGAGGAGGCGACAGTGACAACGCGAGTGCCAGCAGAGATGGGATGGCAGCGCATCGAGTATGTGACGCTATTCTACGACGCAGCCATGAGTCGTGTGTACGAAACATGGGAACTCTGCATCTTCGCATGTGAGAGCATCATGACACGTGACATCTACTGGGGCCAGACCACGGCGTTGGGGCTGCCCGCCGAGGGAACGGATGATCTGTACTGCAGTGATAGTAGCGTGAAGGTTGCGCGGAGCGGGGCCTCCTACGTGCTGCGTCTGCATCCTCGTGACGTTGGTACCCAGCGTGTGCTCCTTCACACATTGCAGAACGACACGTTGAAGAAGTCTCTCCTGACGATCCCCACGGTGTACCCCACGCCGACGTACACCCAAGTTATCGAGCTTTCACTCGCCGAAGCGCAAGGACCTGTGCTGCGTCGCCTCACATTCGTGAACCGCGGGGATCGCGAGGAAGTGTTTCAAGTGCACCACAACTACAAATTTAATCTACGCGTAACACCCTCCACGTTTGCCCTGGCGCCTGGGGACTCGCAGTTCGTGGGGCTGCAGTTCGATTTGCTCACACTGCCACCTGGCCAACTTGAGGGACGGTGGCCGGTGTGGATTTTCCTAAACAACAACGAAGACAAGACAGTGGAATCATATCACTTGGAGGTGGTGCTGCGTGCACATCCCGTGGTGCGGCTGGAGGGGTGATGGAGAGAAAGAGAGAGGGGGGAGAGAGAAGGCTGCCTCGAAGCTTAGGAGTCGTGCATTGTTAAGATGCCTGCAAAACTCAAAATGCTCCCCTCGCCTCCCCTTGCTTTTTATCTGTCCCCTCTTTGTTTCGGCACAAACGTGAGCTTGTGTGTATTCTGTAGGAGTGCATATGTGTGTGTGTGACGCCCTTGCCATGAACCAATCCTTTGTTTACGGTGTTGCTGTTACTCTCACGTTAGTGGGCCTTCTCCCCCCCTCCCCCTCTACTTTCCCTTGTTCACTCCATAGAGCATCCCATCGATGAAGCACATCTCCTGATAGGCCTTCCGCGTATTCTCTTTTCCTTTTCATTGCGTTTCCCATCCACCGTGCCGAAAGCCCAACGACCCGCTGGCAAAGGGGTACCGTTTCGAGGGGGGGGAGGGAGGGAGCGACTCACCATGCCGTGCGAATAGCGAGATGGCCAACTGAATGCTCTCCATCAGATACGAGGGATCGACAAGGTACTAGGCCTACTCCATACATCACCCTCTCTCTCTCTCTCTCTAGGGTGACAAGCAGAAGCGGAGAGGGAAAGAGGGGAGAAGGAACCGTGGCGTCTGCGTGTGTGCAAGGGCGCAGGTGCTTTGTAGAATTCTCCATGCTCGTTTCCTTCGCTTTCTCCCTCTTCCTTCTCGTCCCCCCATCTCTCCATCTCTCTCATGACATCCTCACGCCTTCATACACACATACCTACTCATATGCACTCTTTTCAGGCGTCACCCGTCCCCATAGCTTCTCTCTCTCTCTCTCTCTCCCTTCCTCAGATTTTGTGTGGTCCTCCCGACGCCACTCCTCCGAAGGGGGATAGATACGAAGGGGCACCTAGGTGCACACACATTCACGTCCCTTCACACACCAGCGCCTATACACGTGGCAGAAGTAGAAAATGGATGCGGTGGTAAAACTGGGCCGTAAGCTTGGCGTAGGGGGCCGTGGGGTGGTGTACGAAGGATTTGATCAGGCCAAGGGCCACTTCGTTGCGATCAAAGAACTGGCATATATGGAGCCCAGTGTCTCTGGGGAGGAGGATACAGAGCTGGCGGCGATTCTCAATGAGCTGGGGCACATGCGTGAGGCACGTCATCCAAACCTGGTGGAGTATTACGGAGCCCGGCGCAGCACCGTCGGCATTCAAATTGTTATGGAGTATGTGAGTGGTGGCTCACTCGATTACGTTCTCCGGCGATGTGGCTCCATGCGGGAGGCGGTGGCCCGCGCCTACACGCGTGACATTTTAGAGGCTCTGCATTACCTCCACGAAAGTATGCACGTGTGTCACCGCGATGTAAAGCCGGCGAACATACTTATCACCCCAGATGGGCGATGCAAGCTGGCTGACTTCGGGGTTGCGAAGCACATGGACGCGGCTGCAGCAGAGGCAGATAAGACCTCGACAAACGAGACGGAGGTGGGCGCGTCGCAACACGGCGAGGGAAATCGAGAGCTCGGCGCCTCTCCGCATCGTCACCATGGTGGCCGTGTAGGCTATCTTCAGACAGCGGTGGGCACACCATGGTACATGGCACCAGAGGTGATCAACGGCGGTGTGGAGGAAGACGATGAATACGACGAGGAGGACGAGTGCGGCTACGACGCGATGGACACAACATCACCACCGGGAGGGAGCGCACCAGCACAGCCGTTCCACGACAGCGTCAACGCGGGCTCCAGCGAGGATTACTCAAGCATTCCACTAACGGGCGTTGACCCCCCCTTGCACCGATCTGGCCCCCCGCCCCTCTATGCATCCACGGACTACTATGACCCGCTCAAAAAGATCGTGAAGAAGGGTCGCCTGGGTGTGCGCTCGATCGGCTACACCACTAGTGCTGACATCTGGAGTGTCGGTGTCACCGTATACGAGATGATCGCGGGTAAGAAGCCCTTCGGTGCAGACCTGTCTAACCCCTCCGCGGTGTTGTTTCGTATTGCCAACTCCGCGGCATCTCCACCACGGCTGCCAGCTGATCTACACGTGTCACCAGAACTTCATAATTTCCTGGAGCTGTGCTTTGTCTATGATAAGGATTTGCGGGCAACGGCGGGGGAACTGCTGGGCCATCCCTGGCTGCGATCAACGCGAGGAAGCGCTGTGGGTGCCAGCGTTCACAATGTGGTGGAGCAGACAACGCGGACAACGATGCGTCAAAGCACTCACTCGGTATCGAGCAAGCGCGTCGAGGCCACTTTGCATACGCCACCCGCGTCGCAGCTGCGCCACTCGTCTACGCGGCGGACGGTGTTCGATGGCGTTTCGCTTTTGGATGCCATCGACCTTCCCGCCTACCCCGCTGTGGCACCGGTAGCATCGTCCCTCGGCTCCTCGACCGTCACAGACGGCGTTGGCGCTGGGGACGCCGGACACTTCCCTGCGGTGAACTCAACGGGGCGGACATCGCATCACGTGCGTCGCCTCTCCAGTAGTGGAACGCATGGCAGCGTAGCCAGCAGCGCGCCTCACAGCTCGTACTCGGCTGTATCTCACGCGGAGCAGGTGGAAGCCTCCTCTCGCTACGCCGCAGTGCGCCAGCGCATCGGTCGCGCTCGTCCTGCCAGTCACGCCTCGCCCACCTCCGCTGCATCGACCGCCGCATCGCTTCGTGTATCATCGTCCACTGGTGGTGGCCTCTACTCGTCCCACGGCGAATTCATTGACCTCCTTTCACATCCCTAACGCGTGCGGGCGCTCGAATGCGAAGAGGGAAAGGGCAGGCGAACGCGTTGCATGAGGAGGACGTGGGCGAGGGTGTCGATGGAAGATGGGCCAGCGGCGGCGTCTCGCATGATGAGCTCCTCCTTCAAGTCCCCAATAATGCACTTTATGTTTAAGCAAGTCGTTACCACCCTCCGTAGTTCTCTGGGTAGTCTCCAAGCCCGCGCCCCCTCCTCCGCAATGGCGTATTTTGTGGAGAGGCGAGGGCGGTGTCTTGCGTATCGCGTGCAGAGGAGCGAAGAACTATCCCCACCCCCAGGGTCGCCACGACCACTGTCTCTTCTCAGCACCTTCCCTGACAAGAAGTTGGAACAAAAAGGTTTGACGGACTCATTTGAAGAAAGATGGGAAGTATCTCTGTTCTCTTTTCCTGATTGCTTGTGTTTCCTTCGTCCCTTTTCGGTGTTCTCGTTTGCTAGGAGGAGAGGAAGAGGCAGTAGTGGTGTACATCGAAGCATCCACCCTCCTGCACACCCTTCCAACTATCACACACATCTTCCTCCCCCCTCCCCAAAACATCCCTCTCTCTTTGTGAGTTGTGCAGGTTCACTTTGAAGGATCCCCGCACACGTAGGCCACCTCACTTCCTTTCGCCCTTGGGGCACCCCTGTTTGTTTCACGCGTCATGTACCTTCTAAAGGGAGCTGCCCTTCACGCAGGAAAAAAAATAATGAAAACCCAAGGCAATAGAAGCGCAACGGTGGATAAGAAAGGGAGCAAGGAGAAGACGAGGGATGTGAGAAGTAGGTCGAGTGTTTCGTGCCTTCCTCCTCCTTGTCTCTCCGCCTCGCCCGCTTGACTCGTGCCTGCCCCCCCCCCCTCTCTCTCTCTCACCTGTTGTGCAAGTTCCACTGGAGTGAAAGGGGAAATAGAAGTGGAAAGAAAACTCCGCGATCCCCAGAGCGTGTCTCTCCTCTTTGACGTCCTGCTAGTGAGCGCTTGTGATCCACAGAAATGCAAAAGCGCGTTGCACCCTCAGTGACCTCCCCTCCCCCTTCTCTCTATCCCCCTCTCTACTCTTCCACATTTTTCTCTTCATCTGCTGCTCCTCTTTCGTCCCCTTCAACGGCGTAACGAGCAGCGCGATCTGCGCGCCATTATTTTCTTTTGCCCTTTCCCCTCAAAGCCAGGAGACCCCCCCCCCCGGTGCTCTCAGCAGTGACGCACACGGCGACCCCCCCCCCGTCTTTCGCGTCTACCTATCGCCGTCTGGGTACAGTTGCTTTTCGTGCACACCGCAAAACTCTTTGGTGCGAGCGGAGGCAGTAGTGCGCACGTGTGCGTGTGCATGTGTCCCCCCCCCCATTTCACTGGGCGTTGCATTCATCCCACTTGGCCTTTAACAGTCTCCCTCGACATACAGCAGTGACGGAGTACGCGAGCACGCGCAGCTCAACTCGCACGCACATAATTTCGCAGATAGAGAGAAGTATAAGTTAGTAAAAGAAAGCGAGTGGTGGTCTCGACAGCGAACAGGTGTGCGTCAAAAGGGCGCGGGCCGTTAGTAAAAGGTGGTGGTGGTGGTGGTGGAGTAAAGTAAAAGGAGGGGGTGGGAAAAACCGTTCGTTCACCGCGCCGTGCCACCTCATCGTCGGCACCGTTCCTGCCATTGCGGCTGCTTGGCGGGTATTGTGAGCCGTTCCAACCGTCTTCCACTGCGGCCTGACCTCACATAGAGCTGAATTTACCCTCGCTTCATCTCTCCCTATCGCTGCGTTACAGGCTGCTCCCCCCTTCTCCCCTCTCTCCTTCTTCTCTCTCGAACGTAAAGAAAGGCGAAACACGATTCAACAGCGCGGCAGGACTTTTTTGCGCTTCTGCGCTTCGATTGAGGGGCTACGCTCTCCCTCCTCGGCACGTCCGACAACAAAAGGGAAGGGAGGGAGAGGTGCAATTTTTTTTTGTGTGTGAGTTTGTGCGTGTTGAGTGACGCTGCATAGAGCGACAAAGCGAAAAGAAAGAGGTCTGTACGTGTACCCGTGCGTTTGGGCTGGTGCGTATTTGCTGCTGCGGTTACGTTTTTGTTTTTTTTGGTATTACCTGTGACGCTACAGTATGTTCCGTCGTTCCCTTCGCTTCCTCCAATGGCCTGCGGTGAACCGCCAGAGCGGCTGGTTGTCCCAGGCCGTTGCGGTGCCAGCAGCCGCAACCGTAGCACCAGTTGCCGCAGCACCGCTTCCTCCGCAAGGATCAGGCGGCAGTGTGAAGGAGGTGGCCGGTGCCACCACGAGCTTCGAACGCCGCGCATCCCACTTTAAGAATCGGTGGCGTGGTAAAGGCCTCTACGCGTTCGCCCGCGAAGACGCGCAGCGCTTTCTGGATGCCGAAGTACCGAAAGCAGAGCTGGGGGCGTGGATGGAGGAAGGTATCAACGCCATCGCTCTCAGCCAGCTCCTGGGCTTCTTCGAAATACAACCGGAAGCGTCGCTGGCATCGCTGATGATGAACAAGCTCATTCGCGATGCGGAGAACACGTCCGCCACTATCCAGCACCGCCTATGGGCTGCCCTCGCCCTCATTCGGTTGAGACCGGAGGAGAATTATGAGCGAATCTTCAGTGTGGTGACGAGTGTGATGCCGGAGTTGCAGCGTACTTCGGCGAGGATCGCCGGTAGTGATAGGGTGAGGCACGACAACAGCAGCAGCGGCACGGGGAGCATGGACTGTGGCCCAGCGTCATCCCTTCGACCGGAGGTTGACCTCCATTTCGAACTTCTCTCCGTGTGCGCGAAGGTACTACAGCGTTGTGGCAAGCGAACGCCGCCGGCGCTGAATGAACAGCTCGCGCAGGCGGTTCTCTTACCACTCCGGGCGATACCAACGATGGCGCTCCCACCGATGCAGAGCGAGCTTTTACGCTTGTATGCGTGGATGGTGCGTGCGGAACGGCCAGAGGCGAACCAACTGCTGTACATTCTAGTGGAGTACACGGGTGAGTTCAGGCGGACCGACTTCTGTACGTTGATCCTGTCTTGCGCTCGACATCATCACCAGCTGATGCCTCTGCCAGTGGAACTCATCCACCGTCTTGCGCGAGTCTCGTTTCAGTATCGCTCCTCCTTTAACGGGCGTGATGGCGCTGCCATTCTGGGTGCGCTGGCGAAGCTTCTCGTCGCCCTTGTGCCCGACGGGAACAACGTGAAGGTTGAGGATGTGGTGAGGGTGCAGGATAGCTTGAACGCGCTGTTGGAGGAGATGCAGCATCGTGTTCTACGTCTTCTCGACCCCACGGATACCTTGTTTTGGACCAACGCAGAGGACATGTCCACCTGTGTCTTCGCCTACGAGCTGGGGGGGCATACGCGGTATCATCGGGTATTCAGCGCCTACGCAGCGTATGTGCAGCAAGGTGTGCAGACGTTCGAGCCCCCGCAGCTCGCATTAGCCACAGGTATTCTGCGACGCGCTCAACTGCTGACCCCGAAACTGGCAGCGCGGTTGTCGGAGCGGATAGAAGTGGTGCTGGGCGAGTTGAGGCTGGCGGAACTGTCCCACATTTGTGCCACCTACGCCGTGCTACCCGGTCCTCGGCCCTCGTGGTGGGAGGAGGCCAGAGCGGTGGCAGTGCGCCTCGCGCAGCAGAGTGCCAGCGGGGTGGTCTGCATGAACCTCGCCATTGCTTTCCCGGACCAGGCCGACTTCGCCGAAACTGTGGACTATGCCCAAATCGCCAGTAAACAACTCGTCGATCTCCTCCCGATCACCCTCGAATCCGCTCAGTTCGGTGAGGCGGTGGTGGCCACCCTCTGCCAACGTCTTGCCACCCCAGGTGAACGCTTCGCTCCAGATGAGCTACGGCTCCTGATGGCATGTGGTAGGCCGCAGTTGATGCAAGCGGCACACGAGTACCTCGGTCAGGCCTTTGCCCAGGCAGAGTGGAGCACCGACACGCTCTACTCGCTTCCACTCGTGATCGACGCCTATCACCCCGAGAAAAATCTGCAGCTCTTCGGGTCGGCGAAGGCCCTGGCGGCCTCCAAGGCAGCGTCGGTCGGTCCAGAGCAGTTTGTTTCCCTGTCAGACCTCCTCCTCACCACCTTCGGCGACTCCGACACCGGCATTCGCGACTTTGTGCGGGCGGGCGGCGCGGATCTCCTAAAGGAAAGGAGTGTCAGTCACAGCACGGTGGTGCGATACCTTAGCGTGACCCGGCGGTTCCCTGCTGTAGTGCCACCCGTTCAATGGCTGCACGACTACGCGGAGAAGCTGGAAGAACTACCGAAGGACTGCCGGGCAGACACGCTAGAGGATGCCTTGATATCGTTACGGGCTTTGTATCAAGATGTCGCCAAGACGCCTGCGCTGCAAGGGGTCATAGCCCCACTAGTGCGGTGGGCGGGTACAGCCTTGGAGGAACCGACAGAGCAGACGGCCCGCCTCACCGTTCTCATTGTGTACCTCCAGAACGGCATGAGCCTGCCGCTCTTCACGGCGAACCACCCCACCGTAGTGCGGGTGATGAAGGAGGAGGCGCGTTACGCACCAGAAGTGCGCCGGGCCCTCGCTATGATGCCCACACCGAAGGCTGCCCCAGCGGAGGAGCGGCGGGGTCGATTTGTTTTGAAGCGACTGGAATCCTCGAAAGTCACGCCGCCAGCGGCGCTACCCTTACTCGATCTCAACCTCACGGACCCCTTCGCCGATGCTTCGCTTCGTTTCGAGCCCGCCGCTCCGGATCCGTCGTCTCAGCAATCAACAGAAGCACCTGCGGCTCCGCCGGCACCTCCTTCATCGGAGACGGCGAAGTCTGCGGCGGCCCTCCCGGAGATGCCAGCAGCGGAAGAGGCGCTGGAGATTCCATCGACGGAGAACGCCTCCATGACTGCGGAGGACCCCGCACAGGCGGCCCCACCCGCGAAGGAGGAGAAGCCCCTGTCGTACTACGCCAAGTTCTTCAGCTCCTCCGTCGGTCAAATTCTGACGGGTCGGGGTGACCACCACGTGAACGAGGAAAAGCCCAAGTGTGATACCCCTGCCCCATCGCCGGAGCCCGCGCAAACCGATGTGGCGCCGCCGGTGGAGGAACTGAAGCCTCGCCGAACTCGCCTACATCCGTCCCTGCACACCACACCGGAAGAGCCCGCGCCCATCCCACAACCTCCACCAGCTCCCCCGACTGCTCCTACAGCGGTCCCAGTGACCAGCTTCACTACGAACTGGGGAGTGTCGGCATCATCCTCACCATCATCGCCCTTGCCGTCTGCAGCTCCAGCTCCGACGCCGCAGCCCACTGCCAACCGCTGGAGGTTTTCGCCCGCTTCACCGGCAGCGGCCTCCCCAGAGCAGTGCCACAGCGCCGCCTTTAGCTCCCTCTTCGGCGGGAATCACCACTCCCAGCCGTCTGCTGAGTTCTCGCCGTGCACGCCAGACCCTGTCGTGTCGTCGCCCTCGGTAACCCAGCCAACCCGTGTGAGCGGCAGCATGGGAGGGAACGTCTATTTCAATCCCAGCACGAGGTCCACCACCTCACCTGGTCGCCCGGCCATGTCGAGGAGAGTGGTCATGACGAGGTCTGCCGGGCCTGGTGCCGCTCCCGCGGCTGGGACAGTGCCGGGACAGGCTCGTCCGGCCACCACTGTTGCTGCCACCCCAACCTTCCGTGCTTCGTACAGCACCGCGATGACATCTTCCGCCGCTGCGCCTACGATGATGGCCTCTGAGCAGGACAACGTTCGTGGTATATACACGGACACTTCACGAAGCACTTCGGTGCCCTCCATAGCAGGAAACCGTGGAAGGCCGCAGGTGGTGGTGAACGCAGCCACGGCCTCCCCCCACAGCACTGCAGCCGCGGCTCCGCCTCACGGCACTAACGGTATCGCCAACTTTATGCACGAGACAGGTGTTTCCAAAATTCCAGGGTACAACATGGATGGCGCTCAAGATGGGCCAGCTACCAGCGCGCCGCCATCGTCACCCACACCGCCGACAACCAGGAGCGGACTGGACTGGATGGATGCAGCACGTCGTGTCGCACGAGTGACGAGACTTCCGCGCAGTAAGATCAAGACACGCACGCAGACCAACCTATCTGCCTGGTTGAACACGCCCACGGCTCGACTCCACAAACCTGGAAAGGGCGAGGAGGCGGACCCGCCCGAGTCTCCACCCGCGGCGGCAGCGACCGGGGGACTAGCAGAGAGCACCCGCGGGCGTCAGACTACCGTAGCAGAGGTGGTGATGCGGCGGCGGTCGAAGAAAGAGAGGGTTCGCACCGGGGCGACACCTGAGCTGGCCGGTGAGGCCGAAGCAAGCGGCACTGCCTCGAGCGGCAAGCGTAGTGGGGGGCGTAGTCGGGGACGAGCGGAGAAGACAGCCACAGCAGCGAGCACCGTGAAGACGCCAAAAGGCGGCAAGGCGACGCCCGCGACCGCCCACGGCAAGAACGCCTCAGCGCAGGCGAAGAAGAAGGCCGGCAAAGCGGCCAACCTGCCAGCCTCCACCTCGAAGAAGTCCGCAACCGTCAAGACGAGCAAGGCAACCGGCGGTGGTGGAGCAGCAGGCAACGGTGGGCGGGCGAAGCGGGCTACACCAGCGGCCAAACCGACCACGAAAAAGGCAGCCAAACCAGTCGTGAAGAAGTCCCCTGTGGCGGCAAAGAAGAAGCCGGCGGCCAACGCCAAAGGGCGGAAGAAATAACGCGGAGGGGAAGGCTTGTGGTGGTGGTACCCAAGCTGCTCTCTTCTTCCTCCCCCCACCTCCTTCTGTGTGCGTGTGTGTTCGCTATTCTCTTCCCCACCCCATACCACCTTTGCCGCCCCACAAACGAGGAGGTGGGAGTGGGGAAAAGCGTAGAAGAAGGAGAGGGAGATGTCTGCACTTCCATTTCTCCCAGGGCTGTTGTTTCCCTCCCTCTCTCGTTACCTATCTATCTATCTATATATCGTGTACATGTCTGTATATGCGTATGTCTGTCGAAGCGTGGGCGTGGGTGTTTCTCGGCTTTAGGAAGGCCCTCCACCACCACCCCCTACCCATACAAGGGCGACGTTTTGAATAGAAATGAGGGGGGAGCAGCTCTCCCTCCCTCCCCCCTCCCCTCCCCCACAAAATCTTTTTCTTTTTTTTCTTCTCCATAAAAAAAAGGGCGCCAACGAAGCGTATGATGGGGTTTCGACATGCAGGAGAAAAGAATGGGGATAGAGGGGCATACCTTCTCCTCCTGCGACTCCTTCTCTCCTGATCTTTTCTCCTGTTCTTCACTGTCTTCCTCCTGGGGGAGGGGGGGAGTTAAGGCGGTGCTTGTCAGGGAATAGGGAGGTGCGCTACCATACATGTAGAGAACAACAACATAAAGGAAGTCGGAGGACGATGGCAGGAGTGTACGCACGTGCGTTTGTGTGTTTGTGTGCTACGTGGAACGATGTTTCTCGAAGGCATCGTCCCTTTCACAACTGGCCAACGTAGGGTAATAGATTTTTTTCTGGGGTGAGGGAGTTCCCCCCCGCAGCGCTTCTGCGGTTTCTCGACATATAAAATTTGGGGAGAGGCATAGCTAGGTTTGTCTGCCCGTGTAGGTGTGTGTGTGTGTGTGTGTGTATTGGACATGCTGTTGTTGTGGGCGATACGCTGTTGTCTCCGCCTTCGTGTTGGTTTTCAGATTTCAAAGGCGGTGATCCCTCAGTTTTTCTCTCTGTTCCCACCGAGTCTGAGGGTGTGTGACCCCTCCTCTTCTGTTTCACAATTTTCCTCTGGAGCTTCATTTTCTCTACCCTCCTTCCCAGCTTTTTCAAGGTTGCTGCGTGCTTCTGGGGGAGATGGTGAGGCGGGGAGGAGGAGGGGGGAGAATCCAGACAGGGGCTGTGACTCGAGTGCTCATACCAATGCATGCACACACAAAAGAAAGAGCGTTTTTCACGGCTTGGTCGGCCCTGAACACCGCCGGTGGCTGTGGATCCACGGTGAGCCTGGAATCGCTGCCAACGCATCTCCAAGTGTTGGCCTGTTCAATACGTCTCCTCAAACAGCAGTAGAAGAATTAAAAAAAAAGGAAAGGCGTATCATAGCGTTGAGTAAAACGTGTAGAAAACAGGGGATGAAACGTCGCCGTTTCTCTCTCTCTGTCTATCTCCTTCGCTCACCACCGCTGCGCCCTCCATAATGGAAGAGTTTAGCGATGCGGGGCGCGCTGCGGCCAATGAGTTGAGGCTCGCTCTTCGAGGGAGGGGGAGGGGTTTGGATGAGTACCTCTACACCCCTCACCTCCCTCCCCCCCCCCTCCCACGCACACGCACGCACGCAGGCTCTCCATTACCTCCAACTTCTTTTTTTGCTTTGTTGCGAGTTTCGCTGCCCATTTTCCCTCTCTCTCTCTGCCTCTCTGACCTGCTACGCCAATCCAAATATTTATTTTCCTCGTCTTCGTTCATGACAGCAGGCACCACTCGAAAGTGCATTGTATAAATATATGTATATTTATGTACGTATGTATATGTGTATGTGTATGTATATATACGCATATGTAAGGAAACGTTTAGACGACTAGCAATAGACGCACGCACCACCCATCGCCGCTCTTTTCGTGAGACAAGCCCGTGACGCTCTTCCTCTCTTCGCGGTTCTGACTTCTTACCTCTTCCTTCTTCCCCCCTCCCCCCCAACCCTGTCTGGTTTTCGCTTTCAGTTTCCCCAGTGTGTGAAAGTGGAGCGCATCTTTTGGATAGAGTTGTGGGCCGCTTTCTTCAAGGGTTTCCCTTGCTTCCTCCCCCTCCTCACCCAACCGTCACTTCTCTCCTCGTCCCGTCCACATCCTGAGGTGCTAGCAGGTGATGATACATGGATGCAGTCGAACAAAACTTCTGAAGTCTACGCCACGAGGAGGCTTGGTGACCGCGTTTTCGCAGCCTCACTGCGCAGTCAGCATGAGGGAAGCCTTAGCGGGAGTCGTGCGTCCACGCCGCCAGCGTACGGTGAGATACGGCCACCACTGCAGGGGCGGTCGACCGAACGCTTCGAAGGGGGCCGCTTTTCTTCGCCTACATCGACGTCGTCGCCACGAGAGCTGGTCGATCACACGGCCCTGTACACCGACTCCGGCGGCACTGGTGCTCATGACAACTTTCGAGTTGCCGTTCGGGTGCGCCCGCCTCTGCCACGGGAGCTAAATGGATACCGGCCCTTCGTGAACGTCGTGCAGGTCATGGCAGACCAGCCTGACACCCTTTCCCTCTGCGATGCTATGGACACGGAGGATGGTCACGGGACGGTCTATTCGAGACAGAGCTACACTTTCGACCGGGTATACGGGCCGGAAGCGACGCAGGAGGTTTTGTATCAATCGAGTGCACGGCCGGCGGTGCTCTCCGTCATGGAGGGCTACAACGCCACCCTTATAGCGTATGGACAGACTGGGACTGGCAAGACCTACACCATGGAGGGCTTCACGAGCGAGGAAGATCGTGGTATCGTCCCTCGTGCCGTTGAAGACATCTTCGCCTACCTGGACGTGCGGCGGCAGCAGCAGCAGCAGCGTGGCGGTGGCACTGCAGGAGATGCGAAGTTCCTCGTACGGGCCTCCTACCTCCAAATATACAATGAAGTTATCTTCGATCTGCTTCAACCTCCGATCGCAGGGGCTGCAAACGGAGGGTGGGGGGCGTCGACTAGCAGCAGCGGCTTCGGCAGCGCTGGTCGCGGTGTCGGAGGGGGCAACCTCGTCGTTCGCCACACCCCACAGCGAGGCGTCTATGTGGATGGCCTCTCAGAATGGGTAGTGCGTACCCCAGAGGATGTCTATGGTTTGATCGCGAAGGGGACCGCGCTGCGCGCCACGGGCTCGACACGGCTGAGCGAGCTTTCCTCCCGCTCACACGCCATCTTCACGATTGTGGTAGAGGCGAGGGAGGGAGATGAGGCGAACCCGCTGTCCTACCGCTACGGCAAGCTGCACATCGTGGACCTGGCAGGCAGTGAGAAGATTCGGCTCGCCGGCGTCACCGGACAGCGGCTGGAGGAGACCAAGAGCATCAACAAATCTCTCCATGAACTGGGCAACGTCATCGCGGCTCTCGCTAACAAGTCCAACGGGCACCACCGCCGCACTCAGCGCCATATCCCCTTCCGCAACTCGGCCCTCACGAGTGCGCTACGCGATTCACTCGGTGGTAACTGTAAGACAACCCTTATCGCCTGCATCTCGCCAGCACTGGAGTCCTACGCGGAGTCGCTCTCCACGCTTCAGTTCGCCAACCGTGCAAAGAACATCGAGAACCACGCGGTGGTGAACGAAGGCGTCACGCAAGAAACGCTACTGAGGGCTTATGAACAGGAGCTGCAGCGGCTGCGTGCGCAGCTGCGGACGCGAATGGAGGGGCCCGCTGGTGCATTGAACCCGTCCGACACTAGTGAACTGCTTACAGAAATGGAGGAAGGTTGCCGACGTGCCGAGGCAGACCGACAGGCCGCACTAGAAGCCCTCAAGAAGTCATCGGTAGCCCACGAGGAAGAGGTGCGCATTCGACAGGAGCTGGAGGCTAGAATTTGTGAGCTGGAGGCTATCACACGAGAGGGTGGCATGGAAGGCAAGCCGCGCACCAGTCAGGAGTACGCCGACCGCCTGCTCGAACTGGACGACCGTGAACGGCAGGCGATGGCAGAGGGCAAAGAGCAGGTGGATCGGTACAAGCATCTGCTGCTGAAGCAGCGAGACATCATGCTGAGCCTCACCACACGGCTTAACGACCGCGATGAGACCATCCTACTGTTGCAGGAGGAGTTGGATGCCTATGACGAGCACGTAGAGCAGTTGGAGAAGGAGTTGGAGTATGCAAGGTGCCACGGCGCTGTTGGTGCACGCCCCTCCTCTCCCTCCTCACCTGTCCAAGCCTCGCTGGCGCCGTCGTCGGCGGCGTTGATGGTGAATCCACATGCCGTGGGTAACACCAGTGAGGCTCAGGCAACCGAATACGTCCGTCAACGACGTGTGCAGCCCAAGACCGGCACTGCTGCCGATCTCCAGCACGGTGAACCGCAACTCTACCACTCGCTGCTTCAACCGGCCCGCACCGTCACTGCAGAGCAGCTAGCGATCGAGTTGGTTATGCTGCAAGGTCGAAGAGATGGCCCCACCACCACCGTCGCAGCCGCTCCTGCAGCTCAAGGCACTGCCGAATCTGAGGGGAACGGCACGGTAAGTGCGTCGGAACTCTCCCGTATGGTGCAGCAGCGTGCGACGTCTATCGCGTATACGCACTACAACGCACAAGTTTCGCAGCTGCGCGCCACCATCGCCGCGCTGACCCTGCAGCTTCATAATAGTGAGTATAGGGCGCATGTGGCAGAAGAGGAAGTACAGCAATTCGCACGTCAAGAGAGCCGTGGTCACGGCGGCACCGACCGTGGTGTTTCCTTCGAAGAGGTCCAACGCGCCCTTCGTGCAGAATGGGAATGGCGACGAAAGGCCTATGCTGCGGCCATGGAGGCGGTGCACGACGCGTTGCAAACTGATAGTACTGAGCGAGGACGGCTTGCTCGCGAGATTGACCGTTTGCGGGTGGAGGTGCAACATCTGCTGGAGAACGCCACCATCGACGCCAGTCAGCGGACGGCAATCAGTCGTGTGTGGCAGCGTATCCAGGACATGGAAGAGAAGGTGCGTCTCGCTGGGACTTTGGCGAAGCTTCCAGCGCTACCGTCGAGTGATGGGCCAGCGGATGCGCACCTTGATATACTGCTCCCTACGCGCGGTGGTGCGGCTGTGGGCCAACAACATGCAGACACCGAGTCCAATCAGCCGTATAATGGGGAGTCAATCCTTCGAACGAAATCGAAAGAACAGCAACGCCGTATCACACAATTGGAAAGTGATGCAGCGGCAGCAGCGAGCCGCTCTCTTCAGGGTGGCACATCCACAAATTATGACGGGATGGCGGCCGAGGTGGAGAAGCTAAAGGGGCAGCTTGCCGCGCACGAGAAGGATCGCCGCGCCCTTCGCACTATACTAGACCAGCGCATGAGAGCAAAGATTGATCGATTGTGCGCTCTGCTCGCCGTCATACCTGTCACCAGCGGTTCGGAAGGCGAAGGCAAACTCATGAACGAGGCACGCAGTCTGCAAGGGCTCATAGAAGCCTCCATCAAAGCGATGGATGCCGATGCGTAGAAAAGGAGCGCTCGCTCATTCGTACCGACACCATAACCACGAAATCAAAAGAAGCTTGGCTTCGCAGGAAGAGGCGAGGGAGGGAGGGAGGGAGGGCCTCGTGGAGGTCGAGTCGACTTTCATGGAGAGGGGGGGCAGGTACATCTCTTTTCTTTCCGATGCTCCTCTGCTTCCTCTCGCCCACTCACCCCAGAGAAGTGGTTGTCTGAGGTTGGCGCCCCCCCCTCTATGCCCATTCCTATGCAGGCACACACATATCCACGCGTCTGTGCCTTCTCGCAGGTGCTTTTGGGAAAGGAGGCCGAATGCGTCCGCGCCGCAAACCAATCAGTTTATGTGTTCTGTCTCCCCCCCCCCTCTCTCTCTCTGACTGGGTGCATGTGAAGGCAGAGAGGGGTGAGGAGCAAGTGATCATTGGAGCTCCCCGCATCTACCCCCCCTCCTCTGTCCTTTGCCCTCCTCCTGTACAGTTCATCATTGCTCTAACCCCCTCTCGCCTTTCTTAGCTCCCACCTCTCCTCTCCAGCACCACCCCTTCGCCTTCTTCCCTGCGTTCCATCATCTCCCTCCCTCGACTTTACCACCCGAACACACGCGTAGGGACTCCGGCGAAGGAGGCGGCAAACGCTCCACTTCTCTTCGTTGCAAAGGAAAAGGCGAAGCGCCGAAAAAAAAAGGGGGGGGGAGTTGAAGGATGTTGGAGCGGAGAGAAAATAAAAAAGAGGACGTTACGGCAGGGCCTGCGGTCGCACGGCCGGCGTCCCCTATACATCAATGGCGCATCCTCGTGAGCGGGAAAGTGCAGGGCGTGTTCTATCGCAAATACACGGCGCGAAAGGCGGCAGAGTTGGGGGTTACCGGCTTCGTTCGTAACCTGGAAGATGGGCGGGTGGAAATTATGGCGGAAGGGACGCAGGCGCAGCTGTCAGCGTTGCAAAAGTGGTGCCACACCGGGTCTCCAAAGGCGAAGGTTTTAGCGGTAGATGTTGAAGACTGTACTGCATCGCCTCGGAAGAAGGATGGCGAGGGGCATGCGGGGGTAGCGCCGCCGGCGGTGCGAATCAGGAAGGACTTTCTCATACTCCACTGAGGGAGGAGGAGGGGCGGCGAGGCGAAGCGATGACGTCGTCTCCGGGCACCCTGGTTAGAGTGCGGGTGTGTCGAAGAACGGTCGATCAGCTGGACCCCCGCACCTTGGGAGTTGTACAACCACCTCCCTCCTCGCCCTCTTCTTCCCTCCCTCCATCATGTTCCCTCAAACTCCAGCCGCATTTGCTCCTCTGTCTGCTGCTTTTCCTTTGGTTTCCGATGTGTGTGTGTGTGTGTGTGTGTGCACGTGTTGCTGTTGTTGTTGTTGTGGTGGTGGTGGTGATGACGCATCATCATCACGGTAGCCCGAGATCTGCTCGTTCAAATCCTCCCCTCTTCCCCCCCCCCTCCCATCTCCCTTTTCTTCATCTCTTCGTCTCTGCCTCCATACTTTTTTGTATGTGCGGTGGTGAAGAGGGGATGGAGGAATACCTGTGCCTCTCTCTTCCCCGCTCTCCTTCCTACCAAAGGAATAGGGCTGATGACCTCCAGCGCCATCGGCGCCCGTACCCCCCCCTTCCCGCATCACCTCCCCCTTTTCTCTCGCTTTCTCCATCTTCTTGGTTTGGCTTCCTTTCTCCCCTCCCCCCCCCACACACATACGGGTGCACGCGGATGGGTCCTTCTTTCTCTCCACATATATACATATATGGAGAGAGAGAGAGAACAGCTGCCGCAACGCAAGCACCCTCTTGGATGATCCGTGCACCTGCTGTATCATACCCAGTCACACACGCTCCTTCCTCCCTCCCCAGCTCACCCACTTGTGGAGACACGAGCTCACGCCTGCATTGGGATCCACAGAAAAAACAGAAGGGAGTCCAATCCTCACCAAACTCTCCCCTCCCCTTTTCTTCTTTCATTAGTCGGTGCACGAGCGCGCGTGGCGTCACCTGCAGTTCCGTAAAAGGGTCGTCGGAGGTGGTGCTGCGGTGCCCACGGATGCGGCACTCTAAGCCTTTTAGGCTAATTGTGTGCGTCACTGGTTTTGTGAAGAATTGCCTTTACTCCTCTACGGGGAGTCTCTGAGACATCCACGGGAAGTCACACTAGCCCAGAGGAACACGGGCATTCCTCTATGTGTTTCATACGTATACAAGCCTGCGTCAACAGATCTCCTTCCTCCTCGCTTTTGTCCGTCCCACGCCAGCCAGCTCTCCTTCCTTACCTACTCACAAACCACTTCACGAAATACTCGCTAACGTATTCATCCACACAGCAGGTGTGTGTGTGTGTGTGTGTAGAGGTGTGTCGTACTTCTCCGATATTCTCTCTCCTCCCCCCTCTCTCCGTAGACTTTTCTCGTTACCCGCTTTTTTTAGATTTCTGTCGCTTTAACTCAGGAGAAGAGACAGAACACGCAAACGGTGGGTCGCGTCACTCCACCTTCGCGATCTTCCCTCTCTTCTCTCTCCGCACCTCCCCCCCTCCCCCCTTCTCCTCGTGTGCCCTTCCCCCCTCCACCTTTTTTTTCGGTTTGGAAGGAGGCGAGAAGGAAGAGGAAGAGGGAGAGGGAGGGCCGTTTTGCTTTTCACTGGCAGTTCTGCCCTGCCTTCACCTTCGCATTCACTTATATATCAAAGGTGTATATCTATAGATAGAGAGAGAGGGAGAGATTGATCGATGTCCTCGTCGAGCATAAAAGTGGCGGTGCGTTGCCGTCCCTTGTTCGGACAGGAACGAGCAGCCAGCGGTCTGGATATACAGAACCGCCGCATCTTACTGGACTCCAAGACTTATGATCCGGACTTCACGTTCCCACCCACGGCGACGCAGGCGGATGTGTTCCAGTGTTGCCGGCCCATCCTGCAATGCGTGAAGGAGGGGATGCATGGCACCATCATGGTCTACGGTCAGACCGGAACGGGAAAAACCTACACGATGCTGGGTAGCGGTGGCGACGGCGTCGATCAGCAGCATGCGCAGCAGGGATTGGTGCACAAGGTGGTGGAGCACCTGCTAGAGCACACGCAGCAGAGAGCAGCAGACGGCGCCCAGTGCGCGTTGACGCTCTCCATGATCGAGATCTACAACGAGCGCTTGACCGACATGCTCAGTCCCGACGGGGAGGCCGAGGTCACCCTCATCTCCGGCTTTCCCCGCTTCACGCACAAAGTCGCACTATGTGGGGTATGCGATGCGATCGAAACAATTCAACAGGGCTTGGCGTGGCGGCACACGGCGACGACGTTGATGAATGAGCGCAGCAGTCGGTCTCACGTCGTCTTCATCTTTGATTTGGAGGAGTACAACGAGTTCACCGAGCAGGCGGAGGTGGCGCATCTCTTCATGATCGACCTCGCCGGCTCAGAAAGTTTGAAGAAGTCGCAGGCCTCCGGCGTGGTGGCGGGCGAAGCGGGCAAAATTAATCGATCCTTGTTAGCCTTGAAGAGTGTTCTGTTGGCACTCTCCAACACGAATGAGGCGACGCGGCCAAGCCATGTGCCGTACCGAGACTCCAAGCTGACCGAACTCCTCCAGGATTCCATTGGGGGTACGGCCCGTACGCTGATGATCGCCTGCATCTCCTCCGTGGGGCGCGACATCGAAGAGACGAAGTCTACCCTGCTCTACGCGGTGAAAGCCCGCAGCATCCGTAACGCCGCCAACACTGAGAAGGAAAAACTGTTGGTGCGGCTTCGCTCGATGGAGGTTGAGAACCAGAAGCTGCGCAACCGACTGCAGGAGCGCGTGAGCGAGCGGGGCGGGTATTACGTGACGAAGGAGGAACATGAACAGACGCAAGAGATGACAGAGGACTATGAGAAACTAAAAGAGGCAGTGGAGCAGCTCATGCAAGACCGTCAAGGCAGCGATGCGCGGCGGCATATAGGGGAATCTCAAGTGAAGATGTTGCGGGCCTTGCTGGAGGAGAAGGAAGAGGCACTGCAGCGCTTCCAGAAAGTCTATCACGATGCACTGAACCGATTTGAGGGTCAGGCATCAACTTTGCAGCGGATGGTCTTCAGAGGAGTCGCGGAGGCAAAGGATGCGGTGCAGTCCTCCTTTGTTGATGGGTACTCCAGACTCCATATGTGGCGGACGGAATTGATCGCTGCGTTGGAGGCACCCTTGCCTTCTTCTCTACCGCCGTCACCTCGGCCACCTCCCGCGCCGGAGACTGCCATGGTAGCTGCGGCGGCATCAGCGAAGCAAGAAGATGAGGAAGAAGTGATGACAGAGTCTCGTTTAAGCCACGGTGGAGATGGCAGCAGCTGCGCCAACCTGAAGCACATCCCTGCGGAAGACATCGCATCCGCGCCGCAGCGGCACTGCGGTGTCTCTCTCAACCCCCCTGCGGTGGAGGGTGTCACAGCGCCCCTCACTCTATCGACGCTCCCTCCCACTGGCAGCCGCAACGGCCTCGCACCACCGGGGTCTCCCTCGCGGCTCGTTGGCCGACCCAGAAATAGCGGCTTCTCTCATTCAGTGTGCGGCAATACGACGTCCTCTCTCCAGCACGGCGGCGTCACCTCGGGAGCGCCGTCCACGTCGGTCAGTCCGACGCGCCGTGGTGCTCGCTCTCGCTACGGAGGTGCGGCAGCGGCCAGCCTGTTCGGCACTGGCCCTCGACGCTGTTTGTTGGGAGATAATCGGGACAGCAGCGCCCCCCCGGTGGTCTCCCCACCCCTCGCTGTGTCTGCCGCACCCCCCTCACATGTAGCAAGTTCACTGAGCTTTGGGGAGTCGAAGTCCAGCAAGGAGGGCAACGACGACAACGACAGCCGTCGTGTTGCTGCCTCGCCGCTCGTGGAGAGCGCATCCGCATCTCTCCAACTTACGCAGCAGGTCGGCCCCTCGAAGGCAGCAGGAAGTCAACCTGTTTGGTCCACCGTGATGGCTCAGTACGATACCGAATGCCTTCAGACAGTCCGTCGGCTCAATCAAGCGGTGGTGGCCATGCTGGACGAGTGCCTCCAAAGCTTTAATGTGTACAGGGAGAGCGTGGAAAGAGCAGAGCTGATGCGGCGTCGAGAGATGGAAGAGGTAGCACAGCGGCTGCGTAGTGACGTGGAGTCTCACTTGAAGCAGCTCTGGCGCTCGGAGACCGCGTGTGCACGTGATACGCAGGCAGCTCGCAACACCCTTGAAGATCAACTGCGGCTAAAAGGGAAGATGCCACATGTGGCGGAAGCGGCTCCGCTGCAGCTGGTGGTTCGCAATGCCTGCAGGGAGGTGGTGTGCCACGCTGCATCCGTCTTCCCGTGCCCCCACACACCAGCATACGCAGAAGCAGCCCTCGATGACATCGCCCGTAAGATACAGCGCTGCGGCTCCGCTTTTGCGGTACAATCATTAGATCCCTTATCTTCCAGCATAGTGATGGGGAGTACTGTACCTCCCTCGGCCGAGATCACGACGATGGCGTCCTCCTCCTCCACCACCACACCCAACAGTTCACCCGTTGTTGGACAAACGATGAATGCCTGGGACGGCAATGGCGGTGCAGCGAGTCCGGCGCAGATAGACCCCGTCACCGTGTCTGCGTTGACGGCGCCGCACGCTGGGGAGCTCATCTCAGCGGTGAAGCCTAGCTCCCCCTCTGAAGCGCTAGGAAACGAAGACGGTCCAACCCACCGGTCGACTGGTGGCACCGTCTCTCGGGCTTGGCGAGGTACAGTGTCAGCCCCGTCGTCTCAGCCGCTATCCAGGAGCGCGCGGCCGTCTACTTCGCGCCGCAGCTCTGCGCTCACCGCAGTCTCGGTCAACCGCGGACGTGTCGGCACTCACAATAACGTGGGTGTTTTCAAGCGAACGCGCAGCACCGCCACAACGTCAACAACTCACTCTTCATCACCAGCCCGTCGTGCCACCATCCCCCGGCGGTCCGGGCGATGATAATGCATTCCCCCAGCCTGATAATTATTATGGTGATGTTTGTATAGATGTGTGTTGTTGGCGTGCTATGCTCCAGAGAAAGGGTGCGCAAAAAAGGCATTCCTTACCGTGGCGGCAGACAGATGGCTCCCGATCAGCCTCCCTCTGATGTGGTATCCGCTGATCACTAGATCACTGCGTGTAACGGCTGATGCTGCGCTGATGTGCCGGCAACCTGTGAACCACCGTGCCGTCATGGCACTTTCTTCGTCTCTGTGCGATTTCGAGAAGGCCAGGCATGTTCGCAGACGCGAAGGGGGGAGACAAGAGCTGGTTGAGTGCGTGTGTGTGTGTGTCTCTCTCTATATATATATACATTTATTCACCAAGAACTGTTCTCTTTTTTTTTCGGGGGTCCTTTTTCGCAGGACACGCCATCTCTGTGTAGATAATGAGGGGGGGGGGAGGAGCTGAGGCGGTGCTGTTCCTTCTCTCCTCTCCGTCCCCCCACCGCTCCCCTTCATCAGAAACAAAAAGAGAAAAAAGCAGCGTGAAACAACACAAATCTTCTCCCGTTCCTTCTCCGTTGCCCAGTCCTGCCTCCTCTCTCTTCTCTCTCCTTCTTCGCCAGATCCCGTTTGGTATGACTACCGATCGCGTACACCGTGTAGAAGTGTGCATGAGGCCAGTGAAAACGGGAAATGGATGGAGGGGGGAAGGAAGAGGGCTGGTATCCTGTGAGCATGTGCCGGCACAGAATGCATATTTTAAATGGAGTGACGGACAGTCTGCGACGGTGGTACGAGGATACTTACCCATACCCATTTACTCAGGCCTCCTTGCAACGACGTCTCCTACGCGTAACGGAAAAAAGTAAGTGCGTCGTTGGTGCTTTGTCTTCGACTGACAATCAAAGCGGCACATTATCTTTTCGCATTCGCTCACATCTCCTGCCCTTTCTCATCTTATTTTTCCTTTCGCTCTCTCGTATCGTCCTTCATAGACGCATACGCCACGGCTGGGCCTCCATTCTCATTCGGAAAGAGGTACTGTCTCACAGAGAGAGAGAGAGAGAGAGAACAATTTCGGTGGAGGATTTGAGAAAGTGTGGCTGATCCAGATGAATGTACAGCCGTTTCGCCTGGTAAAGCCGCTTTCGCGGACTCTCCATCGCGTGATGCTGCAGGTGATTGAGGAGTCTCCCCAGACGGTGCACCACGTGGTGGTGGAGGCGATGCATACCTACGTCCTTTATGAGCAGGTGCCGCACGCGGAGATGCTCCAGGCGTTCTCAGCCGGCTTCGATCGGGCTCGACACGGCGATACGGTGCTGACCAGTGACGCCCTTTTCGTGCCCTTGACCCATGGCCGCCGTCTCATCGCATCCCTCCAGCGCTTCCCCTCCACAACGACGGAGTTGGAGACATTGAAGCGCAGTACGGAAGCAAAGGCCGTACAGGACATTCTTCGCCTGTCTACCGACGATCTGTCTACGGCCGATGTGTTGGAGCTTTGGCGATGCGCCGCCCAGTGCACCGAATGGGAATGCGTGGAGGCGATTTGCGCCCATTTTCCTCTCGCGCACACGTTGGGTATGCAGAGCGCGGAGGAGTACCGTGAGCTACTGATGGCAGTGTGTACCACCTCACATGGACCTCAGCACCGCAAGGTCTCACCATCACCCGACCAGGACCGCAGCAGCAACAGCACCCCCAGTGTGGTGACCAACACCCAGCGCTTCTTGGAAGATATTTTTGGGGTGGAGGAAGCCGGGCGACGCTGCCGAGAAGCGTTGATGACATCGTCACAGGCGCTACGCCTTCGCAACGGTAGCAGCGTCGATCATTCAGCTCTTCTGGAAGCGCGTGATGCGCACGCCTTGACTGGGATCGTCTTCGCTGCAGCGCAAGAGCGCTGCTGGGCCGCGCATCGCCGGTCTGTTTTCAAACCGCCCATTACGGAAGCGGATTGGGTTGCCTGCATAGGGGACGGCGCAGGGGACGTTGCGGGATTCGCGGCAGCCTCGGAAAAGGGGAGCGCTCCCCCGTCACCGCAATCCTTCGCTGGATCCGCATTCGGGGTGTGGGGTCGCCATCTTGCAGCCCTGCACGCACGTGTCATACCGAACTGCGTGCGAGCCGCCTTCAGCGACGCGGTGGATACCGATTTAGTTCGCTTTTACAGGAGGGGAGACGTCGTTGCTGTAGCCCTTGCATACCTGACCTTGGTACCGCACTTTTCTCGAGAATTCCGAGATGTGGACATGCGGGCCATCATCCGTCACCACCACAATGGCGCGATGGCGAAACTCTTCTGGAGGATACCCTCCGTCCCTGGTTCCATGAGCGATGAGGAGGCGCCGAAGAATAAGCAGCGAGGTAAGTGGACTCAGCAGGAGGAGGTGGTTGCGCTGCCGACCGCATCATCTTCTCCCGCAGCCGCCTCCTTCTCCCTCTCTTTCGAATGTGCTCTCTCTGTGATGCTGGCGGAGGTGTGCATACAGGAAGAGGGAAAGCCACTTCCTGAGGTGCACCTTCCAGCGATGGAGTCGATGCTGCGAACGGTTCTGCTCCACGTGCGCTCTCATATGGGCAGGAGCTCCAGTGGTGCTGCCGTGCGCATTCCAGTGTCTTTGTGGGAGGCCTGGGCTCCCCTCAATACCGCTCACCTCGCGATGGTGTTGAGCGCGTTGCAGGACCGCATGACTGACCTTGCTGGTCACCGTAGCGCTTCCACAACCCTCTCAAGCCTCGTCGCCGAAGGCTTGGAGTTACTGCGGCCGCTGATGTCGATGGAGGTGATGACAGAGCGTGGCAGTGCCCTTCTGCTCACACAGCTCCTCTGCCACGCCCGGGGTGCAATTCTGGCCGTGGGAGGCGCTTCGCTGGAGGCAGAGCTACAGGAGTTGGCTCTGGCGCACATACAGGACGGCTTCAGCCGCCTCGACGTATGCGCGATTGCCGATTGCATCGAGAAACGCCTCGCTGATGATGGCAAAGATGACGCCAGAGCCCGCAATGTGGTCCAGAGACTCCGGGCCGCCGAGGTGACTCTTCCTCTGCGCCGGTGGCTGTGAGGAGGCTCGAGGAAGAAGAGGAGAAGAGTCGTTCCCATTCCGCTCCCCCCTCCCCGTCCCCGCCTTCTCCAGCACCTAATAAGAGAAGGAAGGGGGACGCGCGGGCAGACAGAACGGTGATGTTATATGCATATATATATATATATATATGTAGGGTCTCGCTGCGCGCACTTCATGGATGGTCAGGGGGGGATCAGGGCAAGCTTCATTGCAAACCATCGTCACAAGGTCTATCCCAACCCCATGGGAGAGAGGAAGAGGGCAAGGGGCGGGGCGGGTGTGTGTGTGTGGGGGGGGGAGATACCTCGGTAAAACTGTTAGGGTGGCAGCCCTACATCGATGCTCTCCTTCCTGCATCTCCGTAGAACTGGCGAGGAAAACGCGATGAGAGAAGGAAAGGAAGAGGCGGGTAAGGGAAAGCCACTCGCGGACTTTGTGAGCGTTCGAAGAGAGACACACGCCCCCTCTCCACCTGCCTCTTTCTTATTCTCACTGCCGTCTTCGTTACAACCACCTGGGGGCTGGAACTTCTTTCTCCTTCCTTGCCTCTTACACGCACGCTCTCCATCTGCTTCACTGTCGATGGTACTTCCCGTCGCGGTACACCGACGACGACACACTCCCCTTCCGCCCACTCCTATCGGTTTCTTGTCCACCCTCTTTCTTCTCCTTGCTTTCATCACCACCACCACCACGTTGTCATCACCCGTCATGCCACAGCCACCCCCTCGATACATCTACCCTTTGCTCAGCGAAGCTTACATACATATATATATATATAGAGAGAGAGAGAGAGCTTAGCTCTAATGGCGGCTCGACTCGTTGATCCCACCCACAGTAGTGCTTCCGGTACTACACCGAATGTGCTCATCATCTCTGGATTTCCCTGGTACACCAGTGAGCTAGCGGTGCACCACTACCTCAAAGACATCTACCCTGCGGCAGCACCCGTAACGACGCGCTTGTACACAAACCCGACGAACGGGGCCAGTAGAGGTCACTGCTTTGTGGAGTACCGTCTCCCACCGCCAACGGTTACTCCCAACTCAGCTGCCGCCGTAGTTAACGACGCTGGCAACTCCTTCCCCAGCACGGGAACGGGAGTATCTGAGCAGTCCTCTAGTGCCGCCGCACAGAGCTCTACTGAGGTGGAGAAGTCGTGTGATGCCTGTCTTCCTCCGTTGTTGCGCGAAGTGAAGCGGAGGGTGGAGGAGCAGCCGTACGAGTCGCAGTTTTTGAAAGTGCGTGCGTACGTGCTTACCTCGCAGCGGTGGAGCCGCGCCGGTCAACTACCCGAGCTGCCGACCGACCCACCGATAACACGATGGTGTGGCCGAACGGGGGTCTTGATAGGCTACGGTGACGAGGGCTTTTCCGTTCGTGGGGGACGAGAACTAGGACTGCCGAACACCGTAACCGCGGATGGTCAGGTTCAGCTCGAACGATTACGCAAGCGCCTGCGCTCTGCATCGGCCCGGCATGCATCGGGGCGTGTGTCTGCTGAGTAGCCGTGGAAGGGAGCAAATTCGAGGATAAGAAAGCGAGGTGATGCGTGGCTTGCTCTCAGTGCAGAATGCCTTTCCTTCCCCCAAGACATGCACGTGCCTGCGTGCAAGGGCTTCTTCGATCAGCGCCAGACCACCCCACCTCCTCTGTGAAAATGCCTTGTAGCGCTCGAGGGTCTGCGCTGCCCGACCGTCCGAAGCAAGCCTTAAGGCATCGTAGATCGTTGTCATCATACTGGTGGGGGATTGGGGAGGGAGCGGTGTATCCGGCGAAGCTCTTTTTCGAAGATGGAAAGGACGAAGATGATGCACCCCTCGCTCTCCCTCCTGATTCCTTTGGCTTTACAGCCACCAGCTCTCACGTGCCGTATGTTGCCTCTTCTTCGCGTTTCTCCTGATCCTCACTCTTTTTTTTTGGAGTGTTGCACGTGCATTACCCGTCCATCCACCTCACCACCACCATCGATCGTTGCCCCTTCGTTCCTCCTCAACCCCCTTTTCACTCTCGTTCGAGCTCCCGCACCGCCCCCTCATCTTTTTCGGTTTCCTTTCCGTTCATCCCGCTCAGCAGACTTGGTGCCATGAGTCTTTTGCAGGTACTCTGCCGAGGTACTAATCGTATCCGTCCGCTTCGACATCACAGCCACCCATTACAAAGCACGCCGCGAGCGAACGGCTAGTGCTCGCGGTGGAGGACCCCTTCTTCCCTCTCTCACCCCAGAGACGATCGCGCTTCGCCTCTCTCTTCATTTTTTTCTCCCTCTCCTTTCACTTCTCTCTCCCTTGTGTGTGTGCGTGGCTCGGCCTTATCCTCATGAGCTCAAGGAAAGCGAAGTCAAGTGCTGTAGGTGAGACAACTCGGAGGCTCCCGCGTATTCTTTAGCAGCCGAATCGTTCTTCAGATCGAACCCCAAGCATGGGCAAGCTTGCGATGTGTGACCTCCATGCAGCGAAAAGTGTACGCTCGACAAGACTAGTCTAAGCTTGTCTGCTCCTTTCGCCCTCTTCTCCTCTAATATATATCCTTTGAGATGGTGACACTTGGAAAGCACCTCGATCGCTAAAACCTTCAGGTGAAAAACCAGCGAAAGCTCGACTAGGTTTTCTCCGAAGGGCTGCCGCGATTGGAGTTCTTCTTCGTGGAAAGAGCGCACCAGCCCAGATAGAGAGTAAACCAAGCCCCACACGCGTGTTTTCGCTGCGAAAAGCTTTTATGTTGTGCTGAAGTGTCTTCTCGCGGGCTTGTCGCCGTGATGATCTTCAGTTTCTGGACTTCAGTGGCAATTTAGCGCATCACCCTATGCTGCCATCGTCTTCTTCATTGAAGGTGTACAGTATCATCCTTTGGCTAGTGCCACCGCAGCCCTCACGCTTCGCAGCAGTACAAGCCCGTTTGTGCAATAAGCAGTGTCAGGCGCAGAAGCTGCTGACGTGGATCCTGCGGGGCTCACCGTCGAGGTCAACGATTCGAAGATGGCCTCTAGGAAGGTCGGGATCGCCGCCACATAAGACCGAAACAGCGAGGAACAGACGTTCCCCTGGGCTGCGGGCTGGGCTAATCCCGCTGTTGACTCCATCGAATGTGTCCAATGGCTACCAGGGGTGGGAGAAGAGGTACTCTTGGACTTCACCGCGCTCATGGGGATCCTCCATCGCCACCCAGAGCTAGTTGACAGATCTTCTTCAGCAGCGCGAACCCAGCCATGTGCGGGCTGGAAGAGCGAGCGGCTGTCCGACGAAGAGACCGTGAACGCTCTCACCGAGCACCCTGCAGATCGTATGGAACGGGGGCTCGAACTCGTTATGGCCACCAAGATCCACAGCTGGAGAAGCGACTACCACACTCGGAGCTCACTCGTCTCTGCGTGCATCTCAAAGAAGATCAGATCGACAATCAAATTGCAGGGCGTGATTTTTAGTGACCTGGCAGCAGGGGGGGGGGGGATGGTTTCTCGTTGGTTTGACTCAAGGATGATTTTGTCAAGGATGGTCAACGGCGTTAGGAGGACCTCCGAGTCCCCATTTCTTGACCAGCTGCCTATCCCACCGGATCTCATCAAGGAAGCCGCCCAAATTCCCGCTGGTGCTGCAAAGACGATTCATGTCTGCAGGGTGCTTGAAGCCATGGACCTCGAAGGCTATGGAGAACCCATGACACCAGAGATGCGGAGTTTTGTCACGACTGCGAAGGAGCAAGAGGAGGCTTCGAAAAGCTGGGTACATTATCATGTGGAGGCAAAATACCTAACGGGCGAGGAAATGCGGAAGATGATTGTGCCTTCATGCTGATGTATTGCGACTGTCAAAGCGTTCCTTGAAGATACCGAACCGAACAGCTTTTCTCTTCGATTCCCCGTTTTCAAAGGCGTTACGTCAGACCCTGCAATGTGTGCACTAATTCGAGCGGCGCGTCGTGCTCATGCCAGTGCGGTGCAGAAGACACACGCGCGTTGCAGCCGTCAATGCAGAGGACATTGAGAAAGTAAACAGGGAATTGCGGATCACATCATAGGCATTTATGTCCAACACACTGAGACAGCAGCGGCGTCTCTTGCTGATGCGGTCGTAGCTGCAGTTACTGTGCCGCATGCCCCTCGTTCTGCAGAGGCGGCTACTCTTCCGCCGGCTTGTCCGTCCATGCGTCGTGGACATTGGTCACGCCATGGGCAGACTGGAGCCATCGTTATAGCTTTACGGGGAAGATGCGTGAGAGGAGATCTCATGTTGACACGATTTTTGTTGTTGAGGGATCATTAGCGATGTAGCGCCCGTGAATAGAATCATGCTTCAGCGACTCATTTGTAATGGATCATTTCCTTTTAGAGGCATCTTTAGTGTCGTAAGCCTCGATGATTTTTTTCTCCTTTTTTGCGAGGATCGTACGCCCCAATGTCAGTGCAACCCACAAGACATCCGTCGCCCCCATATCCATTCTTGATTTCATCAGTCCTTTCAGATCGAATATCGGACTGCCATGCAGGTTGTAGTCCAATAATAATAAACGAGATAACTTGCCAGAACTTCCTTCCGCGGTTACGCAGTCAGAGAAGGATCGTGCGCAGAGCCATCACCCTCTTCGGCGCCGACATCCGGAGGCCTCCATGTCCCTGGAAATGATGTGGGCCTTTGCGTTGGGAGCAGGCGACCTCCGGACCTTCCAGGGCCGGGCCGTGCGGTTAACGAGGGACGTTCCCCCCCCCCCCTCTTCCGCTTCATCTCAGACGGGCGAGGCTCACTGGCCATCCCATTGCGGGGTGGTCCTCACCATGCGCCGTGGCAAGGGCGCCCGTTTTCGTGGCCCGTGCACGGTGCCCTCAACGCTTCCTCTCACATATGCGGCAGAGCTGGCGAGACGTTTGCGCGAGCGGCGTCAGAACCGGCGCGTGTTTGTACGACCAACCGAAATCGCCGGTCTGGTACGAGCTGCGCTGCGACGGGAGAATGCAACAGCGGCGCTGCCTTCCCCCCGAAGGGGAACATCACGCTGCATGGCGGAACGGGAGCTCATGATCATCTCAAGGCACCGTCGCGCGGACACGTTGACGCGATACCTGGGCTTTGGCCTCCCCCTAACCAGGGAGGCTGCCGCAGCACAGGCTATCGCCAGCGACGCCCCCTACGCCCGGACAAGTTCGGTGTGAACGCCCCACCCGTAAAAGACCTTGATGTCCGCCCAACCGAGTTCTTTTTTTTTACGACATTCAGCGCTGGCGGGGAGACAGAGGGACCGTGGAACTTCCTCCGCCATCACGTTGGCCGC
>JASAOM010000946.1:5626-39011 GCA_030849085.1 Borovskyia barvae | reverse complement strand
CAGACGCGTCGCCATGTTCACCATCGCCTCCGCCTTCTGTATCTCTCTGCCCCTGTGAGCGATGATGACACTGTTGCGGACCGCCACCGCCACTGCGCGGAGAAGCACCTGCACGTATGCGGCTTTGTCTGCATCGATGACACCATCGGGCGCTTCTACGCAACCTACCAGTTGTGTCTTGAACCACAGAGGAATGTAGAGTGTAGTGGCAACTCTGCGCGTACCGCGTGCGCTGCCGCACTGACCGAGCGGGGTCGAATTGTCCACAAGCGCCGCAGTACCCTCGACCGGATTCAAAAAGATGTTATCGCTGGCATCCAACATGTACGTGCGTAGGTTGGGCGATTGCATGACCCCGCCGAGGTGCTCGTTTATCGAACGGAAGCGCTCCTTCAAGTCCTTTGCGCCATCGCAGCAGTCCTCTTGGAACTCCAGGAGGTCATTGAGATTGTGGTGGACAGCGTCGGCGTTGTCGCTGAGGGCATTCATAAAGTCATCCGTTGTATGTCCTGATGGAACGGCACCGGACGTCACGGTCGGCTGTGCTGCTTTCGGCAACGAGAGTTTCAGGGCTTGGAGGGCTTTTGCTTCGGTCGACGTCAACGCAGTACCAGTACGACGGTAACGTGCCAAGATCGCTTGACATAGTGTCACTGCCTCACACAAGTGCTCCGAGCCTGCCACACCACGAGGGGGCTTTAACTCGCCATACGGTGATTGAAACATGCTGAACGGCTTCCCTGCGTCGCCGACCACTCTGGGTGCACCGGAGGCAAAGAGAGAAGCGCAAAGAGCAGGAGAAACTTCAAAAGAGAGATGATGTGGACAATCTCGAGAGAAAGGAGGCGAAAGCGCACAGAGCTTGCTGGCAATGTGTCAAACTGAGAGAAAACGAAAACAGAAAAGGAGCCTTCGATGGCGGGTGGAGAGGCGGACGAGGGAGAAAGGACGATGCTGGTGACGATGTGTATGCTTGTTCGTGCGTGTGTGTATCTGTGGGGTTGTGTATAAATGGAGAGCTATCGATGCGCAGAAAGGAGTCACCTTTGAACACGAATTACGCCAATGAATTGCCGTCTACGGCGAAGCCGTAAAACGAAAGAAAAAGACAGATGAAGTAAAGGAGAACGCGCGTTCACTGAGAAGGGGGGGGGAACACTCGGCATGCAGGGTGATGCAGGGAAGGAAATCCCAGAAGAGAACGGCAGCGACACCCTTGCGCAAGCCGTGAAAATCCTTCCTCTCTACCCCTCATGCATCGGTTGGTACCCGCCTATCCACCGCTGGATGCCAGCCACGAATCTCCCTCCGTGAGCCGAGCAGCGGAGCGTGCAACTGACATTCTTTTGTTAGCATCGCCCACCTCATCTCAGAAGAGAGTGCATGCCCAAATGTGACGGCGCTTCGAGTAGTCTCTCTGGAGAATGCGCGCACACAAGAACACGTGAGGGAGGAGGGGAGCGGGTGACGAGTTGATGCCTTTCCTCCCTCACTGCTGTGTTCAGTCTGGCTCATCCGCTGTCATCACCCCGCCAGCCACCCGACGTGACTTGAACACGCTTGCAGAAAACGGGAACCCCGTGGAGAAGAAGGGCGCGCCTCTCTCTCAGACAGCAGTGACTCCGTCCGGCTCAAGACCCTTCCTTTGCTCCGCTATCACAGACCCTTCCCAAACAAAAGCTCACCTTTACCGTCCCGCCTCAAGTGTCTGCACTCCCTTTCCACCTCTCTCCTTCTTCTACTGGCGCCTATCGCGTCTCCACACACATATATATATATATATATGTAGGTGAATACATGGGACATCGATATGGCCACCCCCACCCGTAAAAGTAAGGGAAGGCAGACGGAAAGAAAGAAACAAAACTGGGCGGCACCAATGCCACGCAAGCGTAGGAGGAGACAGCAGAACCAAAGACGATTTGAGTTCTCTCTCTCTTCGGAACGGCCTTCTCTCGCCGATCCCCAACCTTCCTATCTATGCATATATATATATATAGCAACCCTTCTCGTGGTGAATACGGGCACATCTTGCTTGCCCCTCAAGCAATGATCATTCCGAAAAAAGAGCGAGGGAGGATAACATTCCGCCGCTTCCCTGTCCCCCTCCCTCTGTATAGCTATTCTACGCCTCGACAGGAGGAAGCAGTAGGAGGTGTCAGTCCATCTAGCTGGTCACACGTATGGGGAGAGAGAGGGGGGAGAGAGATCTATAGGCGAGCCAGTATATCTATAAACTATCTATAAGATACAAAGAATCTCCTTCTATATATATATATGTGGATATGGATATAGGAATGTATATGTCTATGCGAAGCCACACGTTCAGCACGCAGCTACTTCATCGAAAACGGTCTGTGTGTGTCTCTGTTAGTGTATGTGCATGGTCCGCCAAAGAACACAATCCTGAGCTGTTCTTCACGTCCCTCTCGCATCGTCACAGAAAACTCGCCAGCTGAGCTCGAATGTTGTCTGCGAAGCTGCCATTACGGTCCGTAGGAACAAAGGGAGCGCGGTAAGTCGGGGAGGAAGAGATGGAAGTCGGGGCCCTCGGCAACTTGCGCCGCTCGACGGTGTGTTTTGTGATCATCTTTTGAGTGTGCTGCATCACGGGAAGCAAAACCCTCGGCGCGTCCAGGCCGCTCCGCGCCCGTCCGCGTGGCGTACCCTTCCGCTTCTCCCTCGTCACGGGTGGCGATCTCACTTTCGGCACTGACGTGTTCGCTGCCTGGTCCACCACCGCGAACTCCTCTGCGTCTGCCTCCACCTCGCCCATCAGCTCCTCTGCAGCAGAGAAGGGGTCTTCGTCGTCGAGCTGCTCATCCTGGGTAATAGGGGTGGGCTTCTTCACAACGGCTGATGTGGTAATACGTTTATGCCGCCCCTTTTGACTATCCCTTCCTTCGCGTGGGCGAAGCTGTTTGGCGGCCTCTCGCACCTTGGCGGCAGCTGGCATCGTCACCGCCTCGCGAAGAGGAGGAGACGCCACACTCCCTACCGTCGACCGACGCTTTCGATTCGAGGCGGCCTTTCTCTGCGCGTGAGATTGCTGAGCTGTGAGGGGCCGCTTCGCCCGTGGCGGCGGAGGCACTTTTCTCACCCTTGCCACGGATGGCAACGGTGGAGAAACTTTCCTTTGCGCAGCCGTCGAAGATTTTCGCGTCTGTCTCGGTGCCTCTCGTTTTGAGCGGGCTGTCAAATCCTTGGTGAGCACGTGCAGCGCCACCACCTTCGATAACTCCTGTTTTGCCGCAGACGCAGCCTGCCGCGCGGCTTGTATCTCCATGATGTGCGCCACATCGTAGTGCTGCAGCTTTTTCTGGTGCGATGGAGGACGCAGCAGTGTTGCACGACGGAGTACATCATCGTACACGGATTGGCCATCACGGGTCTCAGCCATCATGGTGGCCACCTCGACGTCACTCAGCGATCCCTGGATGCCGTAGCACGTTGGTGGAACGGTCAATGGCGAGTTACACTGCTTGGCGATGAGCAGTCCACAATCCGAGCTACGCAACGCCTCGAGTCGTTCGAGGCTCCGTCGTGACCGAAAAAAGATGCCATCATGGCTGCGGTCCGTGTGGAGTAATGACCGATACAGACCCTCCTTGACGATATCTCTCGAGAGGTCTATCTTGATGCCCCGGAACGCGGCGAAGAGACGCATAATGTCAAATTTTTCCCGGTCGAAGGAGGCACACCGATTCGCGCAAAATACTTCAAAATGCGGCGCTTCGACATCCGATATGGGCGCGAAAAGATTGCGAAGGTCCTGAGGGAGCGCATCGTACCGTTTCATCACGTATTCCTCACCGGAGAAGGTGAAGCTGGACAACGTCAGCGCCTTGGTGATGGCTGTAAAGGCAGCTTTGCGTGTTGGGGCGACGGAGCGCTGCATATCCGAGAAAGAGCGGAACAAGACCATGCGCGGGCTGCCAAAACACCTGAATGCGACATTGACGTCCTTGCGTGACTTCTCCGCACTCGGGCAGAAGTGATTCACCTTAAACCTCGCTTGGAGTCTCATCAGATCCCTTTTGCTCATCGCCTGCATCGTCGATTTTGCCAGAAGAGACGTGAATTTAGGGTCCCCTACGCTCAGGAGCATCTTGTCCGCACTAAAAAGCCGCATCAGCAGATTGAAAGGATTATTCTTTTTTTCTGGGTCACTTCTAGTGAAGGTGGAACACTGGAGCGCCTGGTTGTTGTACCACACGCGGCGACGCGTCGACAACTTCCGCCACAACGCGGACATGATCTTCATGTTTCTCTGCCCACCCTCCAATGACTTGGCGTTCAGCACACGCTGTTGAGACTGCACCTCCCGCACAAAAAGATTGAAGCCAGTCATCTTGCTTCGTATGGCGCTTTGCGGCACCGTCGCTGTGAGTACGCGTAAATGGCGCATCATCTTGTTTTGCTTCGTTCCACAGAGCATTCTGGTGAGGTGAGGAATCTGTATCGAGGGGGAGGCAGAGAAAGGGGAAGACGGAACGATACCAGAAGAAAACCCCCACACGTAACCGCGGCCGTTAGGAAGAGACAAGAAGTGACACGTGGAAAAAGAGGGGAGAGAGAGGATTACCACCCGGTATCCTCAAAGCAACTTAGGGCTCACACACGCACCTACACACGCACACACACAAACAAGCACCACGGCGTGAAGCTTTATGTCAACAGGAGAAGAGGAAAATGGGGGAGGACAGTAGAACGAGAGATGGGGGCTGCAGAGAAGCAACGAGAAAAAGAAGAGTACGATGCGTCTTTGTGAGCTTCATCACAGAGCAGCTGCACCTCGCGATTCCGCAAACAGGCAAGAAGAGAGTGGGTGACCGACCGCCAGCTGCCCGTTTTGCAGGGTCTGTGCGCCATCACCAAAGAGGCTCATCGGAACCTTCGCCAGGACATACGGAGGAGTTTCTACCCGCTTTTGAAGAGCGGACTCGGGGCAACCTTGCAGCGAACCTAAAAAGAGAGATCTACACGCACGCGCGCGCACACACACACACATAAACACGCACACTTTTATGCTCACACCTCACAGCCAGCTTTGGCATTGTGCACGTGTCCAGTGAACGGAGAGAACGGGAAGGGGGGGGATCGGCCTGATGCGGAATGGCTTTTCGACGTTGCTGCAGACTCGCGCCGTTCAGGTCTCCGGTATCCTTGTGCCCTCCCCACCGATCCCTGCTTTTTGCGTGTGACTCCTTCCCGAAGAAACGTTCGCACACAAAAAAAGCGAGGGTGAATACAAAACAGACTTCTGTCGAAGAAGGTGCTGAGCGGAAGCATCACCAGATCTCTTCGAGAAGACGGAGCACAAAGAAGTGAGCCCCGTACCACATTTTGCCGCCCAGAGAAGACTTTTCCATGATCAAATCGCGGCTTTCGAAGGAGCGCCGGAGGTGGCCAGCGGTGCTGAAGCGGGGCAGTTCCATGAGGACCATGCGAGCCCCGCCCGTCTCGGTCAGCTGGAGATGGCGGGCCTCCAAAACGTTCCACGTGAAGAAACGATTATGAATGACAAGTCCCGTCACTTCCGTGTTGGCGTTTGCACGTTGTCGCCAGCTCGAGCCCTCGAACACGTTAGACAGCACCGTCGTCAGCAAGAGTGACGAGGCCACAGCCGGAACGTAATGAACCAGCCGCGTAAAGAAGGAGGCGTCACTTCGCTTCAAGGAGTCTGAGGAAGGGGCGGATGGAGACGACGGCGATGGCGATGCTCGCGTACTCACTTCTTCTTCCCTTGTTGCGGCCTCGTAGAAGCATGCGGGTGTGTGAAGAAGCCTAGCAAAACGGCCAACCGGCGTGTCTAGTGTGCAAATAGAGTTCCAGTACTGCAGGGCGGGAGCCCGTGTCGCGTGCCGCAGATCCAAATCGTACATGACAAGGCCCACATAAATGGGCCATCCGAAGCGTGCGAGAAATGTACGTCCAGAACGGCCTCGCATCACGCGGCATGCAGTAAACCCCATCAGGAAGCTCGTATCAGCGTAGCGGCCGTTGATGCTGTCCAGGCAGTCACATGTTAGCCGCCATTCCACCCCGTCCACTGGGTCAGGCACCGATGGGCGTACCGAGTTGAGGATGAAAAGCAGAGCGAAGAAGTCGCGCTCCCTCTCCGCCTCCAGCCGTGCCGCCGTCTCACTCAGAGTGCGCCACGTGACCCGCATCCGTTAAGCGAAAGGTTCCAGGAAGGGAAGTCTTCGTGCTCAACGACGAAGTGTGTCAGGCAGTCAGCACATCCGGTGCGTCGGTGTCGTTCATTCCAGCCCTCTGTGGCTGCGATCACACAACGCCCACCAATGAGAAACAGTTTTCACTTTGCTGAAGGGAGCGACAGGAGACGCGACTGCACAGAGAGCGTAAGCGGATACGGGAAAATGCACACGTGAAACATTCGATGTGAGCGGTTTGCCGAGTCGGATCCGCTCCAAGATGGCAGTAGGCCAGAGATGTACACCGCGAGGCAGAGTCGACCAACAATGGCAAGTGTGGGTACACCAGAAGGGAAAAGGACAAGACAAAAGAGACAAGTCGCACATAGGAGGAGGATGCGGAGCGGCAGCGATGAGAGTGGAGCAAATGTGAGCGACGGAGCTTGCGAAGTTTATCTTCCTTTCACGGTACGGCATCATCAGCCTCTTCCTTCATGTGCGTTTCCCGGTGCGGCTGAGAGGATCCCCATGAGCAGCACGCCCGACAACGAAAAAAAAAAAGAGAAGCGACACCATTTCTGCACAACTCTGAAACGGCCAATCCTCCAATGCCTCCCACCTCCCACCTCTCGCCCTCCATCAATCCAACACATAAAAAAGAAACGGTACTGACATCCGCCCACTCAACTGACATCTCCGTCACCTCTGCGAGGGGAGGTTTCTTTTTTGTCATTATCAAAGTTGTGTGGGAGGGGCATCAAATGGGCAGCACAGAGAGCTACACCCACACTAACACGAATGCATATATATATATATATATTCTTATATGATGATGGGCACAGAAACACAAATGCACACATTGAAAAGCCGACAGGTGCGCCGACGCCTGTAGAAACACAGACGCACACACGTGCATCCTCAAAAGTAGAAGAGCTCTTCTTTAACTTCGACCCCTTTAAAACTCATCTGGTGCCATCCATCCGGCCCCGCGAACGTCTCTTGACGCAATTTGATTTCTATAGAACGAAGCATTCCAGGAGATGCCCCAACGGCTTCCTCCTCTCCCCCCACCCCTCTCTTCCTCCTCGACTCCGAATGCGTGCGCCAGTAAAAGAGGTGGTCGACGTCTTCACGACCCCACCAGTGCGACGATCCCCTGCTGGATGAGCGGCTCCGCCTCCTCAAAGCTCAAGAAGAGCTGATCTCCCGCGTTGATGATGATCGTCTTACCGCTGATGGCAGATCGAAACTCGTAGTGGCAGCGGCCACGAACCTCCAGCTGGTGTACTGCTGGCGGTCGCCACAGATACGCCCGCAAGTCCAAGGGGATATCAAAGGAGGTCATGTACTCCACCATTACACTCTGATACTGGGCTAGATATCGCGTTTCCGGGCTGGAGAGAGAGGCTTCGATCACATTGTCTCGAACACCCCACCACGCCTTGGCGATCTCATCTTGTCGCCACAGCAGATACGTAACGAGGCACCGTTTCTCGCGTAAGCACTTGGAGAGGTGGTAGCGCATGGAACTCCTATAGTACGGCTCTTGAACATCGGCATATGGGTTGCTGGTGATGGACTGCACCGCATTGTAAGAAGCAGTCATGTTATCCACCACAGCCCGTACTTTCTGCTCATCGAGTGGGCCCAAAGAGCCTCCGCTCGCAATCACGGCGCGCAGCTCGCTGAGAAGCTCCGCAGACACGTCCTGCCTCTTCGCTGTCATAAAGAGTGGTGTCTTGGTCGTGTTTTTCACCTAGAAAAAATGGCCACATTCCACGATGTGAAAAGATGCGGTCCGCTGGTACCGCCCTACGCCCCCACCTTAGCACCGTCTCTGTCTGCGAGTCGGGGGACGCGGTCGCAACGCAAGAGGAGAGTCCACGCGAGATGCATACGGCACGCGCCAAAGATACACATCGGGCCACATAAAGAGAGAGGGAACGTGGGATGGAATGGGGGGGAGGGGGGACAAAGGGGGAAGGAGAGGGTTCGAAGGAAAACTGATCAGATGGAGGAAGGTCGTGGGAGTCACGAACGGAGAAGAAAACGCCGGCTTTGAGAGGTTGAAAAGAGCAGGTGCGTGAAAGACAGCTGCTTTCTTGGCCAGGAGGCACCCGGTTGGGTGTGGAGGTAGAAGGTGAAGAGGGACATCACGTGTGTGCAGCTGTGTGAACTTCAGCAGATCTTCAGCCCAAGGGCCTGTTGAGAAACCACCTCCCTCCCACAACACACCCCCACGATAAGCACAAGGAATCCGTTGTGTGTGAAGAGGCGACCGTCTACCGTATTGTCTTACGCAGTTGAGGCAGTGATAGTGTGCAGGCGACCCAAACCGGGTCGACGAGCTGGATCTCCACACCACCTCTCTCCAAAGCCCGCGTGCCTGACACCTCCTACTCTTTCGCTACCGCCCCAACCCAACCCTTTTCAGGAAAGAACCACAGGTCCGACGAGCTGAGGAATACCCCCGTTGGCCCACGTTACCGAGCGAAGCGAATTCAGTGTGAAACATCAACGGAGGGATGAAGTGAGGATGGCGATTCGTGCTGGAAGCACGTACTCCTCTTCCTTGCGCGTGTGCACGTGGGTGTTTTTTATTTTCCCTTGCTTATAAAACTTGTCAAACCCGAAGAACTCTTTTTTAAAAAAAAGAAAAATGAGAGAAAAGAATTCTGGGATGGCGTCCGTATTCTCTTCTATCTCAATATATATATACAGATGTACATACCCATCTATATATATATAGAGAGAGAGAGAGGGACGATTACTTTCCTCCCGCAACTTCTCCTTCCGCTCCCTCTCTTTTCGCCACGAAGAGACACGGTGCTGCTAAATAGTGAAGAAGAGCGTTCCCACAGAACACAAATGATACGTTTTGTTCTCCTTGTGTGTCTTTTTTTTTGGATTCGCATCGCTCCTACCCCCCTCTCTCTCTTCCCCTTTCCAAGAAAAGAGGAAAGGAGAGATGGGGAGGAGGAACGGGCGAGAACTACCCACACACAACAACAAAGGAACGGAAAGAAAAAAAATCACCACCACAAACACACACACACAAAACAGAAGGCCGGCCACCAGGCAGCGAGAGCAACGTCTACCGCACGGAGAGTCTATTGTGCATGTTCCTCTGTTCTCCCTCACATTTCATTTTTTCTCTCCATCTTGCTTTCCTTTGACGTCGCTGCTATTTTTATGGTTGCTCGCTTTTGTACATGTTTAGTGCCTACCACCGGCAGCGCTCCCCTGTGTAGTGGCTGCTCTTTCGTGTGCATGTGCAGGATGGCCTGCAAAGAGGGGGGGAGGAAGGAGGAGGGGTTCCTCCCTCCTAGAATCGGAGGGGAAACAGCGATGACAGCATGAAAAAAAGACGAATACGGGGTGCCCCAGCTCCACCCCCGCTGCACGTCTCGGCATCGCTTCACCGCTTTTTACCGCACCGACTTCGGCTGCGACTGGTGGCTGGGCGTCTCCTTCTTCTTCTTCGCGCCAGCACGCTCGTGGTGAGCATCCTCATATTCCATCGCGAGCTGTTCCGCCTTATCACGCGGGGCAACCTCCTCGCTGTCCTCGTCGTGGTGCTTCGGCGGCATTTCTGAGTGGCAAGAAGATGGAAAGATAATAGAAAAAACAACCGAGTGTAAAGGTATCGGGTGAGAGAGAAAACTAGAGTGACACGTTTGCTAAATTCTGCATGTAAGGGGAGCGGGGAAGAGAACAAGATGGAGATGAATGCGTGTGTGCCAAGACGTACGTTCGGGTAAAAGAAGCAGGAGGGGCGTGTAAGGAGTGGGAGCGGAATAAAGAGGGAGAAGGTGTAGCTTCAAAAATGAGAAGCGAGTAGGGAGTTCAACGCTCTTCCCACTCTCACCCCTCGATGGGCCGTCAGGCGTAAATTCCAATGCGGAGCACGATTTCGATCGGTGACGCTGCCTGCTGCGACATGAGCGAGAAGAAGGGGGGAGGGAAGGGGGCCGAGGAGGTACTACCTTTATTCCTTTCGCACCTCCTGCCGGGAAATGGGGAGGGAGGGAGGGAGTGGATAGCGGACGTCGCGGTGGCAATCTACACACTGAGGAAGGGAGAGTACAAGAGAGTAGGAACACCGCTTGCGCAGCTTTGCTCACCGTCACCAAACAAAACGGGCTCAAACAACGCGACGGCTGCGGTAGCGAAGAAAGCGTCGCCGAGATCCGCTATCCTCCTCCCCATATGCCTCTCCGTTTGGCAGGGCTGAGATAAGCATCCATTATGTTCTTCCCTTTGTGGGGTCCACTCCGGCTCCTTTTATGCGTGCGTTAGTCTCCTTCTCCTCCACCGAGAGCATCGTTGTGAACAGGGAAGGAAAGAAAGGGTTGTTCACCTCCGTCACTCGCACCAATGGAGCAGTACGTGCTCCAAGAAAACACCATCGTGATGGCATCGGGTCAGGTGCGAGGTAGAAAAAATGGAGAGGAAGCACGGCTCAAAGGAGAAGTAAGTTTCGACTTACAAAGGCGCCAAGGGGCGCCACTAGCAGCTCACAAAGCGCGAACACGAAGATGGACAGGAAGATCGAGAAGGGCAATGCCGGTAGCGCTCGATGAGAGTCCCGTAGAAGCTGCAAAGAGAGTAGGGTGCCCACCATTCCTGAGAGAATGCCAACGAGGCAGAAACTCCACGAGACGAATCCAGAGTACGATGCACGGCCAACAAGAAGACTATAAAAAACGAAGTCGCCGATGCCCAGTTTGAACGGCTCTGCACGTAGAGCCGTGGACGTCCGAGGTGCTGTGCCCCCTTGAGGAGGGGGACTTCTTGCCGTTGGATTTGCGGTTCCCTCAGAGGAATCAATTGGCGCTCGTGTAATGGGGGTGACACCATGCGCACTATCATAAATGAAGCCAGGAATGGGCTCGTCGCGCTCATGCGCCACCTCAATAAGGCGATGCAGCGGACCCTGCCGCCACAGCACCGCCACGATGTCGTACGACGCGATGCACATCAAAAACGTCCACGTTGTCCATTCTGGCAGCGCCGTCAACGACCATGCAATAAGAATAGAGGCTATGACAAGGTATCCTTGTGTCACAGCAGAATGGGAGTAGTAGAATAGCGTGATAAGCCCCACCACCCCGAAGTTCCACACGAAGAGAGCCATCGACAAGGCATTGTACGGTATCTGGAAGTACGTGCAAAACAAATCCAGCCAGACCCAGACCAGTACGAAGAACATCGATGCTGCGGAGAAGGCGAGCCACCCATACAAGACGAAGTGGAGGCGGAAATGGTACAGCACCACAATCCCAAAAGTTGCCGCTACGATGCCCGCCACAACCATCAGAGCCGACACCACCGAGTAGGCCAGCTTCTCCCCAACGCCTTCCGCGTCCCTCTCGTTCACCACGGAAAGAGGTGGGGTCCTATTATTGACGTAGATAGGGGAAAGACAGGCGACGCTCCAGACCACGACAAGTATCGTGGCAGTCACTGGTACTATCAGGGAGACGAAGTGAGCCCCGATTCGACGGGCCAGTCGTGCATCGTCCAGTAGGGATACGTGAGACATCTTCTAGGAGGGGTCTCCTCTCCCTTCTGCATCAGCCAACAAAGCGGCAAAAAAGGCGAGAGAGAGAGAGAGCGCTTGTTGACTAACTCCGGAGGCACCGGCTTCTTCTTCTTCCTATCTTTCGAGAGTAAAACGAAAAAAGTACGCGTGGGGTTCGTTCACGCTTTCATTTGCATAAAAGCCGTCCCGTAGAAGGTATGGCAACGCGTGGGGCGGTGGAAAATGGAGAGCCGACCTCCTCACAACAGCGCAACGGATGAGAAATACCAAAGAGAATGAGAATCGCAGCAATAGCAGCGCGAAGCAGTGCTGAGGGAGAGTACTGTGAAGGCGCCGTGCTCCGTTAAAGGAGGGCCCAAGCGCATAGGGTAGATGCTCCAGTACACCCGTATAGGCCTGTCCCGTACTGCCGCTGTGAGGTTCTTGGAACACCTGGCGAGCAGTGTCGCCTACGTGCCCCCGACGAAAACAGCTCGAAGTGCGGATCTGAAAGCGGGCTGCAGTGCGGTAGAGACTATTCTCACCCAAAGCCACCACAAAATACAGCACACGTACTCAGTACTATTATTCACGGAGTCTTTCTCGCTAACGTCAACAACACTTCTTCAACAAAAATGGGGGAGGGAAAGGAGGAGCCATGCGTGTGAATACGGTAAGGCTCTGCCCCATGATGGTTAGCCCACTTTTGATTCTACGGCGTCGGCCTCTTCGGATGGTCGGGCTTCGGTGGAAGTCAAGTACCTGCGGCGTTTATTAGAGATGTAACGCCGCTGCGCTGGATCGAAGCCTTTGGCGGGAGAGTCCGCCAGCGCCCACGCCGGTGTAGCCAGCAGGTAGTCCTCTGGCACCATGTTGGAGGCGGCCGCAGTATCTCGAAGAATGGTGTGGAACTTGGCAAAGTCGATCCAGCTGTGCACCCGCCCCTCAACCACAAAGCGAGGGTGAGCAAGCAGAATGCAACCCGAGTGTTCATGAACGCTGGCCAGCGTATACGTTCCCCCATCACCAACAACCGAACACAGCTGCTGCGCAAACGAAATCAGTTTCTCCCATGACGGAACGTTCTGGATGCGGAGAATCGTGTTATGACGACCCGAAAAGGCCGGCGTGAGGCGCTTAATTTCGATGAAGTGCGGGAGTCCACGCTCGAAGACTTCTTTGTACTCTCGAAGATGTTCCGTCGCCATGTTGAAGCCATCAATCATGGTGAGGCGAAAGACAGTGCGGCACTTCTTCTCTCGCATCGCTCCAACACTCTCGTTGAAGCGCTCCCAGAAGTCAGGGAGGATAGGCCGGTCGAGAACCTTCATCGTTGCCTGGTTGGGCGCATCCACACTCAAGTACAACTGCGTCACCGGACCGAGGCCGCGAATGGCGTCTGGAAATTGGCCGTTGTTGACCAGAAAGGTCGAGATGGAGCGTGCGTGCAGCAAACGCAGAAACTCATTAACGTAAGGGTACATAATAGGCTCGCCCACAAGAGAAAGAGCGCAATGGCAGGGTGTGAGAGCCTCCGCCAGCGTCTCGGCCGTAACACCCGGCATGCCGCGCACGCCGTTGATGAGAGCCTGGTGACTCTGAATCATTCCCTCCACAATCTCCGCCGGCTCGTCGATCATCCATGTCCATTTGGCCGCCGTTGGATTCAAGTTGTGCCGCCAGCAGAAGACGCAGTTGTTGGCGCACGCCATACTTGGTGTTGCCTCCATGCATCGATGCGATTGGATGCCGTACATTGTCCACTTGTAGCATCCACCCCTCCCGCGCATCATCGACTTCTGCCAGCGGCACAATTTGACAGCGCTATGCGTGCCAACGAGGGAGTACGTGGAGCCCAGGGTCTCTCGACGCTTCTCCGATAGCATTGGGCGGCATCCTGTAGTTGCGATCCTTTGCATTCCAGTGGGAAAGCAATCGCGCTCAGGGTATGAGAGATGCTTCTCGTTATCGCTCCTCTATCCGCCGCGGCGTAAGGGCAGTCCTCGACAAAACACCTTCGTCGTGGAAAGAGGGATGGAGAGGTACTGCGCTACAGAGAGCGGTCATGTCCTGGAAGAAACCTGCGGCTGGCCGCGGGAGGAAAGCGACAAAACACCGAGACGTCAGAGGAATAGAGAGAGATTGAGCTGGCCAAAAGAAAGAACAGGGGGCAGGGGAAGACAGGTGAGGGAGGGGGGGGGGGATGCTCAACCTCAACAGGCTCCATACGCCGTTTGGAGCAACACAGACTTGGTCAGCACGGAGCAGTCAAGTTGTCTGTATACACCCTCGTTGAACTGCCATGAATCCCACCCACCCACCCCTCCCTCACTTCCACGTTCCTAAAGATACAGAGAAGCTCTCCAGCGCCCCCATCCGAATATCCCGAGTGGGTCTTTCAATTGTATCTTGCGTGTGTTCATGTATGAGTGCCTGCGTCTTCCCCCGATGTGATCGGATCACCGCTGTACAAGTGTTCACCGTGGATCGAAGAGCTCCTCTCCCATTTTTCCTTGTGCACAGGAGAAGGGCGAGGAAAGGCTGCCACTGACCTGCGGGGTGCGGAACGGACGGCTGAACTGGAAAAATGAAGCGCTAAAAAAGAAGCCGCCAATGCAGGGGCACACACTTCTCGATCTTTATCTATCGATATATCTCTAGATATACACACACATATATAAGGATGTTAAACCAGCACGGCCATCTCTAAACCGTGTTCACCGAATCTATAAAGGAAGGGAATGGCGGCGAATAGCAGAGAGGGTATGGCGCCTCCTTACGATGGGTGCAGTAGATGAACTGCTCGCACTGCGTTTCGTTGGTCGAGCGCCGTGTTGCGTGGTCTCATGGGCGGCTTCACGATGGGCTCACTGAGCTGAGTGCCACTCTTCCATCTCCCTTGGTGAAGACGCATGCCCTCCACAGTGCATTTGGGGTGTTGAATGAGGTGCACACGGTACGCTGCAGCCCGTTCCTGAGGTGTTAAGCTCTCCAGGTGCAGGAAATCCGAGTCTGCCTTTGCGGGAGCCTGCCAAGTCGCGCTTCTCGCTGCACTCACCTGGCGCTGTGAAGAAACCTCCACATGCGGAACATTCCAACTCAGTGCCAGCTGGATTTCGGTGAGACCCGTTGCGGGGTCGACTGCTTGAGCACCGTACACGTTCTTCCGACGGCTATCAGGGAAAGCTTTGGTGCTGCTGTGGATATCTATGTAGCTGCTACGTGTAGCATCCAACGCCAGTGGAGTAGACCCATGCCAAAACGGTAGAAAATCGGAGTCTCCTACGAGGGCTCGAGCCTTTGCGCGTCTCTCCCGCTGGACGGATGTCAGCGTCTTCTTGGTCTCGAAGGGCGGTGGGTTCCCTTTGAAATCCAGCTTACAGCGCTCGTTCAGCCATTGGAGCTTGGAAAGGATCTTCTCCTGCTTCTCCCCCTCGGAGCTCATGGTAGAGCTCAGCAGCTCTTAAAGGGAGTACGCAATGAACCCTCTCCAACGGCTAACCCGGGGGAGAAGGCTTCGCCGTGAAAATGCCTCGCGATGGTCTACAACGCACTTGCCTCAACGTTTTCCGTCTAAGTCGATATGAGCGAAGCGTTCGTCGTTGTTTTTTTCTGAGAGAGCGGCAGTGTTGGGAAAAGGAAGAAAGGAGAGAGGGAAGGAAGAAGCCGCGGTAAGAGATGAGTCCAACGGAGGACCCTGAAAGCTGAGAGGAAATACCTCGTGCGAAAGGGAAGCCATCAAATGTGATTTGGATCGCCCCACCACAGGTCTGATGAAGGCACCGAAAGCAGCTGCGATGCTGTCAAGAAAGGTAGAACGCAACAATCGGCACCGCACCGGAACTGCATCGCTATGATACAAAAGGCGGCCTTAGGATAGGGAGCAACCAGACGCGAGGCCAATCCGGCTTCCCCCTCCATCATTCTCAGTTAAGATCTCCGATCACCCAGTAGAGAGCAGAAAATTGAACAATCGATGCTGAAAAGTTGCCTCGTACGTCTCGCCGGACAAAGATGAGATCTTTTTGAATCGGATGTACTGTATTGGAGAAATCACCGTTAAGGCACAAGGCTAATATGAAGTGTATACTAGGCATCCAACACATCGGCGCACGTGGCGCAGACAGGCTGTGGTTCCGTCAGGCGCGACTCTGGAATGGTCCGCATTTCAGTCGCGCATGAATGGCAAACGATTCGTCCGCAATGATGGCAATACTTCTTACCTCGCAAGAGGCCGAAGGCACGATGGCAAACACTACACTCGAGGACTTGCGCTTCGTCCACCCAGGGCGTCTCACGGATCCAAAAATCGGCAACGTCTTCCTCGGAGACCGTACCTAAATTTACAGAAGAGAGAAAGGGGTGTCGTTTGATCTCCTCCATCCCAATACGCAATTTGGGATCTTTCGAGAGGAGCTTCCGGATAAGATCCTTCGCATCCGGGTCCATCTCTTCCGGGTAGTCCGGCTCCTTCTCGAGAATGGTCTTGATGAGAAGATACTGCGTGGCCGCATCGAAGGGACGCCGGCCCACCAGCATGAGGTAGAGGACACAACCGCAGCCCCAATAGTCCGATGCACAACAGGTGTAGCTACTCTCTAACAATTCAGGAGACATGTAGTACGTTGTCCCACAAAACGTCTGTGCTCGCCCGTTACCAGCCTCCTCCTTGGCCGCCTTCGCGCTGGGAGACTCACACACCACTGCTGTCCCGAAATCTATCAGCCGCAGGTGCTTGTCAACACTCAACATGATATTCTCTGGTTTGATATCCCGGTGTATCACCGAAAGTGGCTTCATAGCCGGCCCGTTGGGACCAGCGCCGCTCTTCTTGTCACCGTGATGAAGATAGAATACAGCGGAGAAAAGCTCTGCAATGGCATGCCGCGCAGCTTCAAGAGGAATATGCCCCCACTTTGCAATGTGCTTCAGCAGCTCCCCCCCTTCACACAACTCTGTGACGTACAGCAAGTCTTCCGTGGTTTGCATGGAGGCAAAAAACTTTACGATGTTGGGGTGCTCGCACATGAGCAGCATTCTCGTTTCGCGCCGTGCCACTTCGGCCATGCGGGTACGCTCCTCATCGGTAGGAGCGTCCAGGATGGATCGCTTTGAAATGAACTTGACCGCATAGCAGACACCAGTTGGTTTATACAGTCCGGTGACAACCTTGCTAAACGCCCCCGTCCCCAGCGATTGACCGAACTCGAAGTCCACAGCCGCCATTTTAGGGGCCATGACGATTTATATGGAGGAGAAGGCGAGCCCACGGCGGTGAACCTTTGCAACAATCGGAATGGAGGTCGCAATTCTCCTTCGCCGTTGGGACGCGTGGAGAGCTTCGATGGAATCCCCCCCAGTGAGGGCAAACCTAAAGTGCGAGGTTGAGGAGGGATGCGCAATAAGCGACGTGACGTTGCGGTAGTTTAAGAGAAGATACTCAGCATCTGCCTGGCATCGCATAATGAAACAAACGGAAGGTTTGAGCGGCGATCGAGGAGGAAAAAAAGTGGGAGCGGATGCCTCTGCATTCATACATGTGTACATCATACGCGATATGGAGAGAAGAACCTGCAGATCTATGCGAAGAACAGCCAACCGTTACATGTGAATGCCCTCGCAGAACCTATTCACCTTGGGGAATGTAGGGGTATAGATGAGAAGACTCCTGTGGAAAGGCACTGCAGCGCCTCCCACATACCGTGACAGGTCGACCACTACTCAGAGGAATCTTCCCTGCTCTATGGATTTCTCAAAGCGGGCATGCAGTCAGAAATAAAATTCAATCAGATGCTCTTCATAACCACATATTTACTCAAAAGGTTTGTGCAGAAGATGACCCGTGGAGCAGTGGAGCACCGTTTCCTTCATGATAGGTGAAGTAGCTGAGCGGTTGCGCACACTTTCGTATTGGAGCAGATTGGGGGCGTGACGTCACAATGGAAAAGCGGTAGTGAGCAAAGTAAGTCCTTGCAGACCGGTCTAGTCTAACTAGAAAAAAAGAGAGAGCCCGCACCACACCGGAGCGTGCCCGGGTTTCAAAACCGGAAAAAAGGTAAGACAAAGAAAAAGACACACGCACCCCACGAACAACACACGGAGAGGGGAGCGTCACGCACACCAGAAAGGAAAAGAGTTGGGGGAAAAGAATTGAGAAAGTCTCGGCGGATGTTACCTCCTTTCTCACCACCACCACCCCCAAGTTGAGAACCTTCTGTGCAAAAAACGTTTCTCTGCAGCAACGAGGGGAAGATCATGATGGCAAGAGGCATCGCTGAAACGCACATCATGCAAGATGGACAGCAGAGCAGCAGAGCCAGCAAGCTTATCCAGAAGTGTCCTCTCTGATCTCATTTAGGTCGCCAGTACCCGCGACATTATCCCCTCCCGTGGGTATGGTGCAGGAGTCCACTTGCATTCGTGCTTCCCATTCATCGATGGCCGCGCGATCACGCCGTTCTGAACCCCCACGGCCCTGCCTCTTCGTCTTCGTTACGATCAGCTTAAAGTACTCATACACTTCGGGGCAGCGCAGCCAAAGTTTGTACTGCTGGTAACACGACTCAGAAGTCAGACGCTTGATGGTCCTTTCGGTGGTGTAATTCAGCTCACTCAGACAGTAGGCGATGTTCCGCGCCAGTGCTAACTTCTTCTTACTACGCTCTGAAAACGGCTCGAAGCGTTGACAGAGTCTGTCTAGAAGCGAATCCGTCGGTCGATCTCCTTCGACACGCTCCAGCAGGATGCGCATGGCCAGTTGAAACTTTTCAAAAGGCATAAGAGCGCTCAGCTGCGACACCAGCGGAGGAATTAAATTGCCAGTCTTCTCTTTTTCCTTCATCGAAAGATTCTGGACAAAAGTGACGGCGTTGGTGGCGATGGTGTCATCCGAGTCCGCGACCAGTTTGACAATGGTGTAGAGGTGATCGCGGATGCGCAGCATTTCCCCCAGGACGAGGTGCGAGCACACCTGAATGGTGATCGCTCGCACACGGACATCATCGTCAACAAGTAGCTTGAAAAAGCCCGTCGTCGGCACGCTCAAGTACGGTCCCAAGAGGTTCGGATGCACACACGCGAGGTCACCGAGAGCTATCACCACGTTTACTTTAGTGACCCAAAATTCCCGTTTGTCTGCCACAATCGCGAAAAGAAGAGTGAGGTGATCGGCGCAGAAGCTCTCGCTGACGATCATGTACTGGCACAGGGCCAGAACTGCACACACGCGCTCGTACGGCATTTCCTTATAGCAAGTTGCTTTCTTGCGGCAGGCGGCGACAATCATATCGCTGAAACGGGCCCACACGGACCCTGGTGAAATGATTGCCTGCCTCCGCTTCTGTGTCAGCTGCTGAATCTGGTGCCGCTGGTATTCATGTGTACCAAGACCCAGCTCCTTGTGCATCGAGTCGGTCTGGTCTGGCACCGAGGGCGGTGGGACCGTCGTCTTCGGTGCATCTTCCAACGTTTTAAGCTGCGCTTTCTCAGCGGCCTCGACGGCAACAAGTTGTTTCAAGGCCGTACGACCGAGAAGGTACAAAAATTGGGCTTTCCGGTGTTTCTGTGTTTCTAGATTACCACAGGACCCGTAGTACTCAATGATGTAGTTGTACACGGTCACAGGAACCTCACATAAACTGTGTATCGCATTGACAGCTGATTCTGCCAAAATCATCCACGAAGCCATACCTTCCGTGCGACGGCAAAGGTGATTGATTATGTGGCGGAGAACGGGGTGCCCACAGATATCCTCTTCAGCTGGAATCGCGCGGAACTGAGGATCCAGTGCCTCGTTCTGGAGGGCAGCGAACACATAAGACAGTGTAACGTTGTCCTTTTGGACGCCGGAGCTGAGGAACTCGATGATGCTATCCTTACGGATTCGCAGATCCTTCCAAATATACCGGCTCAGAAGGCTGTACAGGCGCATAGCCACACGACGGTCGCTACTGGAAGCGTCAGCATCAATGGATCCCTCCGCAATGCTCCAAAGAGACTCGACAAAGTGCGCAGATAGATGTCGCGCAAACGCGGGATTTGCTTTCAAGAGACCGAAAATGCGATCCACCGCACTCACCTCTCCCTCCGAAGCGCAGCGGAGAAGGCTGATTAGTTTCTGTGCGCTCGCAGCGACGCGCGTTCCAGCCGACGCCGCCAAGCGATTAAATGCATTAAAGACCACCTCCACAAAAGCGTCACGGACAGCAAACTGAATCTTCATCTCGCCCTCAAATACCATGACGAGCACCTTCAAAAAAGCCTGCTCAGCCCCCTCAACGCGATATTCGCAGCACACAACAATCAGTTTTATGGACTCTATAACATCCCGTTCTGTCTTACTGTCTAAAAGGGCACATGCATATTGCAGAGCTTTTTTGATGAACTCCACGAAGCGCAACGTATTCTGATAGAAAACAATTCTATTGAGAGCCGCCGTCTGGTCTTCTGATAAAGGCCGCTCTTCCGGCATCTCGTTAAAGGTGTCGATCTCCCCTTCCTCACCATCGAGAGGGTCCGCAAGTTTTTCACTGGTGGGCTGCAGATTAGCGGTCACCTTTTCGATCGCCCTTTCGATCACAGCAGCCTCACTGAAAAGAGCAGTACCCTCCTTCAGTGATTCGGCTACCTTGCTCAGGACAAGGCTGCTGTTCAAAACATTGCCGAACCAGTTTTTTCGCAGCACAGCAGAGATGACAGTCATAGCCGCATCTCGGACAAGATAGTTGCGGTCTTCCAGACGGCCCACTAGAGCCGCCATTAGAGCCAGATGGTATCGCTTTGGAACAGCACGGCATTCCACCAACCGTTCCCAAGTATGTAAGACATGGTTGCGCACAAATGCGTTGACATCCATCACTCGGAAGAGAAGTTCATTTAAATACGAATTGCGTAACGCATCATCCGCCATGCTTCGCGTGTGTCCTGTGTATCGTTGAATCACCATTTCCGCGACGCACGTGACCACAGCTTTTCGGACATCGTAATTGTCACACTGAAGCACGGGAATTACAACATTTGCCATCTTCACCATTACGCTCACGCTGCGTTTAGCCACCTCACTCAAAAAGGAAGCTACATTCTTAGCCGCAGCTGAGTCGTGGGCTGTTTCATACAGAACCGATCGCGAGATACTCTCGAAGATCGCAGCTTGCAGCTGATCGCCATAGCCACCGCATGCGTCACTCTGCTCGATGTCTGAAACAAGTTTTGAAAGGAAAAGTGCCGCACTCTCCGACCTTAGTGACAATTCCACCACTGGTGAGACCAGCTCAGATGCATTGGCTGCGTTACTCTTCGACAAAACGCAGCCACTCGCGCGGGCAAACAGAAGTGACAAAGCTCCCGCTACAGACTGGGCATCACCTCCGATATTCTGCTTCAGAGTGGCCATGTGCAGGCACATTTGCATAATAAGGTTCAACGTCGTATCCTCCAAGTATCCATCTGGCCACAGCTGCAAAACTTCAGAAGAGCACAGTTCCACCAAAGAGCTGAGCGCAAGCTCTCTCCCGTCCATGTCAACACCACTTCCGTCATCCCCGAAACTGGTTTCCATATCTCGACGGAGTCGCTTCCGATTGGGACGCTGCGAAAGACCGCCAGCAGTCTCGTCGTCATCCACAGGAGCAACGGAGACTAATATGTTGCATAACACAAACACATACAGCTTCAGGGTAGAACGCAGACAGACCTCAAGTGGCTTATTAGCCGTGCGAGAATCACTCTGCTTTTTCAGATAGGCAACAGCAACCTGAAGCAACTTTTTTAGTCGTTCACCAACCTCGTGGCAAATCTTATGTCTCGCTGCACGTCCAACGGGGGTAGAATGTCCTGTTTTGTCACGAACCGCTTTTACGTATGAATAGAGCGGTGCAAAAAGATCCATTTTTACAAAAAGTGCAGTCGGCGATTTTTCATGATGGAGCGCGTCAAATAAACGAGTCAAGTCATCTAGTTGTTGACGCTCTGGGACATCGAAATCACCCGAGGCCTCCAGGTGATACCGACCGATTCCGATCTTTGCTGCATCTTCGAGATCAGGGACATGACTTGGAATGAAAAATTCAACGATTTCGGCCATTCTCCTCCTATAATATGACTGTGTAATGTGGATGCTTCAATAACCATAGCTGACCGAACTACCGCGAGCGACAAGAAGAAACCGTTTGGAAGGCGCTCCCCTCGTATATTGTTAGAGCGTGTCGTGTCCTCGACTAGCCATCCGTTTATAAGAGAGAGAAAGAATAAGATCGACTGGTACAAGTCTCGGATCTTTGTGTGACCTTCCTTCTTACCCTTCTGCGGCCAATATATCCGGTAATTAAATCTTAATGTTGAGTGAATGCAGTATTTATCAAGATGGTAGGAGAGGCATGAGGGACATAGAGGATATCTCACACACAGTTCAATGGTATTAATCGCAGCTTCTCGTATGTATTTCCACCATAGTTATACCTCCTTCAAAGAGATTAATGATGCCGATGTGCTTGGGAACTCGTATGGCGACGCATGCAGGTAAGCAACCCCTACGGAGCGTCGATATATTGAGAAAGGACGCGATTTCACCTCAAGAAACACACTAACACGGCCGATCGGATATGATTACACCTGTCACAGGCAGCTCTGCTATACTCTGGATTTATAAAGATGTTCCATTTGTATTGATGTCCTCACAGGCCTAAGCGGCAAGACATCACAAAAACCATTCACAGTTAGTATTTGAGAAAAAGTCGTTTGGTTGTAGTTACCGGAAAAGATAAAGTTCACACTGCTCCCTGTTCCTCATTGAAAACAAAATATGCTGAAATGTACGATCGCTTTGGTGCACTGCACCCCAAAAGGCGGTTGTAACACAACGCAATGCGAAATAAATGGAAACTGGGAACAGTACTTCTCGACAGAGGATCATGAAAAAAAAAGAACTTCCAGAGAGCCTAGTGCTGCCAACAGCTCTGAGCCAAACAACAGAGAGGGTGAAAAACTTTTGAGCGGGAAATAATAATAATAATAATAATATATCTTTTTCGTAGAAAATGGATTCCGTGCGTGCATCTCTGAACCAGCCCCCAAAGGTGTGAGGCAGTCTCCCCTGCCGGATGCGGACCAGAAGAAACATATCACTTGCGAAATGAGGCGTCTTGGTAGTATCTTTCGAAACGGGATCGAAAACTATGCAAGTAAGCATGCAGTATTACCAGCTTCCCTCAAAAGATCACATAAATGAAACAGGAGAGCAGCAAAAGGAGCACCAACTGAAATGCGAACCGTTGAGGTACTGAAAGCTACACGGAAAGGCAACGCAGTTCCGCGAGCGTCCCCACACATTGCGGATACCCTGAGCTCAACAAAAAAAAATTGCTTTTTACCAGTGAGAGGGGAGGAATCAACAAAAAAGAGTCGAAAGTCTTTAGAATCGAAAAGAACGTTTTGGGTAAAATAAAAAATGGGTTTTGAATTAAAATCGTGCATTGATCTACAGCTTCGCGCCGCAGCCAGCCCTAATCTGCTCCTTGTACTTCTCAACGTAACGACTCACACGCTCGCGCTTCTCACCGGGATGTTTTTCAATATACGTTCCTCCTACTGTGAAGCAAGCAAAGCCTCCAGAAGCGACACCCCATGCAACAGCTTCAACAAGGTCGAGTTCCCCGGGTTTCCTGGACTTCCCGAGCTGTTCTGAAAGGTAGGCAAGAATACCCCCAGCGAAGTTATCACCGCACCCGGTTGTGTCACCACGTGCTGAAGGATTTGCCGCCATATCCTTTGAGACAGCATCGCAGATGGGGAACCAGGAAAGAGGCATCCTCCGGAACAGTTTGCCACCAGACCACGCGCATGCGGGCTCCGCACCATGTGTGATGGTGAATGAGCCAACTCCGTTGTCAATGAAAAACTTACAAGCATCTTCGATCTGCTCGGTTCCAGAGATGCGGAGTGCTTCTTCCCAGTCCATCATTAGCAGGTCCATCAACCTGAAAGACTCGTTGGTTTTACCCATCGGCCACGGTCCTTTGGGGTCTCGTGCCTGGTTGCAATGGTCGTAGACCGTTCCAACAGCAGTGACGCGACCTTCAGATTTTCCGCGCTGCAGCAGTGAAGTCAAGTTTTCGTGCAGGATGGGCGTCAATGCCGTTGCCCCGAAGTACAGAATGTCTGACTGGAAAAACTCATCGCCCAGCACAGAAGTGTCCATAGTAGCCATAGTTCCCAGATTAATAGCAAAGCAGCGCTCACCGTGGCCGTCAGAGAAATGGGGATCTGACATACACACACAGAAAGGTGACTCACCTTCTATGGGAGAGTACTTCGAAATGTCGACCGGTGTCTTCTTCAGAACGGAGACAATCCTATCCCCTGTCTGATCGCGACCACGAGTACCATAGAACCTCACACGAGCCTTCAAACCGGAGGTAAGTTGCGCGGCATTTACAAGAGCGACAATGCATGGGCCGCCGAGGTTGTAGGTATCAGGATCGCGGAACCAGCCTTGCTCTTTCCGGATTTCATCAAGCTTCTTTCCAGCAAACTTCTCCCACGCATCAACGAAAGAGAGATGCCCTGGATTCACACCGCCATCGCCAGGCTTTCGGGACTGGTACTTCTTGAACGCATCACTGTTGAAGTCGATATTTGTGTACAGATAATCCATCACACACACACCAGTTCCGGCAATGGATGCCATTTTCGAGAGATCAGAGGTAATTTGTCAGGCGAGAACTTTTTTCGTGTGGCTGCTTGAAATACGATGCTCGAAAGCAGTTAATTAACTGACCGCCGTTGCTACGAGATTTGTGAAGAAATAAAAGGGAGAAATATCGAGCAAGTTTCAATATCGAGGTTTGCGTGAGCGTAGCCAGCCAATCAATGAGTCGGTGCAAAGCAGCTCAGGAAAATAAGCGAGGAAGAAGCTCTGGAGACACTGTCTACCAACGAGAAGCGTTTTGGCCGAACCAAATACAAGAACGCAAGGCTCTTGATAACCTATCAACAAACGTTACCCACTTTTTGGTCATTTGAGAGCTATTCGCGGGTGCATTTATATCGTCACTGGCATCTTTGCACCCCCTACGTGAAGGTATACACAACGTCTTCTTGGCATCGAAGAAGAAGCCCCTGGCGAACACCCTCCTCACCATTTGAATAGCCAATAACAACTGATACAGAAGAGTCAATATATTCGCGTGCACCATCTGATAAAAAAATGCAACTGCCATCAGCTTCAAAACTACGGTTGCTGCGGTCCATAAATCCATATTTGAATCGTCAAGAAAAAATCTCGCCACGCAATCTGCAGGAGGAGAATCGACCCTGAATCAACCATGCGACAGGCCGCAATTGTCCAGCGAAAAGAACAGCAGCCCTCGCCCAATAAAACCAAGAGCCTAAACTTTGGTAGCATTACCCCACGAAGACACCCCCTTTGATGGCGCGTTTTGGCCACTCCTGAGTTCGCCAGTTTGCAAGGCCGTACTTTAAACGGTGGAGCACCGCACTATCTACTAAAAACGGTGCCATCACATTCTCAGATTACTGAGAACATTCAAAATTCCCAGCATAGGAAAGGGTGGAGTCAGAGGTCCTATCCTGAGCGTCCCGAAGGCTAACTGCTAAAAAAATTACCGAAATTGGAAAGCCTTCTAGAACCTGTAAAAGAAGAAAACTGGAAAGCCTCGGGGACGGGGGGGGGTCGTCCCATCTTTGTTTCTCCATAAAGAAAGACGCACCGCCCAGCCAGTAGCAGCTCTGATAAGTTCAGGTAGAAGCTGTCAAATCGTCGAGTGCCTCTCAAGTTTTAAGCCGGCTGTGAAACCTGTTTTCCCATCCTCCTTGGCAGGATATGTCCATACCTTCACCAGTGAAGAACTGGTTCCCACATAATGTAGGGCGATGCGTAACTCCTCTCAACCGCACAAGTTCTCAGTCCTCTGCACGGTCCACTCCTCAGGGCGCAGCACAAAATGATCCTTCTCCTCAGCTCTGGCCACTTTTCGGCAGTTGTCTGGGCTTCGTGACCTAAGTATATGAGATATGGTCTGAACCACCTTTTCGTCTCACTCATCTTCCCTTGCCTAACGCACTGTTCTCGCTAACTCACCTAACAATGAACTGAAACAGAGTCAGAGGGCATTAAATGCATAATCAGGTAAATCAGCAATCTCACACAAGCCTGCGCAGATGCCGCCGAAGCGGAAGCTACCGCGGCGCGGCACAGCCGCCACCGGCGAGCTAAATCTGGAGGCTGCATCAGAGGACCTGATAGATGCGGTGACCGCAGAGCCTCTTGACGCAGTCAAATTCATTGAAGTTCTCAGCCCGGATAAGACTCTGCGACTTTACTACAATACGAGCACCTTGATTCGCATTGCAATCGATAATGGTGAGTTCATGCAACCACCTCATTTCCGTGAGCCGATGATACGCTCTCTCCAGGAGAAAATTGAGGCGATCGAAGGTAAGAAATTTCATTTCGAGTCACGCGACACTATCATGAGAGGCGACGGTCCTGCGCAAGAGGGTGATGTGACCGTACAGCACCGCCATCTTTATTTCGAGCAGATCATGGACGAGTTTTACTTGCTGAGCCCGGCGGAAGTTTATGTATGCCCCGTGTGCTACGAGCACTACATTACCACAAGATTTGTTCCTATCCAAGTTCAAAGAGGCTATCATGTGATGCGTCTACGTAACGACAGACCTGTTATTGACCCTTTGGACGCTCTTTCTCAGATGATCAGTGAGTATCCTTCCGCAGCTGTTGCGGAAAATGCGCAGGACGGCTCGGAATCCTCATGGGATAACATTCTTGCTCATATTGTCTTTCGTTGGGCAGCCCAGTGGAAAGCTCACATGGAGAGTCATCATGGCATCAGTGGCATTAATGCTATCGAGTATCGTTTGCGCGATGTTCTCTGCAGCTACTACAACGACTACAATCAACGGAATGAGGAGAAGCACGAAGACGAGATGCGAATACACGGAAGCGCGAAAAAGAAGACTGCGCTGACCATTCAGCGGTACTGGCGCCTAAATGCTAGTTACAACCGGCTTCGTTACAATAGAGTGGTAGCTGCAGCGGAAGCCGCGGCTGATCATCCTGAGGCCGTCACATCTACATCATTTCCTAACGAGACAATTGCTCACCACTTTAATCCCGAGGACGAAGACGAGGATGACTTTATCGACGACAACAACAGCAGTGACAGTGACCTGCAGTGTTTTCCACGGTACTCTCCTACGGAAGAAGGATTCGAAGACGAGCAAAAGGAAGATGAGGTTGAGCCGGAAAATGGAAACCACGCTGCCGTGCCGCGAGCAGGCAAGCGGAAGAGAGAGCACTCGGTCTCATCTCGATCCACGTCCTCTGCTACTAGTCACACATCAAGCAGCCCTTCCTCATCTGATTCAAGCTATGACGCAGAGGTAGAAAGGCAACGCTCATTATTCAAGCGTGGCCTATTGGCTGAGAGGGACTGTTACTATTCGCGATTGTCAGCCGAGGACCGCCACTTTTTCGAAAGGAGTCAGAAAGAGAATGTTGCTACCAGCACACTCTATGATCCCCGTATGCACAAACTAAATTTTCCAATTTCCAAAGAAGAGGATGACATCGATTGGGAGAACATTGGTGAGCCGTTACCAACCAAGAGTCCTCTGAAAGTGAAACTTGAAGTGGGTTCAGCACCTCCAGCTATCCACGCGAACAGTGATCCGAACTATAGGACACCTCGTTTAGATGCAGATGTGAATTCTGAGGCGCCGCGAACGTCTCAGCGCACTCGCATGCTTCTCGATGACGACTCATAGAGTTTCTCCTCGTTACACCAAGAGTCTCAAAGTTATTCGTTCAGAACAGTCAACACACAAAATGTTTCACTTTACCATTGCTGATCTGCACAGACGATCACAAAAAGTTTGCTATTATTATTTGCCACCGCTTCATAGGGCCACTATTAGCGGGAACCCTCTCCGCGCTCATAAAAGTGTCCACACGCGCGATTCTTCTGATGTTGTTTTGCGTATGTGTATCGGAGACAAGCGCGAGGACAATACTTTGGGTAAGGCAGAGATGAAAGAAGAGTAGGTGTCAGCATCTTCAGATGGAACCCGCCACCTACCCTCTTAAGATTCGTTTGTACTTGGTGCCCAAATTCGGTTGACCAGCTGGCGAGGCGAGGCGATATCAGTAGGAACCGTTGCGAAGTTTTCTGGGAACACAATCTATGAGCTTTGCCGTGTGGGAGGCATTGATATTGCAGGAAGTACTCTTACTGCGATGCGAGTCAACTTGGCTCAATTGATGAATCCCAAGCTAAATAGTTGCCCTCTATTCTTCTTTTGTTCGCTCCTCTTAGAAATTCATCTCCTACTATTGGCTCTCTTCATGAAGTAGTAGTGGCCATTAATGCTTTTGCTACCTCGGGGGCTCTCCTCCCATCTGTCGATCCTGTGCTGCCTACTATGAGGTTCGTCCCAGACGCTCCCCAACTGAGCCGCATCCCATCAGCGAAAGACCATACGTCAGTGATCTTCCTCAAATCAATGTGGACTTAGTCCAGCGTTGCACGACAACCACTTATTCTTCTGCTGGTGGCAGAGCAACTCCCATCCACATCCGCTGAGGAAGAGTCTTGGTGTATTGAGCGGGAGCTCAGCGGATAGGAATTTGACGCACTCGGCGAGGATTTGCATGCGCAAGTCTTTTCCGTAACATGTCTTGAAGTCATTTCGACGCCTCCAAGACCTGTATCAAGGTTCTAGAAAATTTCAAGCCTGCAAGACTCCCCGTTGCACGAGTGAAATCGAGCTTAACCACAGGATTGACTGTTGTTCTACGCACCGAAAAAGGCGCGATAGAGGCATTGGAGCGCGATGTAGCCTTTTTCGCCCTTCGCGCCTTTCGCGCCCCCTATTTAAAAGTGCGAGGAGAAAGCGGTGGCTTCACACTTATTTGTACTCACATACTTTCTTTTTGGATGTTGGGAGGCAAAGAGGTCTCATAACAACGCTTTTCGTATAGCTTGAATGAGATCGGTGCTATGCTCTCAAGAAAGCAGTTCGTTCTGATCTGCCAGAGTCACGTGGACTGCTGGGCTTCTTAACGAACGTAGAGCACGTCAGTGGCGCCTTGGCTGTGAGACTTGCTTCCGGATCGCCTAATTTGAATAATTTAGGTGGGCTTCACCTGACGAACAACTCTCCCTTCGAGGGGACTGCGCCGTGGTGGACAATCCCAAAGGTGAAGCTACGGCTGCGGTATATATTGTGAGGCTGATGGTTCGTATGGATACCTTATGCTTTCGATTGAATGTGATACTGCAGAAATTTCATGTCGGAGAGCTCATTTAAACCAGCGAATATGATGCTCACGAGAGAGCATGCATCAGGAAATCCACTCGGTGAAAACAAGTGGAAATATGCTTATCTCGTGAGGATGCTGATATGGCGTTGAAGTTCAGCTTAAGGCACCTCTTCTGCCCTTGCAAGGTCCTTTCACTGTGGAGAACACGATCTCTGGAAGGGAAGTGGTTCAGGGTCGCTATACTGACGGAGAGCTGCACGATACTTCACTCGTCGTTTTCCATCCTGGTGGCCATTGCTGCCAGAGCTCCAAGTTCTCCCCACAATGGGGTGAAGATATGTATGCTTTAACTACCAGTTGCTGTTGCTACCTACACTCTCAAGATGGGAATATAGATGGCGGTCTCGGCACCGGCCGCCGCATGTCTCCTCTTTCCTACAATCACAACAACGGAGTTTCAGGTATCTTCTCTCACGATGGCCCCGGTACATCTGATTCCTGCATTTGGACGTGCCTCGAAGGCAACGCGGTCACCCGGTCTGCGTGCACTGGACGTCTTTCGCCAGATCTGTCAGTGTCGAATTCTCCACTAAACCCGAGTTTTGCGTCCACCCAGGTCTGCCTTGCTCTGTGTGGAACGCAGCGTCTTCGAGTGTACCCAAGTCTCTTCTACGGACGTTGAAACCACCTTGACTCCGTAAAATCGAGCCACGGCTTCCCTCAAGCGCACACGATTCATTTCATCCTCCTGCTAGTGAGCTCGGCGTCTGGAAGAAACAGTAATCGACAGCGTCGTCCTCGGGACATTCTTGGGGACAGCGTACAAACGGGCCCAACGCGCTGACTTCCTTGTCGACGTCTAGAACTAAAAAAAGTGAACTCTTCAAGTGCTACGGTCATACCGCTTTTCTCTGCCATAGAACCCGCTGAAGGGCGTTCCTGTTGAACATTTCAAGACATTCTATGGTGCAGGAAAGAGGAGGCTCATTCTCGGTACTTTTGGTAATGCTATGTGTCCGTCAAGCGACTTGTCTATGAAAAAACTCCTCGTTTTCCGGTCCTTGTGGCACCAGTCCATTGGTCGACAACAGACTCGGTTAACGGTCGACGTCACAGCCAGATGCTATTTCGGACTGAGTTCTTTACCCTCAGTGCTGCCGAAAACCCTGCATCTCCATGTATCCTATTGGCGCATTTCATTCCCTTTTACCTGTGCTTGAACCTTTGTTTTATGATTAACTTTACTTTTTGGGCTCAAATCATCGCTTCAGGGGCACATGAGCGCTGTTCACGGATAGTTTTGCAAAAAAAAAAGTGTGTTACCCGTGCTACAGAGCTTCGCTCTAGTGCGGCACAGACAAGCGACTCATTGCCTATTATATCTTACCCCAAGTGGTGCACGTAGTGTGCACAGCTTTGATGCAGGACCTTGTTACTTTACTCACTCCTTATTAATTTCATATTGCCTGCCAAGATTGCCAGACCATGGATGTGTGCTCCAGGCTACAAGCGGTTTTGGAGCTTGCTATGTCTGATCTCCCGTTTTATCTTTCTTCCCCGGTGTTCCTCTGCAAACGGCGTATCAGCTATGAAGGCTTTTGTAGCTCCTGTTGTGGGGACACAGCTTATCTCTTAGAAAAAGAAGTCTGGGGGTATCTTTTCCTGCCAGTGCTGAAACTTTTGTCTTATGCTCGACATCCCTTTTTTTCTTGAAGGAGGGGCGATGAAGAGGCTGCATCGAGATTCTCCTCAAGTCAAGTTGCACTTCCTCTCTTCCGCAGCTATTGCTGCACACAGCGGCGTTCATGACAAGTGGGAAGCTCTCGGAAATAAGACAAGGGCTGAAAATTACTAGTGCTCGAATGAATTTCTGATAGCACTGCATGAATTAAGTAGCGTGTGGTAGTGAGTTGATGGAAATGATTTCGGCCAGTCTTCTCCCTCCCCCCTCTCGACATTGTATGCGTCGAGTAGCACCACGTAGAGCAAAAGCTTACTAAAAAATCTTCCCCAAAACTTATTGTCGTGCGGAGCCACGCCGGTGAAATTCTCTGCGTCTTTAAGAGCGCCGAATCGACCCCTCGCTGAGATGTGTGGAGGGCGCCGGTGTGTGACAGAATTCGTTTGTTCTCTGTAGGGCCGGGAGATCTTCACGAAATGCAATGTGCTATGGAGGAGCGACATGATTCTTTTTGAATTGTTAATAGTGACGGTGACGGTCATTCAACTCCTCCCTGCCTTCTCGCTCCCCGTGAATGCGGTGCTAAGAGGGTGACTTCCGCCAGCTTTAGTCAAGCTCTTTTCCTCCGAGCGTCGCAGCCCTCCCATGGACCCGTTTGTTGGTCCTCCCACGCACCTTGACGGGCAATAGGGGCTCCAGAGAGGGGGCACTCTCACCCACCGCTGTGGATATCGCTCTGTGAGGTGCTCCACACGTACTCACTATGGCACTGTTAAGCTGCTTTGTCATGGATGAATTTGCCACCGTCACCCTTGGTGTCTGCCGTTAGAGGAGGTTGCTGATGATGCAGTTCCCTGAAGATCCTAGGAATTCTGTGGCTAAGCTACTGGCTCACATTCTGGTGCCCCCTTAAATGCTCCATCTCGGCCCGACTGCACCAAGGCAGCTCGGCATCTGTAGGGATCGACGACAGCGTGTTGGAACACACGATCGTGTCAGTGCAGACATACTGCATTAGAGTCGATATTCCTTCCTTCCCACCGTATGCCGCACTCGATGAGGTGCCTCTGCGCTGTGCGCCTTTCATCATACCGCACCTTTTCACCTCGTTTCCTTTGCTTTGCCTCTCCCTCTCCCCTCATCTCCGAATCTCCGTCCCCATTCTCCTTACCATGGTTGTGGTGAAGTTTTCGACCCGCCTCACCCCCATCTGCACGTTTTCCCCGGCAGGGCTATTTTCAACGACCCCCGCAGTTCAGCTATTCGCTTTCATTTCCCTCTCAGCTTTCCACTATCGTTAATACATTCCTTCTACTCTCTTCATACCTCCGTCTTCTGTATCGCCTTGTCTCCTCGCCCTACTCCTTCCTCAGTTCTCCATCCGAACCCTCGCCCGAATTCTTTTGTTTTCCTAACTTGAGCCTTGCCTGTGTAGGTCCCGAGGATAATGGTGGTGCGTGTAGCGCTCTGCGGAGACCATGCAGAGGAGGTTGAGCACCTGAACTGCCTGGCTCTGTGGCACCTGACCCTAGACCTGTAGGATGCAGCTCCACGGTCCGTGACAGGATCGTGATAACACGGAGGAGTGCTGATGTGTGTCCGCGTAGCCGTGTGTTGACCTTGGTTGAGGACGTAAGGGAGCTATGGAAGGGAACGGTAATGGCTGCACGCTTCTCTGAGGTGGGCAGGCGTGCAGGGAAAAGGGTGCGTGTCACCTCGAACTGCGCCTCCCTCCGCACAGTTTTTTTCGGGTCGACTTCGTTTTTGAGGGACCCTCCCGCTGGACCCTCTCCTGGAGGAGATGGGGGGGTCTTACCTCTGCGGGAGAACCCCTCTCGACAGCCAGACGGGTGTCTGCCACACCGTGACCGCGTCTCACGAGCACAGGCGGCCCAGTCGCAGCGGCTCTCCTCCCTCTCCGAGGGGGAGGGGAGTGGCGAGTCCGACTGCGAGCGGGGAGGTGTTCGCTGGAGGGAAGATTTCTCGCCTTCCGCGAGTTGGGGCTGGGGGGCCGCACGTGTCGAGCGGGAAACTCCGGACGTTGTGGGCGGGTGCTGAATGGCGTTGTGTAGGGCGGTGTGGAGTAGGGATGGTGGGGAACACCCGTGGACCGCGGATGAGGCCCCTTTTTCATTTCTTTGGGATCACTGCCGGGTATCCCACGTGAGATCCGGCAACCTGTGAGCCACACCGTTTGGATTGTGTATACCAGGTGTGGCTCAGAAGCTTTATAGTCTCCTTCATCCTGTGTTCTCTCTGTCCTGCCCATTCTGGAAGGTGTAGCTCGTCTGTGATCTGCCCATCCGATCGTTTCGCGTATTCTCACCGCCTCATCTCCACATCAATTCATCCCTTCCTTCCTGTTCTTCGCGTGCCCGCCTACCTGCCCCTCTTAAAGTGTGAAAGGGAGGTCACTCGTATTTCTTTTAGGTTACCTTATGTGACCCCGCAACGTTTTTCATTGTTGGTTCTAATCAGTGCACTCTTCTTTGTCGGCGGTGCTCATATATATTTGCTGACGATTTTCTCTGATTGGTGATTTACTACCTTATCTCCGTTAGGGTGGAGCTGTCTTTTTTTCTGTCGCGCTGGCTGTGGCGGGGCGGCAGTGAGAGCGTCCTGTCTCGGCAACTGTGCTCTCCCTCCTTCGACGAAGGGCTGCCGTCCCCCCACAGCGTGTTGTTCATTGTCATCGTATCGGAAGAGGGTCTCTCTTCGAATTT
>JASAOM010000945.1:0-38781 GCA_030849085.1 Borovskyia barvae | reverse complement strand
TCAGCTCGCCCACTTTCTACTGGAGCTCATTAGGCACGCCCCAGGTCCGCCACCCTCATCGGCTAGCACGCATACATCTCCCCATTCCGATACTCCTGACGATCACGACCCATCTGTAGCTCCGGCTGCCCATCTAATTACTAATTTATCTTCTTCTTCTTTGTCTCGACGAGATTTGCCGCATAGAAGGCGTCGCAGAGAAGCGGTGGAGACGGATTTGAATCCCTCTGCTCGACGCATTGTGCGCTATCACGGTGGACGGTTCGAGCTCGTAGATCAGGATTTCGCCGCAAGGTCTGAAGTAACAACTGTTCCGTAGGCATGAAAGCGCGGGTTTGTGTGAGTGAAGACCCGGTCCGCTAAACTGCACGCGGGAAAAAGGAAAAATTGTGGGTGTGCGGGTATGCACATCCGCATGCCTACGCGTAAGTGGACGTGGGTACCAGCGGGGGTGTAGCGTCAGTACAGTTTACATATCTCCCCTGAGCCGAACCCCTCTTGGCTCTCCCGCCCTCTCTCCACGCCGTCCCTCCCCAGCGATCAAGGCAGGGAGGGGGGGTCATGTACTTCAAGAAGCAAGTCGTACTGAAGCAAACCTCTCTCCCTCTCTGGCCTATCTCCTCCACCCACTGTCCCACTTCTTTTCTGCGCACTGCCGCTTGAAACGGTTCACACAGCCCTCGGATTGGCCTCCTTTTTTCCCCCTCTGACAGGGTCTCTTTGGGAGGGGGCACCGATAAATCAGAGTGCGGCAAGCTCATCGGGAGCGAAGCGGAGCGCACCCACTTCTTCAAGGAGCCGCCCGGCACCCTTTCCTCCCAGCTTAGCCTTCCTCACCCTTTCGTGGTTAGAACTCCCTGTGCGGGCCACCCATCATCATGACCGATCCCACACGCAGAGACCCAACGGAGTTTCTCCGGGTGCTGCGACGAATGTCAAACACCACGTCATGGCAAAAGGCGATGATATTCGCCTCCAAAGGGCGGATGGTTGGCTATCGCCTCACCCTGGAACACTACAATACCATTCTGTACTCACAATCCATGTGGGGGCGGGCACTAGAGATGGTCAAAGTGATAAGAGCCATGCAGCAGGACGGGGTGCAGCCGAACGGAGCAACATACTACTACATCGTCAATGGGATGGCCAACGCTGATCATGGCTACAACTACGATTTTAACGTCAATACGAGGCTACAAAAGCTGCAGCACTGGAGAGTGGCACTGAATGCACTTCAGGCATGCGAGGCGAATGGATTCGACTCAACGGACACCATGCACAACTCAGTCATCGTAACGATGACGATTCCTGGCATGAACCACTGGAAGGAGGCGCTGGCGGTGCTCAAGAAAATCGTCGACGAGGACCGACAGCTGCATCCGACGATGGTTCGTTTTTTGCATAACTGCCTCATACGTAACATGCGGCCACGGGAGGCGAGTGATCTACTGAGACTGGCCGCCGAGCGCGGCGTGAAGGGGTACGAAGCGGCATGGGAAGCTGATGTGTATAAAGGGCGCCCCACGGATGCCGATCTGGAGGCGGCGCAATCGCTCTCCGCACAGCTCACAAGTTCTGCGGCCATTGCCGGCACGACAGACTCCACGTCACGCGAAAAAGGAGGTGTTTGGGACTCACCACCAACCTCCACCGCCGCCGCGTTGATTGCGCTGCAGCTACGTGGAGACCAGGCCCTCCCACCGCCACCAATGCAAAGCGCTCTGGAAGAAGATACAGAGCGCAACATCAAGGCGGAGCGGAAGGCGTTGCGTCCTTTCACGGCAGGTCTACATCACACAGAGGTAAATTCTGTCTTTCGCCCCCGTGTTTACCGTCAATTGTGGTATCAGTGGCATCAAATTGCCAACCGTTACAGGCCCACCGCCTCACTCAAGCGACGCCAGCTTGCACCACGAGACTCCCCGACGGGTATCCCGGCCTGGAACCGCCTCTGAAGTGTGGTGTTTGTTTGTGTTTGTGTCGGTGTTGGGGGGCGGGGGGGGGGGCTATTCAGTTAGCGGAGCGTGTTCGGAGAAGAATGGAATAACCTGAGAAGAAAATATGGAGATTAATGACACGGCGCAAGAGGCACAACAGGTGCATCGCATTCGGTTGCACGTGTTCCTTCGGTGCAGCACCCGCATAAGCAGGACTGTTTCTCCGCGGTGGGCTTGCCAACTTTTTTAGCCTCATCTCTTTTGTCGAGGGGAGATGGCAGGCACACAGGGGATCTCAGCGCCGTCACGACTCCCTCTCCCCTCTCCATCGACGCGGCGTGATGAAGCTCACTGGCGGAAGTCTCGCTGGTTCTCGCCTCAAACGCGTCCAAATTTCCTTCCTACGGACAGTCGTCGCCCCCCTTCCGCTGTCTCTTCTCGACCGCTTCCCTCTCATCACTTGCCCATCGTGGTCTCTTTCCAGTACTCTTTTGTACGGGAAGCAAAGGTGAACGGGGGAGAAGGGAGAGAGCAGCAACATACAAAGAGGAAGAGACTCTGTGGGAGAGAGGACGACGCAACCAAAGAGGAAAAGAAAGGTGTCACCGCTTGCACGTCTTCACAATCGAGTAAGATATGTGTTACTATATCGAGCTCCTGGCAAAGCCATTTCGAAACCTATTGAAAAGAAAGAGCCGATAAAGGCCGCTGCTACCCCTCTAAAACGAAGGGAAGCGGGAACGTTTTAAAAGTGAGGAAAAAAGTGAACGTCGAAAAAAATGTGAAGACGTGAAGATGTTTGACGAATGTATGGGACAGCTTACGAATATGTGAGTGGAAGGAGGAATTTTATGGAACAGGAGCGTCGTAAACGTCTCCATCGTACACCGCCTTCGTCTCCTATTTTTTTTTCTCACTTCACCTTCGCGTTCAAAGTCAATTGCTCGACTTTCTGTGGCTTGCACATCCTCTACCTTCTGATATATCTCCCACCTTGCCTTCCTGCGGTTGCGTCCCTCTTTCCTCTCATGCCGCCATGACGGCATTACCCGTCGAGCACATCCGTATATGCTACGTCACCTGGTGTGCGGGTGGTCGGCCTCTCTCTCTCTCTCTCCCTAAGCAGTTTAACGCTCGTTGGTTTCTTGGATTTGTAACGGTCAAGTGCATCACCCCTTTCCTAATTATATTATATAATTATATATTCCCACCAGTTGTTTTGCTCTTCTACTGCTCTGCAGCGGGGGGGAGGGGGGGGACGTGACAAACACATTTCATTGCACGCACATAAATAGGCGTTGCTGTTCTTCAGAGAAATCTGCCCGCTCCTCGCTCTGCTTCCGTTTTCCATCCTTTCTTATCATATTGCGGGTACCACATCTACTGGGGTTCTGCGTCCCACCACTTTATTTAGGTTGTAAATAGCTCTGTATTGGCTTCATTGCTTAACCTTTTTTTGTGTGGCCACCCTCCGCAAATTTCGAATCTGCCAGCAGACGAACTGGTGCCGCTCAACACAAACACACGACGAAATAAATAGAAGAGAGAATCGAAAGAAGAGTGGGCCTCGCTCGAAGATCGTGCAAGCGTTCACGATAAAGACATACACAGAGGAGTGAATTCCTACATATAGCCCGTGAAGTATCTGACGCACATTAGCATACAGCACCGTAATCACTTATTCTTCCACTTTTCTCTTTGCGATTGATGCGTTCTCCTCCCTCGCTCTACCAAAACGATCCTTGCACCTGTTTCTTCACTCTGCCTCATCCAAGTTTTGTGAAGGGAACCTCCTTCCGGTAGGAGTTGCGGTAAGTGCGAGAACAGGAGGAGTAATCGTGGGAAATACCATGTCTACATGGGCCTCCCGCTTGTCTCAGAACAAGCCCACTTTCAACGCACCTGCACATACCGAACGTGTTCTTGATGATGCGACGCGGGTAATGCCGGTGCGTCCCGCCCCTTTACCAGTAATCGTTGACCGTATCACTGGTGCTGTGGAGGAGCCACGCAACTCCGGTCTCCGTGAAGAGTTCCGGAGCGTCGCGGAGCTCTTTAATCGTCAGAGTGTGTGTCTTCTCTCGCTTCCACTTGACTGCTGGGACATGACGGCGCAATACCTTTCCTACATGGATGTCGTTGCGTTGTGCCATACCTGTCGATCGTTGTGGACGGTGCTTCATTCGCGCGATAGCATCTGGTGGCGGCAGCTGGCTTACTTTCACGCTGATATGCGAGACATGCGAGGGGGGAAGCTCCTCTGCACGGCTCCACTATTTCCCTCGTCGCAGTGCGGATTAAGTTTAACTGACACGACCAGCTCAGCGACTCTCCCCACTGCTTTCACTTCTCCAGCGACAGGGTGTAGCGAAGAGAGTGAGCTGCGCGGTCCGCGGCAACGGTATATGCCGGCCTACGAACGCTTTTTCCAGGAGCGTCGACTCTACGTACTGGACTCGCATCGAGAATGGCACTTCCAAGAGCTGGCGGATTTTGAGGATAAGGATACAGGGATGTTCACGGTGGTGTTGCATGATGGGCGTACGGGGTCAGCAGCGTCGGGCCTCTCGGGACCATCGCCACTCTCGGTAGACGCCGTAAATTTTGATGGCGCACCCTCACCACCGCCGCTGCTGCCACGCGTCACAGCAGTTTCTGTGACTTCAGCAGCAGGCTCGCCCGTACAAGGTGACCGCAGCGTTAGCGCACGTGAGTGGCTGCTGAGTGCGCCGACGCCCCCAGAGTCGCCAGTGCCGGCCCCGGGGCCATCGCATCAGCGGGGGCTGTCAGCGCTAACGGAGGGGACGTCGGCGGGCAACAGTCCATCCCTCACTCCAGCAGCAGCACCACCGACACCACCGCTGCTGCCGCGTGTTGGAGAGCCGATCATCAACGCGCGAAACCCGCCTCTGCAGCTGCGCGTTTACGCAATCTGCTCGTTGAATGACGCGAATGCAGACCAGTCAGCGGGGAGCACGACCGACAACGTGCTGCCAACCGTTGTATCTTCGTTACCGGCATCGACACCGACCCCCGCCGTCCCTGCTAGCCTCAGTGGAATGACAGAAGAGCAGATTGTAGAATACGTGATGCGACTCTCCATGTCCCACGTACGCGAACCCACTGGATCACACTCCCCGTATCCCCCCTCCCCTTTATCGCCTCCGATTGCCAAGCAAGTACCGGACTCGTGGACATCGCCAGCCACTTTCTACCGGCAGCGCATCTTCCGCCCCGCCACCTCGGACGCGTCACTGCCCCTCAGCAAACTCCTAGTCATTATTGATGCTTTCAATAACAACGCATTCGAGCAGCTGAACCGGTACAACGTACAAGACTACACCGAGGATGAAGACCCCGACTTCTTGAATCGCCTTGCCGAAACGCTCCGCAGCGCTAAACATCGCCGCTTATTCCTCGGCAACCATCATCGGGCAGTGCGTAACAACGGGCAAACAACGCGTAATCGTGAAGGACGCGCGGCAGGTTCCAGCTCCATTAACACATCATCCGTCTACCTCCCCTCCGCGAGCACGGGTGCCCCCGCCACTCCGCCTCACTCCCCACCGCCCCCGGCGTCACCCCCACCCATGAACCGCATGCTGCGCATGTTCCACGGGCAGTTGCTGGAAATCACGGAACGTGAGGCACAAGTTGTAGCGGCGGTATCGCTGGGCCTACCAAACGTCATAGATGATTTTGTGGTATTTCGCTGCTATGACCCGGTGCCGCTGTACCAGGCTCTCCGTCCCTGCGGCTGTATAGGGGACATGGTAAGCAGCGCCATCCCTTCCCCTACGGTCACCCCGGTCGGCATGGGAGTTGAGACAGGACAGCAGCACTGCGAGGGAAGTCGCGTCTCGGGCGGGGCATCAGTCAACGGTCGAAGTGCTGAAAAAATGTACGGCAGCGCCGCGACCATCGATTCGGGATCCCCGAGCGCCTCACGCGGTCCACGTCAAACCACCTCCCAGAACGGTAGCCTCTCACACCAGCTGAACTGTCCTGCGGTGAAGGACGTGGTACAATCGCTGAAGCCCCTTCCTTTCTACACGCGTTTTTTTCTGGCTCCTGAGCTGTGCCAAGACGGTTACATCGCTCTCATCGTCGTCGACGTCGTGCGGGTATTGGTGATCGTTGAGGAAGAAGTGGTCAGCGTGGATGACCCTGCGTGGGCGTCAACACTGAACGGGAGCTGCAACCGGCTGGTGTTGCCTGGTCAAGGCTACAACCCGCAATCCCACATACGTGACGAGTACAACTACGTCCCTGCCAACCCAATAAGACGCCCGCGCGATCCGGACTCGGAAGGGTAAGACAAGTGGGCCACGCTTTCTCGCAATGATATGAAAAAAAAAAAAGGGGTCGAGGAGGAGATCGCGGTCTTCGAGTCGTGCGAAAATGTCTCCTCGCGATAGTCTTCGTTCATTGACGTTTTTATGGCGTGGAGTAGTTCATCGGTGCAGTCCCTTGTAACCGCCAGCTTCTCCTCCCTTAGTCTTTTCTCCAATCTCATTCTACTCTTTTTTTATTCCCTTGCTTCTGTGAAGAAAGGTGCTACCTTAGCACACAACTTGTACGACTGGTCTTCACGGCACCTCTCCCTTCTCTCTCCTCTCACCACCCTCTGGACTGTTCTTAACGCACCTAACGCACAACCTCCCTTTGACGCCCTCTTCTTCTGCTCTATTCCCCCTGCGCTCTGAAGGAAAGCAACAAGCCTCTCCTCCCCTCCTCGCTGCCTCCGAGACGCAAACTGCCTCGGGAAACCCCAAATGCCGCACATGCTACTTTCCTGCGGTGTGAGCACTGCTGAGGATATGGCGATTTTTTCTACCGTGATAGAGGGAGTGGAGAGGAAGGGACGATGTATGATTTTCTAGGCGAGGAAAACGATGGGTGCTTCTCAGCTGAGGGAATGTGTTTGCTTGTTTGGTAAAAGGTCTTTTCCTCCTGACCGCGTTCGCCATTCAATCTACCTCCGCATTGCCATTGCTTTCCGGGTTTTTTTGCGATAGAAATATGCTCTGGGTCACGTAGAGGTAATCGTCTTCATCGCGGCGATCTTCGCACCTTCTCTTCCGCTCCTTCCTCGCCCTCTTTGTTTGCATCGTTTTCGATGTTGTTCGGCTGAAACATTTTTTCTACGGCGAGGCAGGAAGGCCTCTATGCTTGCTGCATCTTGTTTATGCTGTACCTTGTTGTAGAGCATCGGTATTGACACCCATTGAATGGCTCACACGCACATCCATGCATAGAAAGACCTCTTGCAAGTTGAACTTGCGTTTGTAACGGATTCTGTACGGGAGAAAAGCTCCCTTCAAAAAAAGGGGGGCTTATTCGCTCAAATCCATCATCCTCACGCCACCCTATCATCATCCATAGAAATATATAGCGGCACTATTATACGCACTAGCATAGACCCACTACATGCAGACTGAAACGAGGGACTAGGGAAGAAAATCTGAGGTGGAAAGAAACATACATCTAGAGAGTAGAGAAATACCTTTGCTCGGTGAATATTTTTTTGCTGCTTCCGTCGCCGTTTGTTGGCGGCGTTTTCTGCAGTGATGCCCACTGCGATCGATGGGCGCCTAATGCGTGACTTCGGTCAGGCAGACTGCGCCGCTGTGCATGCGGACACCAAATGTTTTCATACGGAAAGCGCCGTTGTCGCCATGGCGGTGAGTTACAACAGCACGATGTGGCTCGCCATGCAAGATGGGCGGGTGGAGGTGCGAGACGTGCACACAGGTCAAGTAGTTCACGCATTCGCTATTGCTGGTATACGCCAGCGACGTAGCAAGGTGTGGTGCCTTCTCTCCGTATACGATGTCGCTCATCAAGAGGCGCAGCTTTGGATGGGGCTTAGCTCTGGCGCCATCGTCGTCTACAATGAGATGTATCAGCTTCGCCGACAACTCAGCAAACATCTTGCTGGTGTATACTGTCTTGCCCAGTACCGTGGCGCTGTGGCGTACGCGGGCTCGAGTGATTTCACCATCACACAGTGGCGGGTCTCGGACGGGCAACTGCTGCGCGTGCTGACGGGGCACAGCAACTACGTCCGGTGCCTCTATGTAGAGGGAAACGCCCTCGTGAGTGGAGCTGATGACAACACGATTCGAGTGTGGGAGGCCGCCAACGGAGGATCTCTCCAGCAGTACAACCACCTCCATCGCGAGAGTGGTGGCGTGTCCGCACTCTGTCGTGTTGGAACCACGATGTGGTCGGGAGACCAGAGCGGCGCCATCGCCGTGTGGCGGCTCAAAGATGGTGAAGCACTTCTTGTATGCCGGCAGCTGGAGGGTCGGGTTACCACGCTTCGCAAAGTCGGCTCTCGCGTTTATGCAGGGAGTGCGAGCGGGCGCATCTGCGTCTTCAACGCTGGCGACTGCACGGCGGTCAGTCGCTTGGACGACCACATGGGTAACTATATTTCAGCCATTGCTTGTGCCGTTGAAGTCGACAGGTACAACGTATGGTCTGGCAGTGCCGACAATACAGTGCGCTGTTGGCACCACGACGAACATCAACCCATGACGGCGGAGCGAGAGGGATTCTTGGATATGCGTTGGTACTACACCACCACATTGCCGTACCTCCAAGCGAATGAGGAGATGCTGGAGCAGCAGCGGGAACTGGCGGAACTTGTAGTCTTGTCCAGCGGCTCGGACGAGGCCGTACGAGGCTTCCTGGAGAGCCTCGGCGAAGGTCGTGAAACCGCAGCAGCTCGATATTGGTTGCTGGATGGCAAAGTGAAACAGATGCGCAAGCGCTGCGAGACGACGGAGGAGGAAACGCGGGCAATCGATGTTGCAATGCAGCGTAAAAAGCAAACCTTGGATGTCTTGCGTCGACAACTAGCGCGGTTGACCGAGGCTCTCACCAGTGCGCGGCAGCGGCCTCCTTTACCACCATCTGCAGCGGTGCCGTTGACCACGGGACTTTCCCCACCAATCATCGCTGCGCCGGTTCCGCAACCGCCGCCTCCGGGAGTCACTGCTCCACCGCAACCGGGTAGCGTGGTTTCTGGGAATTATGCGGTCCCCTCCTCTGCTCCTCCTCCGCAGACGCCGGCACCGGCTTCGGTTGGCGCTCCACCGCCGCCCTCGAGCACCACAGCACCGCCACCACCACCTGCACCGGCTCCTCCAGCAGCAGCCGTTGCGGCCGCAGTACCACCACCGTCACAGCCACAGCCACCAAAGGTAACAGCACCAGAACACTCCGTGTCAGTGTTGCCTGTTGTCAACACTGTGCAGGTCACACACAGCCGTAGCTTCGAGCCGGTTCTAGGCCCTCTACCGCCGCCACCGCCTCTTGTCGTGAAGGCGCCGGCGATGCCTCTCGGTGCTCGGACTCTGGACAACCCACTTTCAAAACCGTCCGCACCACCGCCGGGTCGTCGGATGTCCTTCTAACCGACGACAAGTACCGGTAATAGCAAAAGAAACGTGCGTGTTTTGGGCCGCGAGGTACAAAAAAGTGAGAGGGCTGTACCAACGGCACCTTTCTTTCAACGCTGCTGCAAGTCGATCAGAACAGTGGTGGGGTTCGCCGGAGCAGTAGATGTGACGCACCGTAGCGAAAAGAGAAGCCAAACCGGCATGAGATGCCTTGGGGCAGCAAACGAGATGTCGCATTCCTCGCCTCCCTTTGATGGCTTCGCCACTTCCACCCCTGCCTAAAAAACCCTCAAAAATATTTGCACACGTACATGGCCGCTTTTATGGCGTAGATCCCCATATACATCCAACAGTGCGCACTTCCTTGTCTACGCAGTGTTTTCATTAGCTTTAGCTGGTGTCCCTATCGCTGGGTCGGCCTCTATCCTTTCTCCTCCTGTCCCGTGCCTCATGCCCCTCGTTCTCTTTCACCAGCCTCATGAAAGGTTCCTTGTCTTCCCTTTGATGGATGCGAGTCCTTTTTCCGTACTTCCGGCGACGTCCGCGATCTCGCTAGCAAATGAGCTCAGCACAGGATCAGAAGAAAAAAGATCTGCATAAAATTAAGAGCGGAAAGTGGGGGATGTCAGTGCGACCCTGATTAATGCATATGCACATGAGTCAGCAGACGCGTTTTATGTGTGTGGTAGCAACTTCGTTCGTGGATGAAAGGAGGGAAGGATTTCTCTCCCCCCCCCCTCTACTCCGTGGGTACTTTTTTGGTGACTCACGCGCCACCTTTCAGGCAGAACCTTCGACTGAGGTTTTACCGCAGCCCTTGCTTTCTCAGAGTGATCAAATTTTCGGTTCATACCTCAGCCTGTGTTGATCTTACTATTTGCACTTTCTGAGCTCCCTTACTGGGCTCACCTGCCCTTCTCTCCAGCACCCACAAACTCCTTTCTTTTCGATCGTATCTCTCAGCCTTCTTCGCTCCGGGGCAGACAGTACGGCTCCCTGCGCTATCTTGTAAGTCGAATCAACGCTCCCCACTTACACCCCCATCCTTGACTCTTCTTACGGTTCGGATGGGACAGAGAGAGCAGCGTACACGTGCCTTGTCATATAGGGCGAGTAGATTCCAGTTGCCATCATCTCCGGCACCTACGTTGAACGTGGCCTGCATAGAAAAGGAAGAGCATAGAGCGATTTGACCTCGCACCCTTTCCACCTGTATGAACACACAAGATAACATAGATCGTCGCATAAAATTACCCGCAGCTCGCTTGAGAGGCATTCGCCCTTCGAGGGTTTCTTTCCGCGGAGCGTTTACCTAGAGTCGCAGCAAATTAGGGTGCTCCACCGGCAAGCGCGTTGTTCTTGCGACCGGCGTTCCTTCCGTCCTCCCTCTTTTTGTTATTTTTTCTTCTCCTCTTCGATACTGCCAACGTTAACACTCAAGACATCGTTGATGCCATCCGTAACACAGCTCTCCATGTCTGGCCATCCGCTTCACTCGGTTGCATCCGAGCTGCTGGTAAACGATCGCACGCTCGTCCTTCCTGCGCCACCCCTCTCCATCGCCACCGTGGGCGATGTCGTGTGGATTGCCATGTCGGACGGCAAGGTGGAGGTGCGCAATACTCGAACAGGTGAAGTGGTGCGACGCTTCGAGCCTTTTGTGTCAACAGCTGCCAGTGCTGGCCAAGGGATTGGAACGGTAGGGTCGCTATTAAGTATGGTCAACCGTGGGACAAGCTCATCCGCTATCGGCGTCGGTGGCACTGCGGGAGTCTCCGCGTCGATAAAGCGCAGTCATAAAGGTGGTGGCGCCGGATTCTCGGAGGGCACCGCCCCTATTCACGTACGTGCCGTTCTTGCAGTCGTTACGGCAGACGGCGAACCCTACATTTGGATGGGGTTGTCGAATGGCTGCATCGAAGTCCACGACGGAGGGTCTTTTCCAAAGACAGCCGCCCGAGGAGATGCGGTGCGCAGCATGCCGGTGAAACGATCCAACGCCAATGGCTTGGTCACAGTGTTGCGCAGACATACGTTAGCTGTCACGAGCCTTGCGGAGTTCGGCGGCTACGTCTACTCTGGCAGCGAAGACAGGCAGATTTTGCAATGGCGCGCGAGCAACTCGATTCACACGCGTCTCTTTAGCAGCAACTGCCCGCACGAAAAGGCCGTGAGGTGTCTTCTAGCGGAGGGTAACGCGCTCGTTTCCGGCTCAGATGACTGCACTGTGAAGGTTTGGGATGTCGGCGAGGGGACGATGCGATTGACCGGCTATTTTCATTCCCAAAGTGGTGGTGTTCTCTCGCTTTGTCGGGTCGGGGAACATATTTGGTCGGGAGACGCTTCGGGACATGTGGTACGGTGGCTTCTGCGTACATGCGAGGCAGCTGGCCTACACACTCCGCACCGTGATCGCGTTCTGTCGCTCCGCCACGTCGGCGACCGCGTCTACTCTGGCTCAGCTGACGGCACCATGGGTATCTTTAATGCCGCCAACGGTCAACTCCTACAGCACATCACGGATCAGTCGCTCGGATGGGTCACCGCCATTGAGTGCCCAGCAGAACTGTCACGCTTTGTGGTGTGGTCCGCCAGTGCCGACGGAGCCGTGCGATGCTGGTACCAAGACGAATATGTAGACATGACCGCTGATGAAGTGCGTTTCAACGATGAGGCATGGTACATCTCGGGGTCCACACCGTATCGCGAATTTCGCGCTGCAGTGGGACAGCGCACTTTGCGACTGAAACAGCAGCTGAGCGCGATTGAGCACCGGGACAAGCACGCCATGTCAATGCTGCGTTGTTGCAGCACGGTCTTTGGCGGTGGTGGTTCAGAGCTCGAGGCGCAGCAACAAAAACTCCAGGAGCAGCTCGCTTCAATGGAGGAGCGGTGCCGCAAGGCGGAAGAGCGGGTGGCGGTGAAGCGCAAATCAGTGGCAGATGTTGACCGGGACATTGCTGCCTCCCTAGCCTTGCTGCAAAGCACTCGAAGTGAATTAAATCAGCTAAAGCCCGGTGAGGCAGAGCGGGTGCTAGCTACCTTGCCGGCACTCACAACTGAGGATATCTTGGCGTACACCCCCACCCCGGCGGCGTCACTGCTGGAGCTGGCCGGCAAAGCACCCGTATCGAACGCGACTACCACCGGTGCCACCACAGCTCCTGGCGTCACAGTTGTTCCTGGGGGCACCGCTGTACCTGGAGCCGCCACTCTACCCCCTGGGCCTTCGGTGGTGCTGCCTTCCACCGGAACCTCGGCTGCAGCAGGGATTCAGGCTCCCCCGCAGCCACCCGTCGCCTATGCAACGAGCACAACGATACCGTCCGGTCCACCCATCCCCTTGGGACCCGTCCCCCCGCCCCCGCTGCCTGCGATACCACCACCACCATCTTCTGCTGTGTCAGTGCCTTCCACTGTCATTCCTCCTCCTCCTCCAGGCGTCGTGCTGCCTGCTGGAACGGCCTCTTCCGTACCGCCGGCTGCTGTCCCAGCCTCTTCGCTGGGCGTGGGTGGTCCATTGATACCACCGCCTTCTTCCGCTGTACCCCCACCCCAAGTTACCGGTACCCTATTACCAAGTAGCGGTGCAACGGCGCCTTCATCAGCCACTGCGGCACCCTCCGGGCTGACTTCAACCATTGATGGCGCCAACTCCGCGACAGGAAATGCCGCTGTGGCAGCTGGTGGGCAAGTAGGGGATAGCGTAACAGGGAAGGCGATGGCTGCATCGGGTGGATCCATGAATGATGATATCAAATGGACAAACCCACACGTTGGCAACTATATTCAGCGCCGCTACTATGGTGCCACGCCGAGTCTTCGGACAATCGACCTGATGAAGCAGGAGCGGCGCCGTGGATCGCTACCCCGAATAAAGGTGGAGGCGCTCCAACGCGGTCGTTCCTACTCGGCCTCTCCGCACCGAGAAACCCAATCTTCTACAGCTACCACTAGCACAAAAGTTGTGACGTCGACAGTTACCATATCTACAAAGATGCAATCAACGGTACAAACAGCCAAAGCGAGCTCCTAGCGGCGCGAAGTGTGTACGTTTCGTTCCGCTCCAAGTATCTATCACCACCTTGACGAACCGACTGACAGCACCATAGCAGTACAGACCATGGAAACCCTTCCCTACACAACGCAAGATAAAATTTGATGTCAATTCTTGAAGAAACGCCCCAACGCCCCCTTCTTTTATTGGGGCTTATAGAACACGTCTACGAGCAGATACATATCAATACGGGTGAAGCGTCCCCGTTTGTGTCCTGCAAAGCTGCTGCTCCTGATGTGGCAACAGAAAAAGCTTCAGTCTCCTTCTGCATGAGGGTAGAAAGGGGTCCCTTCAAAAAGGGCGAAAAGAACTGATCGATGACGGCTTCTTGGTAAGGGCGGTAGCCCCCCTCCCCCCCTGTATCCTCCCTCCTCGTTTCTCCTTTGTCTTTTCGTCATCCCACTACCGAGAGCGAACTGGCCCCAGTAACGTCGAGGCCGATCTAAGGAGCTCGCCGGTTGGCGATGTCGTTGTAACAGAGCTATCCTTCAGCGCACCTCCCTCTCGAGAGAGAAAGAGAGAACAAGGAAGGCGGGTTGGATTTGTACCAGATCACGAGCCCTCGTTTTGGAATCTTCAGGTGCGCCTGTAACCCCCACATGCGTGTCTTTATGAACGAGCCGACCGGGAGAGGTGGGGGCAAGCAAAGTTCATGTCCTCTGCTACACTGTCACGCATCTTCTGCATCGACAATCTCTTTCGAGTTTGTTTCTTTCTCTTGTGTTTTGTGTGTTTCCGCGACGATACGGTCGTTCGCCGCCGTGACCCTCGACGGTGATGATGAACATCTCCTGGACTTCACTTGCCTTGTCGTGCTTCCGTCGACCCTCAAATAGGCGCACGTGCCCTTACATCTGTGTGATTAGAGTCCTCACCCGCGCTCCTCCAAGTGATACGGGAATCCACAAAACACACCTCTCAAGAAGCTGTGCCTATCTCAGCTGCCCAAAAAACTCTCTACGTCCGCGTTTGAGATACGCATTGATTCATGAGTGCTTTCGTGCCGCCCCCACCGCCGCACGCTGTGGCGGTTCCACCGCCGCCACTGGCAGCGATACCGACTCCGCCGGTCGCGGTTCCCACCACTGCGGTGAAACCCGGCGGTGTGGCACTTGACATGTCAGATGTCTTCGGATCTCCAAAAAGTAGCAGTAAGAAATTACTCCCGCCGTGGGAGCGTCGAAAGAGCCCTACATCTCAGCCAAGTAGTGCTCAGCCGCCTGCGCCAACCAGTGAGAATGCACCAGCAGCGAACCAGCAGAGCGTCGCCACGGCGCCTTCGCCTTCCTCTCAGACCTCTGTCGCAGTGCCGACAGGGAGCCCTTCGGGAAACACCCCAGCTTCACCAGCGGCTGCTGTTCCGGTAGCAACTGTGGGAGGAGGAGGTGGTGTCTTGGTGGCAGCAAATACGTCACCGTCAGCGCCTGCATTTCCACCGGTTGGTATACCCCCTGGTCCTGCAGTCGTTGCAGCGCCACCGCCAGCACCGCAGCCCGTCGTCGCATCACCCACTCCGCCGGTCATTTCCTCCAGCACCGCAGCACCGCCGCCGGTTTTACCATGCACTGCGAATACAGGGCAAGTGGTGCCCCCCAAAGCCACGGCGGCAGTCTCCACTGCGGCACCGGCAGCAGCACCTCAGTCACCTGAGCCCACGGCCTCACCTGCCCTGGTCGCTGCTACGGCTCGCATCGTGCAAAACGCATTGAAAGAGGTACACCCTCATCTACCGCCGCCGACACGCATCGTAATCACACCGCATCTTGTCTTTCAGAACGAGCTTCAAACAGTGGTAGCTCCTCCATTGGGGAAACTGCCTCCCGGTAAGAAAAAGAAGGGCACCGCAGCGCCCGCCACGTCGGTGGCTGCCGCTAAGACGACTTGGTACAATCGCTATGATCTACAGCCCTCACCATCTGCTGATGCTACTCTGCATTACAGATGTCATCAATCGAGCACCAGCACAGAAACGGGCGTTCCACACCGTCAATGGACGTCGAATGCAGTGATAAACACCGCCAAGCCGAAGAGTGAATGGCGAAAGCCGTATTGGCAGCACGTCGATGTACGCCGATACGTGGCGCGTCGCTACTTCGGTGCGCCGCCACCGGTGGAGCAGTAATGCGTAGCAGCAAGACGTGGCTGCATTGCGATCAATCGCACGGCCTACTCATCTCCTGGATATTCTTGCCTTCTAGATCGTAGGGGGGGGGAGCATCCGATGAAGATCAGGAAGAAGCGTTGAGCCAAGAGGGAGAACTGCAGAAAATAAAGGGCAATGCGTGCCGTCCCAGAAAGGCAATGCGGGCCTTATCCATCAGTCATACACTGTGTACATTTATCTGCATCTACATAGAGATGGGTAGATGTGTACTTTTATGCATTCGAGAGTGGATTTGGGAAGGTGCTACAGCGACGGGTTCGAAAAAAGAAGGAGGTGGAAGGTGTTGAACGGATTTGCGGGTAGTCTCCCACAAGAGGCAACGGAGAATATCCTTCCGGCCCACGTTGCACCTTCCAGCGGAAAGCATCAAGGGGCCTGTGCCAAATGTCGGGGAGAGGGGGAAGCTGGATTTATGTTGAGTCGAATGATAAGTGTCTGGACAAGAGCGGCTGCTGGTGCGTCACTCTTGGTTCTCTTCGCGTGCTTCGGCGCTCATAAATCCTTACTTACCACGTGGCAACCCCATTCCCGGTATCCCCCCCCGCCCGCATTTCGTGTTCTCTTTGGTGTGCAGTTCAACGCTTCTTACTACTAGAATTACTCTGCCTCTGGTTTTTATGACTCTCAAACTGTGTGTTTATGTGTGGTTGCAGAGGAGGACTTAGAGTAGAATGCTCGTGCAAGTGCTTATCGTGTGAGTGGTGAGAGCCTCTCTTAGTCTCGCGCCCTTGAAGAGGTGGCAGTGCTAGTGAAAACGCACAAAAATGAGGAGATGTTTCCCTCCTTCATCCCCTCCCCTCCCCCTCCTCATCTCCTCCTTTTTGCTCGGTAGGAACAGCAGACCAACGTACGATTCTCCCACGTTGCTGATGTTTTGTTTCGAGTAACAATAGTTTTCCACGCAGCTGGTTTTGTGAATGTTACATATTGCGATAGAGCTTGCGCGTTGGTGCTTCTACGAATAGTCAGATCGCACGTAGTATAGCCATCATCGAGGAATTCACAGGAGGAGAGACCTCCCTCTCGGCTTCTTTCAAAATCTTTTTTCTCTCCGTGATCCTCTCTTCCTTTTTGGGGGGGGAGTCGCTGTGGCCCTTGGTTGCGCATTTTCTGCGTCTCTCTTTCATTATTATCCTTGACGCGGCCAGTGTTGCTGCTCGGGTACGGATCCCTCTGCCTTTCCAGCCCCTCGCTCTCTCCCCTTTCGCTTGCTTCCCTACTCCTCGTGGATCCTTATCATCGAGAGATTGATCTCGGCGCAAGTGCCGTATTCAAAAAGTATATTTTTGGAGGTTATTAGTGCGGCTATCCGAGGCATGCATCTTTCACACAAGCCGGTTGCATCTCAGTTTGTTTCTGATCACCGCATGCTTTTGCTTTGAAGTGTCTGCCTCCCCCCTTCCCCCCCACACACACAAAAAGCTGTGGAGAACTGAAGTCTTTTTGCGAACAGAGGAGGAGAAAACACACGAACTAAAACCAACACACACACAGCCGGTCGTTCGTTATGAAGACAACGTATTGTAGCAGAGCTGTACACGCTTTTGTACGAGCACCGCATTATCGCAGCATACCACCGACGGGACCGAGTGGCATCATCGTGAATCGCGACGTCCTCAACCGGCAGTTCCGCGACTTTTACAAAACACTTCAGCATTCTACACTCGTGGACAAGGTGCATCTCATGAGCGAGCGCCCTGGTATCGAGGCGATGCGCGTGGCAGATCATTTGACCTCAATCGGGGCCGTTATTCTCGGAATGCCCCACGCAGGGATGGAGCACCGCATCCCCGAGCTGTCCGATACGATGCGCTACGTCCGCGCGGCTGGGGGACCGACAACTGTATCGGGGTATCTACAGGACAACGAGGTATGCAGGTGTCACAGCGGTGATATCGTGTGTTTACCACAGGGCGTAGCTGTGGGACACGGGCCACGCACCAACGCGGCAACGCACCAGCTTCTGCGAGATCTCTTAGGAAAGGGAGGTGACGCGGTTCATAGCGAGGGCGACCACAACGACGGGCCCACGGTTTCGAATCCTGGACGCAGCACCCAATTTGAAGTCGTGACTCTTGAGCAGGAAGGCGACGCTCCGCCGCTGGGCGATTACGTGGGGTTCGCAGGAAATAATGTCTTACTGGTCTGGAAAGATGAGCACGGCCTCTTGGCGGTCGACCAGCTACAACAGCAACTCGCCAAGACCGACCAGCAGTTTCAGGTGGTGTATCTGGAGCCAGGGTGTCACTTCCTCACGTACTACGCCGTCGATTTTTCGACGGATGTGCTGGTGCAGAAAGGATTCGAGCGCTCTATGGACGCCATAGCTGCCGCAGGTCTCAACCCCATCGCGGTGCAGTGGTCAGAGATGGACAAGTTGGGCATCTCTATGCGGTCGGCAGTGCTGCCATTGAAGTTTCTTCAAAGTCCATCGATGACGGGCGGTATGCTACAGCGCAACCGCAACCGCGGGATCCGCTGGACCGCAAGTCAAATAACGTCGTGAAGGTGGTACCGGCCTCTGGGGAGTTGGGTGCAGAGAGGAAAGGGAGAACAGTCGGAGGAGAGATAAACATTTGATCGATGTGGAAGAGGGAAGAGGTAAAGGGAGCTCATGACTTTATGATGTCGCTGCCATCACGTTCCCCCTGTTGTAGCTAAAGGGTGAAGAGATCCCGAAGGTCTTTGCTGTCGTCCACGTCGTCTTCACAAGAGCATCAGCAACCCTGCGTTGCTAAACAAATCTCACAGGAAAGGTGTACTGGAATGGATCTACCAGCCAATTAAAAGTTTTGGTATCCACAGACCGATCCCCAAGGGGCGAGAAAAAAAGGGAGGGGCAATGAAGGCTGCGCTTCAACTCTGTCGCTCCTCTTTTCAATGGGCACGTCGAAGAGAGGGGTGGGGTCGCGCGTAGAATTCGTTTTATTTCCCAGAAGGGTTCGTCTATGCCGTCTCTCTGTCACCTGCCGCTTTCGTCTCCTCTGAATCTGAACGTGTTTCGCCGTTCCAACCCCAGATGTTGCCTCGTCCACGTTGGAAGCAGTACTTCTAACCCTCTTCCACCCCTCCCTTTTCACTTCTCCCCCGTTTCACACGCAAACTCCCCCCATATTCGAATACTCTTGCCATCATGAGCAAACATTCGCTTTCTCATACAGACACACTTCTGGGTTGCCTTCCTCAGCTGAAGGTATCGTTGTGTTTTTCTTAGACGCACGCTTCTTCTATTGCATTTGTACTGGTTTTCTTGCCCTCTTGTCTCATTTAGAAGCTCTTCGCTCGTAGAGTAGTCGCTGTGGGTGGCTGCTCCATTCCCTTACTCCTCTTTCTCTTTTTGTGAGTTTGTGGACTGTTTCTCGTCATTGTGATGAGTTCCCTCTCGATGGTCTGTCATTTTTTTTAGAAAATAAATATTAGATGCTATGAGTCTTGTGTTGGTGGTGCTCCCAACCCTCTCCTCTTTGTACTCTTCTGTCGTTGAAAGCTGAACCTAGGCCAACACCGGGGGGGAGGGAGAGGGGGGGGCGATTATCTGCGGTCTTCCACTGGCACAACAGCATTTACCGTCAAATCACGTCGTGAAAGCGGCTGAGGAGTCGACCGAACGCTCACTTTGAGGTGCGCTATGAACGTCGCTACTTCCTGCTCATCTGCGCTGCGGAAACGTCTGTGGGCTTTTTTTAACCTTCACAGAGACAACGTTCCCCCAGCTGACGATGGCGGTGGTGTCTTTTCCGTTCGATGCCTCGGCCAACCTGGGTTTCACGAATGTCTACGAAACTTGGCACATCACGAGACTTTTTGCGCTCTCTTTACTGGCATCGAGGCGGAAGAGGCAGTAGAGGCGGCAGCGGTGCAGCTTCGATCGCTGGACATCCAGCTAGAACTGTGGGACGGTGCCGTCAAACGAGATGCTGCCTGCGCACTGGAGCAAGGGCTGTCCGCCCCGCCTTTGGGGTGGGGAAGATCGACGTGTTTGCCTCTCAATGGCCATAACGCGACCCAAGAATCGTCCGTAGGATGTTGTGTTAGCGTCGTCCCGGATGCGGGTAGTGCCTCCTCCACGTATGGCAGCTGCTCAATGGGAGAGGAAACACGTGCACGCATCTCTTGGCACGCCTTGTATGCTGCGATTGTTTTCTTTCTACGTGACGTTCATCACTTCAACCGATCTTTCCCCATCGACGAGCACGGCTGCGCTGTGAAGGGAAGTGGATCGCCCGAATACACTCGAAAGTCATCGGAGACGCCCGAAAAGTGGCCCGCGATGTCGTCTATAAAGCTTTCGCTGACTGATGGGCGTAGTGCATGGGCCGTTGAGAGGAAGGCAGGGTCTTCAGCTATCTTGTCTCGCCAGTATGCCTCAGCAGCGGCTGACGTGCAGGGGCCCCCCTCTCAAACCCTTGTGAAAGGTGAAAAGGAAAGGAAAAGCGGGGCTGGAAAAGATGTGAGCCTCCACGCGCCGAATATGGCTGCGAATACGGACCTCGGTGAATTGGATGGGTCTGCGACTTCAGGGCTCGTACAGTCACGACAGCCCCACTCTGGTCGCACAAAGGATCTACAAACACCGAAGACGGCGGATCAGCAACAGGAACTGAGACATTTTTCGTCACAGATCGCACATCACCGCTGGGCTCAGTGCTCGAAACCGTCGGTATCAGCAGCGAGTCACGTACCATCTACTCTCAAAATTAGTGCATCAGCAGCGGCAAGCGATCGAACTGCTCGGCTGAGGGAGGCCCCCGCCAAGGCAGCCCCGCCACCCCCTCGTAAGCATACTCAGCACGATGCCGCCGAACATTTGCATCATCAGCGCCTTGTCATTTTAGCGAAGGAGTCGATGAGCAAAGCTGAGGTCCCCTCTGGACCGCATCGCTCACCTTCGGTATCACTATCCGTCTCCTCGTCACCTGCGGCGCGCGGGCAAACCTTGGCCGGAGGGGTGTTGAGTAGCGTCGCCGCGCGGCGACTCTGGTCTTCCTCTCCGTCCCCAACGCCTCCCCACGACGCCGTTGACTCCGGGCGAAACCGAGAACCTCTTCCCCGCCCAATGGGACTCAGGATAAGGTCTCTTTCAGCTCAAAATTCGATGCAATCACCGTTGCCGGGTAAGCCTGCGCATACCACTCTAGCTTTCTCAGGGCCGTCTCTTCTCGAACTAAAAGCTGTGGTGGTGGTTTCTGCTGTTCCTCCCGTCGATGGTCCCGATGCCGTTGATGCATTAGCGGAGCCATTCATCCCCGCTAGGGGTGGTACCGCGCCAGAAAATGCTCCGGTGATCTTAAATAGACATACCCCCAAAATAGAACGAGAGGTGGACGATGTCACATCGAGTGAATTTGAAGGAAGAGATGGTCGTGATGACACCAGGGTAAACTCCTGCGCTAGGCTTTCTTTGGTTTCCGCATCGATGCTGGCGAAAAAATCAACTGAAAGGCCATCTTCTCACGTCAAACGGCATTCCCCTGTGCTGACGCATTATAGCGATACGAGGTCAGAAACTTCCCTTTCCTGCAGCCTTCCCAGGAGTCCTGACGCCCGAGAAGACGGTATTACCGTCGCCGAGACACGCCGCACTACTGCGCTCACCGTGTACGTTAATGACAGAGCAGGAGCATTCGCTGGCCATACGCACATGCACGAATCGCAAGCACTCCGGCGATCATGCTCACCTGCGAAACCGCACTCGGGTTTCCTGGTCACTGATGAGCCGGATTTGGCCACTACGTTACTTTCTTCACCTCAACACCGCTCCAAGAGCAGCATAGATGATTTCGATCAGGACGCCCCACTGCCACCAACACAGACTTCGCGACGACGCAGTGCGCTTCGACTGTCCGCACAGCCCTTAGGGTTCTCCACTACTTGTGAACCCGCTGAAACGTCACCTCTGAGTCCTGAAATCTTCACAGAAACGCCTTCTCTAGCGATGGCGCGGTGGCCCACCGCGCCATCACTAACGCCCACCCCACGTGAGGATGGAGCGGGCTTACCCGCATTTGGATCTCGAGGTGCCTCACAGACCGATCCGCGGGCACCTTCCTCAACTCCAGCCCACCATCAGCAACGAGTTGCACCTCTATCCAAACGGCGGCCTCGGCAGCCACAGCCGCGGCACACTTCCGTTCCTCAACTGAAACTACAGAAATTCTCTGATGCGGCTTTTCTTCTTCGCGCACCTTCCCCGTCGCCGAAGACCATCAGAAGGAGCTCCCATACCCCTTCAGCGGAGCAGCAAAGTCTAGGTGGGACCTCGGCAGCTCGACCTATCGAGGCCGCGCACGCGGCGGTGCATCACATGCGTCAACAACCACGTGCTGGTGCGCATAACGTGAACGATTCTAAGGACGTCAAGACTGTATCGACCTCTCCCCGCAGGTCACCGCGGCAGCTGAGCATCTTCCGTCTCTCCCCCATCAGCCATGTTTGTTTATTCGCGAGCCCGCAGACAGACGGTTGCTCCCCACCGCACCGATTGTCCCATCGAGCACGAACACGGTGCTGCAGCAGAGCCCGTTGGTCTTCGCTTACTCCACCTCGAGTGCCCCAGACGCGTGTGTGTGTAACCCCTTCTGGCAGCGTGCAGGTTACTCCTCGTCGACCAGTTTCCTCGATGACATCTAGGTCACCGTAGCCCTCCGCCTTCGGAATAGCGGTTATTATGTGATGACAAGGAAAGAGGGGGCGCTCAACTGGATCGGTACAATGCTATTGCGTTGCCTGCTGAGAGAATTCCCGTTTCTCTTTTCCTCCCCCGTTTGCTCGTTCTCCTCACGGCTACCATGGATCTTCATTTGGCAAGTGCTGCCGGAGAGGTGTTCAAAAGGATAGAACTCTCTCTCTCACTATATATATATATAAGGCATTGCTATGGTTCTCTCTTTGGTTGTGGCCCCTCAGCATTCATGCACCAGCCTGAAGCTTCGACGGACACGGATCTGCTGAAAAGTTCGATAAGGGTTTTCAGGTGGACGTCATTGTCCCCGCTCCCACAAACGTGCTTGTATCTGTTGCCTTCTTTCAGGGCTCAGCAACAGGTCCCTTCATGGAAGCATGGAGGCCAACATGGTTAGTGGGAAAATGGTATGGTGAGCAAGGTCGAATAGCGTTCATAGCAGTACATGTCTTGCGCAATGATAAAGGAATGTTGATGGAAAACCTTTGCGCGGGTGAACATGGACTTCTCCCAAATGTCTCTGGAAATGAAAAAATATGTGCGAAGAAGACGATGAAAAACTGTAGCTCGTTACCGTGTGTACTTTCCATAGTATTTATCGTATGCCTTCTTTTTTATTCATCTTCTCTCCCTCCCTCTCTGATGATAGGGAGTACCTCAACGCGGTATCAGGGTCTATTACCCCTTTCACGAGGGGGAAGCCAAGACTCGGTATCCCTGCCGAGCCCGCACCACCTCTGGTGGTAGCAGGCTCAAGTGCCCACCACGTAGGGAAGTCAGCACGAAGGGTTAACCCCCACATCTCGCGACTCGATGTCGGTGAACAGGCCTGGGTTTTGGCTAACGATCGGAGCGACCTGCGATCATATTGATATTTTTACCCCAGCCCAACAGTAGATATCGTGTCCACATCTTACCTACGTATCCTTCTAAGGCTACGAAACGTTCCTCTTCGCCCAGACCTCTCCTCTCACCGGACAATGCTCTGGAAAGATGCACGCATCTTCTCACACGAGTATAGGGAGTCTCAACCGTGAGAGGGGTGATGGCGACTGCGTGTGTGGAGGGGCGTTTCGCGGGCTCCCCCTTAGTTGGTGAAGCTCATAAATTTATATGTTCTACGGAAGAAGCGACACGCTGAAAAAAACTCTCTCCCTCCCCTTACCCATTTTTCTCACGGATTGCTGCTTTGGCGTGTGCATCCACGGGAACTATCCGAACCTCTCTCCGCGGTGAACCTCCGCCGCTGCATCCGCACGGAATGCTTTATGGAACATCACAGTGAAAGGGTCCATCCTTTGTGGTCCATAAACAAAATTTATCGACCTTTTTACCGTATCGGAAGCTGAGGACTCTACACAGTGGGACGCACATGATGTTCCGATTGCAGCAGGGTATGTGCCGATCGCCGCAACGGTTCCAGCATAGCGTACTCCGCCGGAGTGGTACAGCCCAACAGACTCAGTGCCTCCTCTCTGCGTCCACCGAAGACCTCTTCGCGCACAACGTGAGGAGCGCTTACAGCTGCCAAAGGGTCTTAATCCGAACTGTCATCCCTCCCCGTGCTGCAGTGACCACGCTCGTGTACTTGGACCACTTCGGCCGAGCCGTGCGCCACGGTGTCGAGACCGATCTTTCCTTTATTCGCACCCGCGACAACAAGTTTTACCTGCAGCGCGTGCTGCCCGACGGCGAGGTGGTGCGCTGGCGTTCCCCTGGCCTCGACTATCTCAAAAATGTCACAAATTTCGAGACGTATGCGCTCAACGAGATCGATGAGAACGGCGGTGTCATCATCCCCGCAGATGTCATGCCTACAGCGGCCAACGACGCCCCGAGCTTTCGCGACGCTGTTTACTACATCACTAAATTAGAGCCGATGACAAAGTTCACCCGTAAGGATCGCCGTCGCTGGCACCGCCGCCTCTACGCTCACTGGAAAGAATCCCCCGAGAAGTACATGAATCATACCCTCGGGACGTATGGCATGGTATTTCTCCTCCTTCTATGGCTTTGTGTGCGCGGCTTTCATAGCATTAAAAACAACAAGCCTTTCTGGGACATCAACGTATACGGAAGAACCGACGAGGAGCGGGACCGCAGCGATCCATGGCTACGCCTTAAGCGATTCTCAGAGCGTCACCCCGAACATGAAGGCGTTGACATGACGATTGCGATGATGTCGCCCGGCCAATCACATCTTTCAAGCGCGCGATCGGAGCTGCGCGAGTCGGATTTCACGGACCCTCACTACCACAGCGAGTTCTGGTGGAAAGTGCGACACTGCCACTACTACGGACACTGGCCGAAGGGGATCGCGGAGTAGGGGGGGAGCCGCCTGCTCACCCTCCCGCTAAGGCAAGAAGTGCTCGAGGGAGGGTGTGGGGGCCTGACTGAGCGGCAAAGGAGGGGACGGTAGACGGACCGCGAGGCCGCGGCTGCCAGTGCGCGTGCGAGCGCAATTCTATCACCCGGAGCGCTGCATGCTGATTCGCATGGTGGCTTTGCGAGCGTTTGCGGAAGCGCGCGTCTGCGCGCCGTCCCTCCGGCACTCGCCGCCTCGCTCCTCGAGCAGCGCCGCGGTGGCGGTGGGCCCCGCTGATGGACGGGGTGGGCCGAGCGAGGCGGGATGTGCGTGCGGTGCGGGGATGCAAAGGAGATGCCCGTGCGTACAGTGCCATGCGGCACGGAAGGTGCCACCGTCCGGCCACCTACCCAATTGCTCTTCCATCGTCGCCTGTTTGCCCTCGTACTGTCCTGCTCCTCTCACATGCACACACGCACGCGCCCACACCACCAAATACACAACCATGCGTATGTGGGAGCGCGCCCGTCTACCACGGCAACGGTCCGCACATCCCAAGAACACAATTACAAGGAAGCCATGTCCATGACACAGAGCATCGTGCGGCGCATCTTTGGTGACCGCAAGCTACCAGAGAACCTGTCCGACGAGGCGTACGACAAGTACATGCACGATAACTTCCCGAAGTGGATGAAGGAGTTCGAAGACGGCGGGTTCCTCGAGAAGACGAAGCTGCCGCCCATCAAGAGCGAGGAGGAGTTTATCGCAAAGTTGCAGGAGCACAAGGATGACCTGATGGTGATCAAATACTGGAAGCACGGCTGCATCCCGTGTCTGACGTTCGCAGAGATGTACAAGGAGGCCGCCGAGCGCTGCGCCGCGGAGAAGAAGAAGATCGTGTGGTACAGCGTGGACACAAAGGCACTAAGCACGCGGCAGCTCATAAACTACCAGCTGATATCCGGCACGCCCACCGTCCAGACCTTCGCGGGCCAGAAGCAGGTGGGCAACGAGATCAGGGCAGTGAACATGGAGGAGCTTCTGCGAGAGCTCGACAGGCGCACCCCCGAGCGCCCAGCCTGAGACGTGGACCGGGGGCGCTTGCGCAGGCGCGGAGGAGCGGCGCCCATAGCGTCATCCCCTTCCCCGCCAACCTAGCCGTTATGGCGCCCCGCACTTGTCCGTGTGCCAACACGCAGCCGGCCGTGCCCCCTGCCCGCCTACACCCATGGGGTGAACGTCCCCTCTCCTCAGCACTCGCACCCACACCACCCTCCCAAGACCACCTGCGGGGCACCGGAGAGGTACCGCCGTCGCTCTCGTTCTATTTACTTTGATATAGGTGTATGCGTGTGTGCCTGCTCTCCTTCGAGCAATGAGAATGGAAATGCCGAGACTTGGCGTGCCTCGGAACGGTTTGCACATGGCGCGTTGGCACCCGCTGTGGGTGAGGCGGCGGCTCCACCACCCCTGTTTTCCCAGACACCTTTCTCAGTGGTTTGCAACCACTTGCCAACCCTTTCGCCTCTCGTATGCCCCTGGGTCCCCTTCTCCAACACTGCCCGCCGGGGCGCTGGTACCTCCAACTGTCCCTTCTTCCTCCCGCTCCCCTCGCCTTTACACCCGCCACGTGTCCATTCACTGGCCCTCGCAGACGGTGCGCCAGTGATCCTGCGACAGCCGTCTCGCACTGGCGACGCTGTTGACCGACGGTACGGTAGACACACCCCTCCACCGCCACCGCCACCAAAACTACTCTCTGTCCTTCCCCGTAGCGGAGTCTCTGCACCAGATATGCAGAGCGCGGCCGGTGCGCCGTCCCCGTCACCGTCCAGCGAGCACACCGACGGCGGCGGCAGCCACGGCCCTGCCGTTCACGAATGCCGCGGTGCCATCGCATGCCCGTACCCAACGGCCGAGGCCGATGCGGTCAGCGTGTCTGTCTTGGCAACTGTCCTCAACTCGCCCAATTCCACCCATGTGGATATCGAGTTCGACAACATCGTCTTTCCTGACAGCAGTAGCGCAGCCGGTGGCCACAGCAGTGAGGCACCGCTGGCCACCGATCAAGTGCCGACAGCAGGGTCTGAAGAAGAACATGAGCGTGCTGCTGACACACCCGCGGAAACGCAAACCGACGGGGCTGTTGTCGTCAATATAATGCCTGCCATCATCGGATACTTCAGTTCTTCATTTGGGTACGGCATCTTCGCTTTTTACGGGCGTATTTTCGAAGCGAAAGGCTTTACGCCCTATGAGATCGGTATACTCGTGGCAACCCGGCCCTTCCTGAACATGACACTGCTGCCTGTACTGAGCTATCTGGCGGACAAGTTCCGCTGCGAAACGAAGATGGTGCTTGTGAGCAGCGCACTGACTGGAGTGTTCATGTTCGCCTATACCCTCTCCACGGAGCGGTTTCTCGTTGCTAGCTGCTTCATCATGATGATCGCTTCGCGTGTAGCAATAGCCCCCTTGTTGGACCAACGTGCTTTAATGATGTTCCCCAAGCACGGGAGGTCCAGCGCGTGGAGCTACGTACGCTCCTACGCCGCTTACGGGTGGGGCATCGGCTGCTTCGTTGCGTCTCTCATCTTCTCGTACACGGCTAGCTGGGTGGCGGTGGCGGGGCAGTACATGCTGAGCCAGCTGGGTCTCGTGTATTTCATGGTGGTTGCGAAGCCGTACGAACGGATCGAGCGCGTGCCGGTCCGCTTCGTGGAGGTGCTTGGGCTCCTGAGAGCTAACAAGCGATTGATGGTTTTCCTCTTCGCGTCGACGATGATGGGCACCGGATACAGCTTCATCGAGAACTTTCTCTTCCTTTTCCTCGGGCAGCTGGGCGGCTCAGAGACTCTGATGGGCTTTACCATCGTCCTCACCGTCAGTACCGAGATACCACTTTTCCAGATGTCCGCGCGCTTGCATGAGATCTTCACGGAGCGGCAGATGATGGTCATCGCGATGAGCACCTGGATCTTCCGTGTGGTTTGCTACGCCATGCTGACCAAGGCTTGGATGGTCGTCCTGATCGAGCCGCTGCACGGCATCACCTTTGCGTTCATGTGGCTGCCAGCCATGCACGTCGTTTCGCGCGCGTTTCCGCCCAAACTCTCCAGCTCTGCGACCGGACTACTCTCCACGCTCACGAGCGGTGTGGGGCCGATGATTGGCAACCCGATTGCTGGGACGCTGTACAGCCTCATCGGCCCTCGCAAGATGTTCCTTGCGGCTGCACTAGTCATGACGATAGCGCTCTTCTTCTTCCTAGTAATGGACCATATTCTGGAGCGCCTTGGTGTCCCGCTCCTGTACGATCCCGATGCGCCCGCTGCGGCGGCGGTGACGGCGACGGACATCGCGGTGACGGGGGCGGATGGCAAGGTCAGTGGCACCGGCAGCAGCAGCAGCAGCAGCGGCAGCGGAACTCGTGCTGGGCTCTCATCAGATCCCGTGCGGTCCATGCAAGTGGAAGATGTGAATTGGGGCCGAAGAATGGCAAATGGGGCCTCGGAGGAGAAGTTGCCGCTTTAGCATCGCGCGGCGCGGCTGGCACTTGGCTTTCTCGCGTGGTCTAGCACGCTTTACTTCCTATAACGCCGAGGAGGCGGAAGCGACATACGCGCGCTGGGTGGATGCGGCGCTTTGCAGAGTCCACTATCCAAAAGCCGATGTTGAATTGGAAACACGCTCAACCTTCTGTCTTCAACTTACGAAATATATTTCGGCCCCAGTAGCCCCATGAAGGAGTCTACGGGAAAGATCATCAAGGAAAATTGAAAAGAACAGAAGTGCAGTGGTGCGCTCTAAGTGTACGTCTGAGCGTTCTCGTGGTCCCCTCAGCCTGCGCGCGTCCTCTTTAAATTGGGATTTGCGAGGTTGGAGGGAAGTGGTATAAACACTCAGCTTCATAAATTCGACACGCATGGGTGTCGCCGTCGTGAATCCGTGCTGGAGGGGGGGGGGGTACAGAAGAGGGCTGCAAGGCGAGTGAAGACGCCCTCATCCCTCCCTACCTACGTTAGGTGCACCACACGGTCCCTGGTGACACCCCTCTGCGGCCTTCACTCTCACTGCCCCCCTTCCTCACCCGCCCTTTTCTTCCGCCATGCCGTAGGTGCATGCACCTAGTAGCTCGCGCTTCCCTAGCTCGTGTACCGTCCCAAGCACGTCGACCGCTGTACACGTGAAGACTGTCGTTTTTCCCCTTTCGCCTCGGGCGCTAGATGAAGACTCGCGCAGTGGCAGTGAGGTGGAGCTGAGAATTGTGTTGACCACTCTCGCAGGCGCTCCGTAACAGACTTTGTGTGCTGCTGCACAATTTTATGATGCAGGCATCGGGCAGTGCCCTAACTAGAGGCTGGCTTTCTGACGCAAAAGATCTCCTCTCACCTCAGAGCGGTACCGATTCGTCCTCCACGTTGGCACACACAACCCGCCAGGGTCCGGCGCCGCAATCGTCACTCAGCCCTGCCCCTGGAAACCCGACACCCTACGGTGTGACTTCACAACAGCTGGATGCCCTTTCCGCCATGGCCTACCTCGTTGGCTCTCCGCTGCAACGTCAGCAGCCATCTGGGAGCGATATGACCCATCCTGCCTTGCTGATTGTCGCCAAGCTGTTACAGCAAGGTGTGGACCCGGAACGTGTGATCGAACTCATCATGTGCCGATATCACGGCGATGCGATATGACCCAGCGGCCCCCCGCTGGAGAAGCCGAGTGTGCAAGGATTGTCTGCCAGATACGCCGTATAGCTATGTCCTAACCAAACCTGTCATACACACACCTCCTTCCTTTCACTTCTCAAGCGCGCGATCGGAGCTGCGCGAGTCGGATTTCACGGACCCTCACTACCACAGCGAGTTCTGGTGGAAAGTGCGACACTGCCACTACTACGGACACTGGCCGAAGGGGATCGCGGAGTAGGGGGGGAGCCGCCTGCTCACCCTCCCGCTAAGGCAAGAAGTGCTCGAGGGAGGGTGTGGGGGCCTGACTGAGCGGCAAAGGAGGGGACGGTAGACGGACCGCGAGGCCGCGGCTGCCAGTGCGCGTGCGAGCGCAATTCTATCACCCGGAGCGCTGCATGCTGATTCGCATGGTGGCTTTGCGAGCGTTTGCGGAAGCGCGCGTCTGCGCGCCGTCCCTCCGGCACTCGCCGCCTCGCTCCTCGAGCAGCGCCGCGGTGGCGGTGGGCCCCGCTGATGGACGGGGTGGGCCGAGCGAGGCGGGATGTGCGTGCGGTGCGGGGATGCAAAGGAGATGCCCGTGCGTACAGTGCCATGCGGCACGGAAGGTGCCACCGTCCGGCCACCTACCCAATTGCTCTTCCATCGTCGCCTGTTTGCCCTCGTACTGTCCTGCTCCTCTCACATGCACACACGCACGCGCCCACACCACCAAATACACAACCATGCGTATGTGGGAGCGCGCCCGTCTACCACGGCAACGGTCCGCACATCCCAAGAACACAATTACAAGGAAGCCATGTCCATGACACAGAGCATCGTGCGGCGCATCTTTGGTGACCGCAAGCTACCAGAGAACCTGTCCGACGAGGCGTACGACAAGTACATGCACGATAACTTCCCGAAGTGGATGAAGGAGTTCGAAGACGGCGGGTTCCTCGAGAAGACGAAGCTGCCGCCCATCAAGAGCGAGGAGGAGTTTATCGCAAAGTTGCAGGAGCACAAGGATGACCTGATGGTGATCAAATACTGGAAGCACGGCTGCATCCCGTGTCTGACGTTCGCAGAGATGTACAAGGAGGCCGCCGAGCGCTGCGCCGCGGAGAAGAAGAAGATCGTGTGGTACAGCGTGGACACAAAGGCACTAAGCACGCGGCAGCTCATAAACTACCAGCTGATATCCGGCACGCCCACCGTCCAGACCTTCGCGGGCCAGAAGCAGGTGGGCAACGAGATCAGGGCAGTGAACATGGAGGAGCTTCTGCGAGAGCTCGACAGGCGCACCCCCGAGCGCCCAGCCTGAGACGTGGACCGGGGGCGCTTGCGCAGGCGCGGAGGAGCGGCGCCCATAGCGTCATCCCCTTCCCCGCCAACCTAGCCGTTATGGCGCCCCGCACTTGTCCGTGTGCCAACACGCAGCCGGCCGTGCCCCCTGCCCGCCTACACCCATGGGGTGAACGTCCCCTCTCCTCAGCACTCGCACCCACACCACCCTCCCAAGACCACCTGCGGGGCACCGGAGAGGTACCGCCGTCGCTCTCGTTCTATTTACTTTGATATAGGTGTATGCGTGTGTGCCTGCTCTCCTTCGAGCAATGAGAATGGAAATGCCGAGACTTGGCGTGCCTCGGAACGGTTTGCACATGGCGCGTTGGCACCCGCTGTGGGTGAGGCGGCGGCTCCACCACCCCTGTTTTCCCAGACACCTTTCTCAGTGGTTTGCAACCACTTGCCAACCCTTTCGCCTCTCGTATGCCCCTGGGTCCCCTTCTCCAACACTGCCCGCCGGGGCGCTGGTACCTCCAACTGTCCCTTCTTCCTCCCGCTCCCCTCGCCTTTACACCCGCCACGTGTCCATTCACTGGCCCTCGCAGACGGTGCGCCAGTGATCCTGCGACAGCCGTCTCGCACTGGCGACGCTGTTGACCGACGGTACGGTAGACACACCCCTCCACCGCCACCGCCACCAAAACTACTCTCTGTCCTTCCCCGTAGCGGAGTCTCTGCACCAGATATGCAGAGCGCGGCCGGTGCGCCGTCCCCGTCACCGTCCAGCGAGCACACCGACGGCGGCGGCAGCCACGGCCCTGCCGTTCACGAATGCCGCGGTGCCATCGCATGCCCGTACCCAACGGCCGAGGCCGATGCGGTCAGCGTGTCTGTCTTGGCAACTGTCCTCAACTCGCCCAATTCCACCCATGTGGATATCGAGTTCGACAACATCGTCTTTCCTGACAGCAGTAGCGCAGCCGGTGGCCACAGCAGTGAGGCACCGCTGGCCACCGATCAAGTGCCGACAGCAGGGTCTGAAGAAGAACATGAGCGTGCTGCTGACACACCCGCGGAAACGCAAACCGACGGGGCTGTTGTCGTCAATATAATGCCTGCCATCATCGGATACTTCAGTTCTTCATTTGGGTACGGCATCTTCGCTTTTTACGGGCGTATTTTCGAAGCGAAAGGCTTTACGCCCTATGAGATCGGTATACTCGTGGCAACCCGGCCCTTCCTGAACATGACACTGCTGCCTGTACTGAGCTATCTGGCGGACAAGTTCCGCTGCGAAACGAAGATGGTGCTTGTGAGCAGCGCACTGACTGGAGTGTTCATGTTCGCCTATACCCTCTCCACGGAGCGGTTTCTCGTTGCTAGCTGCTTCATCATGATGATCGCTTCGCGTGTAGCAATAGCCCCCTTGTTGGACCAACGTGCTTTAATGATGTTCCCCAAGCACGGGAGGTCCAGCGCGTGGAGCTACGTACGCTCCTACGCCGCTTACGGGTGGGGCATCGGCTGCTTCGTTGCGTCTCTCATCTTCTCGTACACGGCTAGCTGGGTGGCGGTGGCGGGGCAGTACATGCTGAGCCAGCTGGGTCTCGTGTATTTCATGGTGGTTGCGAAGCCGTACGAACGGATCGAGCGCGTGCCGGTCCGCTTCGTGGAGGTGCTTGGGCTCCTGAGAGCTAACAAGCGATTGATGGTTTTCCTCTTCGCGTCGACGATGATGGGCACCGGATACAGCTTCATCGAGAACTTTCTCTTCCTTTTCCTCGGGCAGCTGGGCGGCTCAGAGACTCTGATGGGCTTTACCATCGTCCTCACCGTCAGTACCGAGATACCACTTTTCCAGATGTCCGCGCGCTTGCATGAGATCTTCACGGAGCGGCAGATGATGGTCATCGCGATGAGCACCTGGATCTTCCGTGTGGTTTGCTACGCCATGCTGACCAAGGCTTGGATGGTCGTCCTGATCGAGCCGCTGCACGGCATCACCTTTGCGTTCATGTGGCTGCCAGCCATGCACGTCGTTTCGCGCGCGTTTCCGCCCAAACTCTCCAGCTCTGCGACCGGACTACTCTCCACGCTCACGAGCGGTGTGGGGCCGATGATTGGCAACCCGATTGCTGGGACGCTGTACAGCCTCATCGGCCCTCGCAAGATGTTCCTTGCGGCTGCACTAGTCATGACGATAGCGCTCTTCTTCTTCCTAGTAATGGACCATATTCTGGAGCGCCTTGGTGTCCCGCTCCTGTACGATCCCGATGCGCCCGCTGCGGCGGCGGTGACGGCGACGGACATCGCGGTGACGGGGGCGGATGGCAAGGTCAGTGGCACCGGCAGCAGCAGCAGCAGCAGCGGCAGCGGAACTCGTGCTGGGCTCTCATCAGATCCCGTGCGGTCCATGCAAGTGGAAGATGTGAATTGGGGCCGAAGAATGGCAAATGGGGCCTCGGAGGAGAAGTTGCCGCTTTAGCATCGCGCGGTGCGGCGGAGCTAGTATGAACCCTACTCTAGGGTCCAAAAATCATCTTCATTTCGCTCTTGCCTTCGTCGACTGTGTGCTGTGCACGGTGTAACTCGGTGACGTGGATATCCTCGATTCTCTTTAAGTGATTTGCATGGGCTTTCCTGTCTATACGTGGCTATTACTGTTCTCCTACCGCTCCTCTTCGCGATCGCAAACCAAATCCTATACCAGGGTGCGTATCGGTTTCCGCCACGGAAAAAAAAGAGCAGGCTTAGCGAGTTGAAGGAGGTAGGCAAGGCTAAACTCTCCTTGGTCTGCGGGGTGAGGCTGCAGTTAATCGACGAAACACCTGCTGTAATTCGTAGCGAGTTTCAAAACGGATGGTGCTCACCTCATCTTCTGCATGAATCATTCTACTGAGGTCTTGTGAGGCGACCGAGACGCAAATTGTTTCGATACAGTCGTCCTATTTTTCTTGAAAGCGCTGTAGGCCAGTAATGGAGACTAACAGAGCTGCCTTGATGGCACGGAATGCCTTCCCTTACAAACTGTGCGACTCCTCCGTTGTTGTTTTTTTTCAATGCTCCTCTGTAGCAATCCTGCCGCGTTCAGGGAAAAGGAAGCGAGGATAACACTTTCATAGGAATCAAGCCAGAAGACCTTGCCTGAAGCATTTCCAAAGGGGTTCCACCCCTGGTTTTTTTTTTTGCGGCGCTCTATTCGATTTATTTTTCCGAGGAGTTTATCGATTTGCGCTTCTGTCTTCTCTTTTCTTCTTCCCTCTCTTCCCATCACCTTAGCTTTGATTCCCCTTGTTTTCGAGGAACTCACGGTCGCTTCATGGACGTCTGGGTGAAAAAGAGTATTCGTGTTTGAAAATGGGCGATGACGGTGTTCGTTTATCGTTGATATTTCGACAACACCCCGGATGAAAGACATCATAAGCTCGATCTCGTGGAGCAACATCTTGCGCTTACATGCAGCTTCACCACCATCCCTCCTCTTTTCCCCCTCCTCCTTCTTCATTGGCGTATGCGCCAGGGCTCTTACGGTGCTTTGTTGTTTTCAAAAGAATGGGTGTTTCGCTTCCCCAGAATCGTGGCAGAGGAGGAAAGGGAAGATGTCCAAATCTTTGCTAATGAAGGTGCGAAGGTGAAGAAAACTTGCGACGCCGATTTTTGGGGGAGCACTCACAACGAATCGGGGCCGATGAATTGTTTTGCATGAAGGCATCCTCTTGATGTTCAACATCTTACGTTTCGCCCAAGTGTATGCTTGGGCAAACTATTTGTTAGCTGCTCCTCCCGCTCTCTTCAATAATGCCTTCTTCTGTTTTTGCTTTCGCACACGAAAAGCGGAAGAATTATGTTTTGCCGTTGAAGCAAAAAAAGGAAGGATAAAAGAAAGTGGTGCCAAACCGCTTGACCATGTGGCGCGTGTCTTAACGCCACGCAATCTCCTCTGTGAACACAAAGAGGCATCCGTGTCTCCTCCTCTCGTTTCATTGTTTTATCAAAATCTCACGAAGCTTTTTCTTTACTTTTTCGTAGTCTGTTTCTTAGCTGCTTGGGTGCTGCAAGTGTCTTTGGCAAGGATTTTTGCATGGATCTACCGATGCGCGTGTACTTGCGATAATTCGCATCGACGAAGTGCTCATATTTCCTTCTCATGATATGATGTGATGCGCCCGCCAAAACTTACCACGATACGCTCGCTGGGTAGATAATACGGCAATTGCATTGGGATGGTCACTTAAGATCATCGCAGAATTCTCAGATATGCTTTGGCGTGCGTGTGTCTCTCCAATTCCATTGCACACTGAGTTCTTGTCCACTCACCGGCACAGGGAACGTCTGATCAGTGCGCTTCTCTGAGGATGAACCGCGGAAAAGGGTGAGAAAGCGGAAGCCGTGTGTGTGAGGGGGGGGAGGGGGGTCAGCGCCGCATCATCGAATTGCGTTATGTTTCACTCTTTCTTCTCTTTTATCCTTTTTGTTGGTTTGTTTCATGCGTCTTACCGCCTCTTTCCTTTCAAACGGGTATGAGATGCGGCAGCCCTGGGTTACACCCTGCTCACGGTGTTGTAGTATCACTTCCATTGGTAGGTAGGTACCGAACAGCATCCGTGTGTTCCTAAGTAGGTATAATGAGCCTGCTCGGCCCCAGTGCAACCCGTGTGTGGGGCCGCCGCATCTTCCGCACTGCCGGAGCTCTGGGAAGCGGCTATGCTATCCTCGACTACGCCACTGATAGCTCCCTCACTCGATCTCTGCGCACCCTCAGCGCATTCGTGCAAATTGCATGGCAATACAAGTACACCGAACCCAGCACTCCAGAAGAACTATCCGCGCTGCACAGCCGGGCAGCGCAACTCATCTTGCACATCTGTCTCAAGAACGAAGGGCTTTACATCAAATTAGGCCAAGGTCTGAATGCGATGAGCCATGTGCTCCCTCGTGAGTACACGGAGGAGCTTAAGGTTCTACTCGACAAAGCCCCGCCGGTACCCATCAGCGAAGTACGCAAAACCATTCGCGCGGAAACTGGGAAGGAAATTGAGGAGCTCTTCTTGCGCTTCGATGAGACACCAGTGGCATCCGCGTCTATCGCTCAGGTGCATCGTGCGTGGCTTCCACCGCCAGCAGACGGTTCGTCCACAGAGCCTCAGCAGGTGGCTGTGAAGGTGCGGAAGCCATGCATCTCTACCCAGTCAGTGTGGGATTTGTATATGTATCGCACCATCATGACCCTTATCAAGCTTATCTTTGATTTACCAACAGACTGGTCCAAGAAGACAGTATGCGACGCGCTGGAGCGGGAGATGGATTTGAGACAGGAGGCTGCTAATGCGAAACGCTTCCGTCGGGCTTTTCGAGATAACCCCCGAGTGTACATTCCTAAAGTGTATGACGCGTACACATCGACGCGTCTGCTTGTGCTTGAGTGGATCGAGGGGACGAAGCTGAACGAGGTAGAGAAGGTGCGAGCAGAGTACGATGTAAAGTGCGTGCTCACCACTCTCTTCGACGCGGTCGGGGACATGGTGTTCAAGCACGGCTTCGTGCACTCTGATCCCCACGCAGCAAACGTCCTGTTGCGTCACCTCTCCGCCACCGAGAGTGACATGGTACCGGCTGGGGAAGGCCAACGAGCAACGGGGAGTGCCGGGGGCATGAAAATGGCAATCAAAGCAATAGCCACAAGAATCGTGCGCAAACTCCAGCACGATCCGGGTGATTATCAGGTCGTTCTTATTGACTTCGGGCTTGTCACGCCTGAGCGGGTACGCTTTCGCTACCAATATGCTCTACTTTTCGTGAGTCTCTTCACTAGCGATATGAAATCTCTGCGGCGTGTCATACACGACTGGGGCATCAAGGATGCGGAGCTATTCGCTTCGATGCAGGCTCAGAAGCCCATCGATGCCATCAAGGCCGGCAGCTATGGTGAAATTACTCCAGAGGAGGTTCGGGCTCTCCAAAAAAGGGCCCACGACGTCGCCAAGAGGACTCTCCGTAATACCCGGCTCATTCCTAAAGAACTCATCATGGTAGGCAGGAGTCTCGACATCCTTCGTGGCGTCAACCGCCTCTACGGATCCCCGGTAAACCGCATGAACATGTTTGTCAAAAGTGCCATGGAGTGCTTAGGGTCGCTTCGGGATTATGATGCGGTGGATGCGTACTTGAAACGGATGCAAGCCATCATGCGCGATCAAGGTGCCTCGTCGGCCGTCGTCATCGATCATTATCAAGAATATGAAAGTGTGTATGACGCGTCGGCGGATGCGGTGCGTGTGGCACAAGAAGCCGCTGCTGCTCAGATCGCAGCGCAGGATGCACTGCGCAGCCAACGATTGGGTCTCCCTGGAAGCTTACACAGTCTTCACACGTGGTTCGGCACCTTATACCGCATGTATGTGCTTTATGGCGCTCTTTTGGTGCTCCACGCTGCCCATGCCTTTATTCATGTTTACAACGCTGTAGTGGCATCCCTTCTTCCCCTGTCCGCGCAGCATACGTTTAAAGCTCGATCACTGGAAGATCAGCTCCGCGGCCTTTTCGAGCAAGAGGAGATGGGAAACGGAGAAAATCTTGGGAATATTATCGCTGCTGATGCCTGTTGATGAGCATAAGGTAAGAAAGGGTGAAGGGGCCGCAGCCACCTCAAGTCCGTCCTCTTTTTCCGGTAGCGAAGTTTCCGCTCTAGGAGTGTACTGCGGTCTGCTGCGAAGGAGTGATGCGTCAGGGTAGATGCCACGTGCATCGCATCGACGGAGCACTTTTTTTTTCTTACCTATGAGGAGTGGACGATGGTGAGCAATAGCTGCATTGGCGAGTGTCTACGAGTGCATCGACTCCCTTGATCACCTCTCTTTCTTTCTCAATATTTAAACGGTCGCTTTCCCTGCTTTTTGTACGGAGATGTGTTTTTCCCTCTGACGATGCCGGCCACCTCAACGTGGTAGCAGGGTGTGGTACTCACTACGTGGGGAAGCCAAGCGCCGGCATCTTGTAAGGCTGTGTTGGGATGCAAGACTTGTTGCGGCAAACAGGTCCTAGCTGACGTTCCGCTGAAGCGACCTGCAGCAGAACATGCGTTCGAACCAGCTTACTAGAACCCGTGCAAACGGGTCGATTTTATACACCCCATCCTACTGATTGGTTGTTGGTACTGCGTTGCGGCGATGCCTAGGGCACTACTGGGCCGAGTTTGAGGTCCGTTGAATGGAACTGCAATGGGCTGAGCACAGATAATAAACTTAGCCTTTACATTCTCTGGAAGCGAGTGACGCTCAGATCTGCATTCTCCAAGAGACTCATTTCACTTCCGAGGAATCTTCTTCATGGGGCATAACCGGTTACCAACACGTTGGCGTTGCACAGACAGAAAGGTTGTGTGTTGTGTGTTGGGGGGGGGGGGGTATCTGTGCTAATCCCGAGGGACTGCGAAACACCGTAGCGTGTCCTCCTCTCCTCGAGGAAAAAGCGGAAGCCATAGCGGTGACCCTCCCCCCGCGGTGACCCCGCTTGGGAAAGATGCAAGGTGTCCGGATATGCACCGCCCGGTACGCTGTCGACACGCGATACTTTCGATGAATCGAAGCTCCCCTATTCCTCACCGGTCATTGGCCTGGACACGAATTCACACGACGACTTATGGGACGCGAGAGGCCCACCCGACCGGGCTGGCGCCATCCTACTCTACTGGATGCGGGCAGCGCGCTCACATGTGCAAACAACAACCCATCCTCAGCATGGCAAAGTGCCAGTGGGCACGCGGCCCCCTCCCCGGACGTCACTCTGGCGAGGGACTGCTTTATCAGCGACTGGCATGCGAACGATACGGCCCCCAGTGACCACAGTGCCATTCTGTTCACGATTAGCTTTGAGGAGGGGTACACCCCACTGGCACGTATCGCTACGAAAACGAAACTTCACTCCTTCGAGAAAGCCGACTGGAAGATGTACCGGATCACCGTCTCCAAGGCCGTAAAGCACCACCGGCGGCAGCAGCTTGAATTGCACCAAGCAAGCTTGCAAAGACGCATCCGGCATACGCAACGGATACTGCAAGAGCGAAAACAACACGCTTACCGCAACGAAGAACTAGCCTCCACCACCACCACACGGTTCATCCCCACAAAGTACCCTAAATACCACAAAGAGCCCCTAAAGGATGCCGTAGCTTTCATAACTCAAGTCATCGTTAGCTCCACCGATAGGACCGTACCGTCGGGCTCTGCGAAATTCAGGCCCTTCTGGACGGAAAAGCTCACGCAGCTCGAGAA
>JASAOM010000944.1:14185-38645 GCA_030849085.1 Borovskyia barvae | reverse complement strand
GCACGGCAAGGCTGTGGACTGGTGGACGATGGGTGTGCTACTGTACGAATTCATTGCCGGATACCCACCGTTCTACGACGACACACCATTCCGGATCTACGAGAAAATCCTCGCCGGGCGGCTGAAGTTCCCGAACTGGTTTGACGGACGTGCACGTGAGTTGGTGAAGGGGCTGCTGCAGACGGACCACACAAAGCGACTAGGAATGCTGAAAGGAGGCGGTGCGGATGTGAGGAGCCATCCGTACTTCCATGGCGCGAACTGGGAGAAGCTGTATGCGCGCTATTATCCTGCCCCTATCCCTGTAAAGGTCAAGAGCGCTGGCGATACCAGCAACTTCGAGAAATATCCGGACAGTCCCATGGATCGCACTCCCGCTCTGACGTCTGCCCAACAGGCGGAGTTTAAAGATTTTTGAGCACCTGCGACGCTTTACGCAAGAAGAAAGAAAAACAGGAGAAGTTAAGGAGTGCACATGGGGTGTGCATGCTGACGAGGAAATGAGAAAGAAAGAGGGAATGGTGCGTCGGCTGGATCTCCTTTCGTTCCTCTCCTTTCTGTCTCTTTGGGCGTTGCAGGAGATGTTCCTTGCTGGTGCTGGAAGGCAGGGGCGTAGGGACGTATGCCGGTGCGTGTGTGAGTGTGTGTATGCGTGGGTGAAGTCAGCTGAGCAAAGGTGAGGCTGCTTCTTGGTGGAGGGTGTGGGACGACGTGGTGAGAGAGGGGACCTTTTTTTTTGCGAGTGTTGCAGACGGAATGAGAAAAAGAGGGAGGTACCGGTGACGTTTTTGTGTTTCTCTTAAGGTTCTCTCCTCCCCCCTTCCTTACCTCCGATACCCCCTCACTCGCTTTCTCTTTTCAGGTCTTCTTTTGTTTCACTCAATCCCTGCTCCTCCTCCCCCCCTTCCATGAGTTCCGTCACCGAAGGTAAGTGGTTCCGTAGATGTCCTGTCCCGTCTTTCTTTTTCTCTCCGCTCCCCCTATCTTCTCTTTCACCGAGACTCTCTCTCTCTCTCTCTCTTCAGAATCAATCGGATAAAGGGACGTGTGCGATGCTTGAGAACGATGCGACCCCCCCCCCCCCCTACACACACACACACACACAAGGGACTACAAAGGGATTTTTTCCTACCCTTCCTCTCCTCCTCCTCCCCCCCTGGAGCTGTTTAGAATTTGTCACCGCTTCTTATCTCTAACTTCTTCTTTTAAAGGCTTTTCTCCTTCGCTCTCTCTGTGTATGTGTCTGCGGTTTCGTTGTCCCCTTCCACACCCTACCCCCACCCTTGAAGTTCTGCCGTGTATCTTCCTTCTCTTCTCCTTCCTCTGGTTTTTATTTTTTTGTGTGAGGTGAGTGAGGAAGGGGGTGGTGCGCATGTTGCCGTTGCTGTACGGCGAGGTAACTTCGCTACGCAAAGAAGGGGGTGGGTGGGGAGAAGAGTGCGGGTGATATTTCTTTATTTGGAAGAGGGAAGGGGGAGGGGAGATGCGTGACTGCCTTTGTTTTCTGTGGGATGGTATCTCCGAGACGTCTGCCCAAGCACATATATATATATATATAGAGAGAGATTTGAGTGTATTCACCTACCTAAGTGTAACTGAGCGTCTCGCCTGTCCCCTTCCCCCCTTCCTTTCCCTCACCTGCGAAGGACGTGCACATGTAAAATAATGTACAGAGAAGCGTGTAGATGTCCAAACTGCACCATCTACTGATTTCTATTCCCAAATTCGGAATGCTTTATGGGCGACACTGACCCCCCTCTCCTCTCCTCTCCTCTCCTCTCTCCGTTTTCGTGAGTTTTCTCATCTCTTCCCCCCCCTTTCCAACAGAAGAAACAACAGCAACGATGAAAGCATGACAAAAAGGTTAAAAGAAACGCAACTCCTTTCTCGATGCGGACTTCAGTACACTTTTCTTTCTTCCTCTCTCCGCGAGGGTTTCTCATTCTCCCCTCGTTCCCTCCATTCTCTTCTTTTGAACAGGTATCCTGTTGGTTGTTTCGTGACGACAGGCAGCCACCAAGCGAGCCACATAAGATGATCCAAACAACAAAAAAGAGGAAAGTGAAAGAAATGGGGTCAATCCTTTGTCACTTAAATTCTTTTTTTTTGTGCATTCTCTTCTTTTTATGTTCTTTTCGGTGCCCCCTTGTTAAGACATAAACAAACACATGTACTGGTTAGTGTGTGTGTGTGTGTGTCTCTGACACTACCTTTGTTCTGAAGATGCATTATGAGAAATGCTGTGCCTCCTCTTCTGTATCTGCAAGAGATGGATGCAACTGGCATTGGGCTTTTCTCTACCACCACCACTGCGTTTATTTTTTTTGATTGATTTTCTGTGGGTGAGCGTGTCTTGACATTGGCGGCTCCTTTTTTCTCTTTTCCTTCCCCCCTTTTTCTCTTCATTCAGAGCTCCATGTTTCCCTTCCTTTTTTGCAGTGCGTAGAGAGGGGAGGAAAAGATGAGTTTGTGGAGAAAAGAATGCCGCTCAGCGCAACGCTGTGCCCCCTTCCCTTTCTTTCTCTGCCTCGCGTAATTTTTCTTCTTCTAAGAATTTTTTAGCTCCTATCCATTGTTGATTTGCTTTCTCCTCTCGCTCCCTTCTCTCCCCCCCTCTCTCTCTCTCTCTATATATATATATATATATGTATATTGCAGATGTGGTTGAGCGAGAAGAGATGGGATGACCGGGGAAGGGGGCGGGGGATGGCGATACAGAGGATATACTGCTTTCCTCTCTGACTTTCCCTTCAGGCTACATTTTTTTCTTTTTTGGAAATTTCTCTTCTCCTTTCCTTCTGTTCGTCATATTTCTTCTCCACTCTCTCGATGACTATTTTGCTGCGTTTTTTTTCTTTGCGTCCTTTCCTCTTTTCTTGCGGTACTTTCCTTCAAAAACTGGAAGCGAAGAGGCGGGATCGAGGCGACAGCGAAAGCACCGAGGAGAGGGTGGGTTCGGCAAGGCGATCCCCGGTGTCTTTCCTTGTTTTCCCTAGATTTTTGATTATTATTGAGCAAAAAGGGGGGGCGGGGAAGGGAGAGGAGGAACCATATATATATATATATGTATATGTATATATAGAGTAAATGAAGGTAAGCCTACGCGTGTACACACCTATTCTCCTGCTCTCTTTTCTTCATGCGAATGTGTTTCACACTCTTCGGACGCTCGAGAGCACACGCGTGAAGGAGACTTACGTGTGATGGGGTAGATTGTGTACAGCCCTTAAGCTTCTTTACTTTCCTTTGTTCCTCACTACTTCCCTCTCTCACGGTGGGTGTTCCGCTTTTGTTTATTTCGGTCCGGCTTCTCATGATGTATCCCGTACTCACACACGGCACCTTAACAGAAATGCATGGCACACAAAATTGCTGAAGCGGTGTAAGTGTGTGCTCAGGTATAGGGTAGTGCACCTCCGGGATAGAAAAGGTAGAGCTTTTCGGTTCTACCGCCGGGATACTCTCCCTTCCCCCCTCCTCTTTTCCTTTTTTCTCTCCACTCTCCTCCATCCTTCCTTCCTTTGGACTCCTTTCTTTTTCTTCCTCCCCTGTTTTTGGCTGTTTTGTCTCACGCTGATTTTTGTTTTCGTTTGCGTGGTGTGCCTGTGCCCATTGAAGTGAGGGTAGATGATGTCCCATGTTTGTGTTTCGCTCCTCTCCATTCTGTTCTGTCCTGCCCCCCCCCTCTCTCTTGTCTTTTGATGTTCGTCGGTCATATTTTCTCCCTTGCGGCATCAGCCACATGTGCTCTCTTTTCTTCTCTCTCTCCTTTCAATTCTGACAGTTCTCCTCCTCTTTTCCTTTCTCCCCCATTTATTGGTATCATTTATTTCTTTTCTCGAGGGATATCACGTGCCACATTATCGCAGGTGAGCGGATGCTGTCGTTTCCACTTACCTTCCCCCTTCCCCCCCACCTTCTTCACCTCCTACGGTAGGAGTGATGGATAGTCCGACCAATGGAATGACGGGGATGGCTATGCTGCGGTGAAGCACCTCTCTCTCTCTCTCGCTGTGTGTGTGTGTGAAGAGAATGTGTCGACCTCATTGTGAGGGCGAGGGGAGGGGAGGGGAGGGGGGCGACGGTGCTAACCCCCTCTTTTTTCTCTGTGTATGTTTTGAGGAGGTCTGTGGACCCTAAAAAAAAATACACACACACACACACCTGCCCTTTTGCACAAAACGAGGGAAAGGCCAGGACATAAGAGAGAGAAAGGGGGTGGTGGTGGTGGTGGTGACGGTGGTGGACGCGTACCCCTGACAAGTGAGTGCGGCAGGATGGGAAGAAGGAGGCGAACCGTTATCGAAGGAGAACAGCAGTTGCGTCCCTTTGCAGCGACGGATTCCTTCGTCGACGTAGTGGGGAGGACGAGGGGAGGGGGAAGAGGAAGAAGGGGTTGGCCTCCTCACATGTATACACACCCACCCACATACAGATGCAAACCTACACACTTCGTGACCCTTCTTCAATTCTTTTTTTCTCCGGCACTGTGTTCTCCCGCTTCCCCGAAGAAGATGCTCCCACCACTAACTTCACTTGTAAGGTTTGTGCATTTTGTTTCCCTTTTCTCTGTGTGTGTGTGTGTGTCCTAATGGGCTGGTGATGCTAGTGGCACCTGTTGTTGTTGTTGTGGCGGCGGCGGCGGCTCTCTTCGTCTTCATCTCGGTTTTGTTTTCTTTGCCTTTACGTGTTCATCTCAGCGGTGTTGCCTTCCCCCAGACAACGTCTTATCCCTTCTCCTAATTATTTTTTCCCTCCATTTAGTTTTCCCCCCCTCCCTGATGATGCCGGCCACCTCAGCGTGGTATCAGGGTCTAGTACCCACTACGTGGGGAAGCCAAGCGCCTGCATCTTATAAGCCGGGGTTAGGATGCAAGACTTGGTGCGGCAATCAGGTCCTAGCTGGCGTTCCGCTGAAGCGACCTGCAACGAGACATACGGTTGAACCAGCTTACCAGGACCCGTGCAAACGGGTCGATACTTGTTCACCCCATCCTACTGATCAGTTGCTGCTACTGCGTTGCGGCGATATCGAGTGCAATCCTGGGCCGCTTTAAAGATGCGTCCAGTGGAACTGCAATGGGCTGAGTAGGGAGAAGAAACTCTGGCTTTCACATTTTCTGGAAGCGGGTGACGCTCAGATCTGCATTCTCCAAGAGACGCATTTCTCTTCTATGGATCGCTCTTCATTTGGCATTACTGGATACCCACACGTTGGCGTCGCACGGACAGAACGGGTGGACGGGGGTGTATCGGTGCCCATCCCGAGGGATTGCGACACACCGTAGCGTGTCCTACTCTCCTCACGGAAGAAATGGAGGGTGCAGCGGTGACCCTTCACCCCGGCGGCCTCATTCGGGAGATACACATTTTGTCAGGATGCTTGCCACCTGGTATGCTGTCGACACGCGATATTCTTCATGAGTTGACGCTCCCCCCTATTCCCATCTGATCACAGGCGAGGACATGAGTTCACACGACTTATGGGACGTGATAAACAAACCCGACAGGGCTGGCGCCATCCTGCCGGGCTGGATGGGCGACAACGCGCTCACATGTGCCTACACCAATCAACTATCAACATGGCATAGTGCCAATGGACACGCGGCCCCCTCCCCGGATGTCACTCTGGCAAGGGACTGCCTTATCAGTGATTGGCATACGGGTGGGACTTCCCCCAGTGACCGCAGCGCCACTCTGTTCACGGTTCGGGTTGAGGAGGGGCATACCCCACTGACAAGTATCGCTACGAAGACGAAACGTTACGCCTTCGGGAAAGCCGACGGGAAGAGATACCGGATCGCCGCCTCCGAGGCCGTAAAGAACCACCGGCGACAACGGCTTGAATTGCACAGAGTAAGCCTGCAACGACGCATCCGGCATACGCAGAGGATACTGCAACAGCGGAAACAACAGGCCTACTGCAACGAAGGAATAGCCACCACCACCACACGGTTTATCCCCACAAAGTACCCCCTAAAGGATGCCGCAGCTTTCATAATCCAAGTCATAGCTCCACTGGTAGGACCGTACCGTCGAGCTCTGCGAAATTCAGGCCCTTCTGGACGGAAAAGCTCCCGCAGCTAGAGACCGCCCTGAGGCAGGTCCTGAGAGATTCCCAAGTGCGCAGAAATGTTGCAAAAGAGTTCCAGCAAGAGTCAAGGCAGGCTGCTGGGGATGGCTGGATCGCCTCCTGTCATTCCCTTACGCCCACCGGCCCACGCTCGTGGCCAAGGATCCACGCCCCTTGCCCGCTGCCGACGCCTGCCGTGGTGCCGGATGGTCGCCCTCTCACGAAGAAAGCACAAGCTAAGCTATTCCTGAAACTGTGCCAACGAAAGTCCACGAGACACCGAGACGCCCCATTATGCGTCCCGCCGAAACCCAGCCCCACTCCCTTCGACCCACTCTCGATGGGCGAACTGGAGACAGCGGTGCGTGAAGTGCAAAACAGATCGGCACCTGGACCCGACAAGAGTCACGCGGAAATCCTCGAAGCTCTGCCCTACGCTGGCAAACGAGCTCTATTGCACATTTTCAATCGCAGCGTCCGAACGGGCCAAGTCCCGGTGGCATGGAAGACCGGCATCATCATACCTCTGCTCAAGCCACAGAAACCCGCGAACGAACCGGCCTCTTACCGGCCAGTAACCCTCACTAGCAACCTGTGCAAACTTTTGAAGCGCCTGATCGCAGGGTGCAAACGAGACCAGGTAGAGCCTCTTCTCCCAATGTGAGCAGGCCAGGTTCCGAGCTCACCGGTCTACACTCGATCCACTCGACCTCCTACTCCACCAAGTCGTTCGGTGCTCACCTGGAGTCGAGATTGGTACGGTACGAGTAGAGTACACCCGCGCCTTCGACTCGGTGGACCACAGTGCCATTACACGGGATCTACGCCGCTTTGGGGTAGGCCCCGTATCGCACGCGGTTGGGTCATGGACTTTTGAGGCTGTCGCAACGCCCCTGTACGCATTACACAGAACTCTCTCGGATAGCGCCGTCGTCACCGGTGGGGTGCCCCAAGGGTCGGTGCCTGGTCCTCTCCTCTATATCCATCGTCAGAGATTCCCTTAGTGTTGCCCTTGATACGATACCAGACCTGAATCCTGCCTTCTTCGCCGACGACCTCACCTGGATGTATGCCTCCACGGAACACACAACGATCCAAGAAGAGCTGCAAAGGACTCTGAACATCATTGCATAGCGGGAGAAGGATCACTGCATGGAACTGAGTGCGCCCCAAAAATCACCTACACGCTCTTTGGCGCTCGCCACCACAATAAGCTGGTCGTCCGGCTGGATGGGCTGGGGCTAAACGAAAACCGTCATCCCCGCCTGCTTGGCGTCGACCTACAGCCGATGCGAGGCGTGGGGAACCTTATCTGACACACCATCAGCACTGCATCCCGTCGGCTAGCTCAGCTGAAGGCCGCCTCAACGCAGCACTGGGGTCCCTCCAAGGATACGCTTTGATCATTCTACATCGCACTCACCGAATCGAAGTTGTTGTACGGAGCCGAGGCGTGGTGGGACCTGGCAAGCGCCACGTGCCGCCAGTCCTTAGAACACCCCCACGCCAAAGTGGCTGCCCTCATTGTGGGTACCCCCCCACGTACGCGGATGGCCGAGATCTCCCTAAAGAGGCGGACGTACTCCCCCTACACTCCATCGTGCTGCTCAGACGAACTCGGCTGTTCCTCTCGGCCATCGCTTGCGGGGAATACCTGGAAACTCTGGCCAGGAAGATCTTTACGCCTGGGCATGAAGTACTGGATGCCCTGGAGTGCCTCGCCAGGGATTACAGGAGCATCGACCCCTTTGAAGCCCCACACACACATCACTCTCTCCGCACGAGCGGTCGGGTCTTCTTCAACACCTCTTGCCAGAAAATCTTCGTGCGGACTCCCCGCCGGAGGACAAGCTAGCGGCGTGCTTGCGTCGCCTTGCTCGATTTGAGCATGTCCCTTACTCTCTGTGGACGGATGGTGGCTGTGCAACAGACGAACGCTCAGGAGCTGCTGCCATTATCTACCGTGGCGACGAGGTAATAGCGGCTGCCACGCGGTGGTGTGATCCTTTGGCGTGCAGTTACCGAACGGAATGCGTTGTAATGCAGATTGGCCTCAGCAACCTTATCACCCACCTTACAATGCATCAAGTGTCCGAAAAAACCGCGCTGATTGTAACGGATTCGCTATCGCTCCTCATGGCCCCTGAAACGGGTCCCACCACCGTCGACGGAGGCACCTTGCGTCGCATCTGGACCTTGATATTTTTCCTTCAGCAACGCCAGGTGCGACTTTCCTTTCAATTCGTATTCGGTCCCTGTGAAATCCCTCACAACGAAGCTGTTGACCGGCTGGTTTGAAGCGCCGAGCTGACGTTCCCCGCAATTCTGTGCAGCACTCCCCCCCCCCTCCCCCCGCCAGTGGCTCCTCCAACACAACCGCCCCACCCCAGAGGTGGAACTCGCACGAGGACAGGAGACGGCCCCGGCCCGGTTCCGCACCGGGACAGGCGCCCAGTTCGGATTTCTTCACCGCTACATCACTGAGATCACGGACATGCAAATGCCGATGGTGTCGAGCGGGCCGGACTACAACCGCTGCCGCGCAGAACTCCCCGCCGGAACCACCACCATCGGGACCTCCGCAGCCCCCCCTCTTCGCAACGCGAGCCTCCGAACCAGCTCTGTGTCCGGTGTGCTACGCCCGATCCACCAACTGAACCCACCTCAGCAGACACTTGGTATCTAGTCACGGCACCCCCCACGACACACTTGCTGCCCACCTCTCCCTGGCCCTACATGAGGCTCCACCGGACTGGAGTCGGTCAGTGCCCGCTCTGCCCATTCACCACGGACTCGTATGCATGGTTTGTAAGGCGGCACATGTTTGTCCACGGCCCCCTCCCTCTCACCACTCCCACTCCAGTTCGCGGGGTTCGAGGCATCGCTAGAGAGCCCTGTCCGCATGGCCAACAACTATTTGCCATCGCGCACCTCTCCCGCCACATCCAAGCGAAACATAGGCAACCGTCATCAGACACTTCAACCCGCTCAGTAGATTGCCGAGTGAGAGCCCCCGCGGCAACGACCCCGCCCCGACACGGGACCCAAGATTCATGTTCGCGCCGAGTTGGGCCACGTACTCTCCACCGTTCCAGGCCTGGTGTACCGCATACAAACCAACCATCCAGCTGTGCGTCATGCCCTCGTGACAGTACGAGCGAGGGGAAGGAAAAACTACTCCAATAAATCCCAAGTCGATTCGGTGTGATGTGTGGGCCCTGCCTCGTTTATACGTCCGGATAGTCTCGAACGGCACAATGTACGTCAACACAACGCGAATAACCCCGCACATCGCCGCAGAGTCGTCTAGGCTCGGCAGCGAAGAGTTCCCAGCGCATCTCTGGTCATGCCCTGGCCTTGCTGAGCTCCGTCAAAGACATGGTATCCCCGAGGAGTTCCCTAAACAGCTGGCTCCCAATGCTCAGCTTGCCAACTTTCTACTGGAGCTCATTAGGCACGTACCAGGACCGCCACCCTCATCGACTAGCACGCGTACATCTCCCCATTCCAATACTCCTGACGGTCGCGACCCACCTGTAGCTCCGGCTGCCCATCTACTTTATCTTTCTCCTTTTTGTCTCGACGAGATTTGCCGGATAGAAGGCGTCGCAGAGAAGAGGTGGAGTGGGACTTGCATCCCTCTGCTTGACGCATTGTACGCTATCACGGTGGACGGTGTGAGCTCATTGATCAGGATGTAGCCGCGAGGTCTGAAGCAACAACTGTGCAGCAGGAACTAAAGCGCGGGTGTGCGTGAGTGAAGACCCGGTCTGTTGAATTGCATGCGAAAAAAAAAACTGCCCTCTTCACAGCGCTCGTCTATCTTTTCCTACCCCCCCCCCCCCCCCCCCCCTGTTTTCCCCTCCGCCGACTTCCTTCATGCCTTATGGTGCGAGGCATATCCCTTGACCCACCTTTGCGAATGATATATGGACGAGGAGGAGGAAGAGGAGGAGAAAAGAGAGGGTGCGATACTTCGGTGTGTGTCTGTGGGTGCACCCATGTTGGCCTCCGTCTAAGACGAGGTATTTTATGGAAGAATAAGGGGAAAAAACGCAGGGCTGCCGGTGTTGATGTTAATGTGGGGAGGGAGTATTATTTGTTTGGAAGGGACAAGTGGCTTCAGATGTCACACGCTCTCCTTCTCTCTCTGACCCCTCCTCCCCCTCCGCAGAGATCCCCCCGCATTCCTTTTCTCATTCATTCTTAGAAAGATGCGCTGGAACGCGTGGCATACACGTACAAACACACAAAAACTCTCTCTCATATTAAAGGAGCTGCACCCGTATGTGTTTAGGTGAGCAGCAGCACAAGCGGCAGAATATGAGCCCCGTTACACGCACACCTTCGCATATATATGTATATAGGTGTACATCTACGCTCTTCTTCGAGCACATTTTCGCTGCTGGTGTTGCCTCCTCCCCTCCCCCCCCCTTCCCCTCCTCGTCTCGCTGAGCTAGCCAACAAACCGCTCTTTTGCTGCTCCACCTCGCCGTTACGCTCCTTCAACTTTTTGTTCCACCCGGGGGTGAGTCGAGGGTTGAGCACCTTCTTCTCCCCCTGCTTTTCCGTCTGCTCTTGCTCTTCACAGGCCTACAAGTCTTCCCAGGCTTCACGCTGTCTCTCTCTCTCTCTGTCTATATTACGCAGTCCAGCGCCGGTGTCGCGCGCCACGGCATGACCGAGAATGACTGGAGAAGACTTCACGGTCGTGTCATGCCGAATCCTGTTTCGCTCGCGACATTCAAGGATATCGTGTCGGATGGTACCCTGCATGACTATTATCTTGCCAAGGATTTGCACAAGATCATGCAGGAGCTTCGTGACCTTCTGCATGAGCACGGTGAACTGCGCGAAGCTTCGGTTCTGCCTTTAAGTGGCCGCAAGCAGGAACTTTCTCGAGCTGCAGCTGCCGCGGTGCAGCTGTTGACACAGAGGCGTGAGGTTTTACCGCCACTGCGCCGTACCTTCGACAACCCTGTTGACGCTGCCAGCGGAGGTGTGCGGCTGAGCGATCGCGACGATTCGCTTTCCCCCACGTTGCCCAGCAACAGCGACCCCCGGCTCTCCGATGTGGGCCGGGCAAGTGCGGGGGAGGAGGCTTCCCTGTATGCCCAACAGGGGACGTCCCCACCGCTGCGGAGTCGGACAATGCGATCCTCACGCGTGCTGCCTCTCATAGACCACATTGGCGAGGAGGGAGACGAGGAGCCCCTCGTCTCCGCATCTCCTCAAACCGTACCACAACCGATCGTGCACCATTTTCCTTCCTCCAAGGCCATTGCCACGGCCGCTGCACAACCGGTGCTGCCGTCAACTGGCAGTCGTGCGGCAGCTGTAGCTCGCAACGGCAGTGCTGAGCGTTCGCTGAAGAGCGCAGCGGCAGCCACAGCAGCAGCACGATCGTGGCCTTCATGGGCAGACAACCCGTGTGTCACCGCCGCTTCTGCCTCTCGCGCCACGACGACGCCCGTCACACCAGCTGCGATGGCCACGGCCGCGCGAACGGAGGCGACTCCTCCGATCCCGGCATCGAAAGTGTCGGTGGAGGCCGCACCAGGGCGATCCAGCCTTCCCTCCTCTACTGCCTCTTCGTATGAGATGATGCAGCTGAACGAGTCGGCGTCTCCCTTCTATCGCATGCTGGGGGTACCACGTCGCTTTCATCTGCGGTTCGGCTCTTCCGTGGTCAAGTTTGAACTGCCCGTCCAGTTCGCCGAAGGCATCCACAATCGACAGCTTCGGGTGTACTGCATCCCCTTGCGGCACCCTAACATGCCAGCACGCTGGCCAACCGCTAAAGAAATTGTGGTGTACGTCAACCGACAGTGTGTCATGACCCCGTGGAAACGGTCGTGGCCGGAGCGGCGGGTGGAGGTGGCGAAGACCTACCTTCCTTTAGACATCACCTACCTGCTGAGCCGTAACGTCGATGTCCAGCACATGCAGGTAGATATTCACAACCGAGATTACCAGTGCCCTGCGATCCTTACTGTTGTGCAGCATCGCAGCTTGGATGAGGTCACGGAGTCGATACTTACCGCTCAGCTGGGATGCAGTAGCATTGCCCAGGCGCAGCAGGCGCTGCTCACCCCCGAGTCAACGGAGGAACCTGCATCGACCCGATCTTGCCTTCTGGCGTCGAACCGCGAGATGATGTGGGCCACCTACAAGGAAATCATGGCAGAGGACGAGCACGATGATGGACTCGAGGTGGACGACCCGGTCATCACAACGAAATGCCCCATTTCACAGCAACCGCTGCGCATCCCCGTGCGTGGTAGCCGGTGCGCTCATCTTCAGTGTGTGGACCTGGCCTCCTTCCTGGTCAGTTGTAGTAAAGGGTCGTACTGGAACTGTGCCCTGTGCGATGCGGAGATGCGGTCGGTGGATGTGCGCGTGGACACGGTGCTGTGGCGATACCTCTGCACGTTCGCCTCCGTGGATGCGTACCCGCTGTATCTGCGCCTCTCCGCTGCGCGCTCTCCACCATCGACGCTCGCTGAGAAGGAAAAAAACACGTCCTTCTATTGGCACCCCTCGAACCGTAACGGTGGGGACGCCGATGACGTGATCGATGACGAGAACAGTGACGACGAGGACAGCGGGCAGCGAACCGAGAGACGCGCGGCGCATGCGGAGGGCCCAGCGGATGCTCCATCTCCGCCTTGCCCTTTTTCCAGTGACTCAGGCCAAGGAAACGGTGATGGTGGGACGTCGCAGGTTCCGTCATCGAAGGCCCCACCCCTCCCCTCGGGTGAGAATATCCGATGGGCGGCCGGTGAACTGCGAAAGCGGAGCCGCACGGAGGAAGAGGCGGAGTGCCGCGCTGCCCGCGGCACTGCTGATGACCCCATCGAACTGTGAGTAGCATAGATGACGTGCAGGCTTTTCAAGAGGGCCAACCTCTTACCTCCGCCCCCTGCCCCCCCCCCAAAAAAAAAAGAAAGGGCACGGAAAGGGTGGTGCCACTCCTGCCGCAAGCCTGTCTCACCCCCACCTCTTTCTTTCTTTCCTTTTGGCGGATCTTCCCTTCCCTTCTCGTTTCTCCATGAAGAGTTACCGCCTCCTCTCTACTTCGGCAAATCCTGGGCGGGGCAGGGGAGGAGGAGGCGAGGGAGAACATTTTTACTCTTCGTCGCACACACTTCTCGTCCTAGAGGTCGCTGCATCATCATCATGCAAGGACTAGTCTAAAGCGAGGCACGTTGTGGAGGGAGTGGGGAGAGTAAGGAAGCGTGGGAAGGGGAAGGAGAAAGGGAATTTGACGGACACACCTACACCCGCCCCTACACTTCTCTGTGACGGACAGCAGAGAGAGTGCAGCTGTAGTAACAGCAGCGGTACTAACGCGAAAGGAAGCGGAGATCCCGATGCAGCTCAAGAGAGGCAGTGACAACGGAAGAACGAAAGAAGTACTCACTAACTATATGCATATAAACACACACACACATGTATATATATATATATATATATCAATGGATCTATGCGTGTGTAGATAGCCAACTTGTTTGCATGGTAGAGGTGCGGGCGAAAAGGGTGACGCCACCAACACGTCTAGCAAAGCGGGAGGGGGACGGGGTTTCGTCCAATCTTTTCACCAGAGCTCTGCTGCTGTCGTTGCAGGCGACTTCTCGAGCCATCAGTTGTGCTGCTTTCTCTTTCCCTCATTCTCTCGCTCTTCCCCCCTGGCTCTCATCCGATCGTCCTTCTCCACTCTCATTTCTGTAACACCGCGCACATTCTCTCTCTCTATTTCCTGCATACATAAACGGACGCCACTCTCACACACCATCGCAGAGCCTCAGCAACACGTATTTTCTCTTCTGTTCCCACCGGTACTCCTCCTTCTCCTCGTTTTCTCTCTTATTTTTGTTTTTGCTTCCCCAATCGTACATAACAGAGCCAAACAAGGCACACAGAAGTTGCCTTCATTTTTTCCTTCCTTCGCTGATATATAAATATATAAATATATGTATGTATCGCATCTGATCTTCTCTCCACCTTTCTGTGTTCTTCCGCTCGGGTTTTCTCTCTCTCTGTGTGCGCCATCTTCCCTCCCTCTCCCCCTCCCTCCCTCTCTTCCTTCCAGAAGTTCTCCTGTTCTGACTTCTTGCCCGCTCACATACATATACACACCCACACACCCACGCACCGCTCTCTATTTTTGTGGATTTGCCCCTGCCCGGTGTCTGTTTTCGGGATTTCCCCTTCCATTCCTCATCTCCCCTCTTCTTCGGCTGGCTCCGCACTCATTTCTCACGTCCTTCCTCGATCTCTTTTACCGCCCCAGCTTGCTTTTTGCGGTGTCGTTCAGTGCGCGCACGCGTGTGTACGGCGCCTTTTCTTGACTTTGCTTTCCTCTAGAGAGAGAGAGAAGAACTCGTGTTGAGACTCGTGTGGGTATTCTGTGAACATTTTTTTGGGAGTGCTTTTGAAGGTGTTCTGAACGCAGTCGTTTGTGCAACGTTCGTGCTTCGTATCTACGAGAAGTGAGCCGCTTCGTTTTGAAGGCTCGTGTTTGCCGTGCAAGCGGTGTCGACTCCCTCTTTCCGATATCTTGTTCTGTTTTCATTCTCTAAGACTTCTGGCCCGCCCCCCTTTCCCTCTTCTTCGCTTCCCCCCTCTGATTTTCCTTTCGTCCCACCATCGGCTCTGCCGTAGAATTCTCCCTCTTCCTCTGAATTAACCAGCAAGCCCTCACACCCACACACGCACACACTTACACACACACACACACGCTCTCTCTTTCTCCTTCTCGCAGAACAGGCTTCACACAGCACACAAACACATACCGAAGCGTCAAGAGCTGGTATTTTTCATTTTTTCGTATTGTTTCCCCATCCCCCCCCTTCCCTCTTCTTCCTCCTTCCCTCCCCATCAAGTCCTCCTCCCAGCCTTTTCTCTCGACTTCTCCGAGCATTATTTAATTTTTTGTTTTTATTTTGTCTCTACGGCTCTCTATAGAGAGCATTTTGGCCCACCCCCTTTTTTCCTGATATTAGTTCGCTCCGTCAGGGGTGCGTGTGTGTGCCTGTCGGTGAGCGCATCTTCATCCTTCCCTCCTACCTTCTTTCTTTCGGCCAAGAAGAGTGAGAAACGCACGTACACACACACACACACACATCTTTTCGCACTGCGTCGCTGTGTTGACATTTTGGGTTGGGCACTGATATCAGTCGAGTTCTTTGTTTTTGATTTTCGTTGTCGTCGTTGTCGCGGGAAGGTCCCCTGCCTCAACCCCATTGTTTCCTCTTTTTCGATTTTGTTCTCACTGATCCGTCTCTCGTGACGCTTGTGTGCGTGTGAAGCTCCGCCACGTCCTTTCCCCTCGACACGAAGAGCTGGCGTTTCCCCCGTTCCCTCTCTTTCTCTCCATCACCTTCCCCTCGTCCCACCTTTGTTTCTCCCTCTCACATTCTCCTACGCGCTGGCTCTCCAGCTGACAGCATCTTTGCATCGCTTTTTTTACTTTTTGCTACGGCATTACGGCGTGCGTGTCACCACACACCCGGTTGGCGTGAACGTTTTGTGTACGGAAGTCATACTTGTTTGAGAAGCCCAGACGAGTCATCCTTATTATTTCCCTTTTTGTCGCTTGTTTGATTTCCCCTCCTCTTGCGCAGGGTTTTGGTGGTTGTGGGACAGTTCGTCTGTGGCTCCCTGCTTTTCTTTCACTATTTGGGAGAGGTAACTCTCTTTCACACACACATATATATATATATATATATATCCCTTTAGCAATACGCCCCCCCCCCCCTCCTCCTCTCGATATACACACAGAAAGAGAGCGATATATCCACACGCATTCAAAAATAAAATTCTCAGCACGCGAGGGCAAAAGACGGAAGGTAAAGCTCGTCTTCAAAAAAAAAGAAGAAAGACACGGAAGTGGGAAATCCATCAACTGCCCGCTGCTCATTCTTTTGCCCCCCCCCCCCCTTCCCCCTTCCCCCTTCCTTTTCTCCCCTTCTCTTTGTTTCTTCTTCTTCTAGTTGCAGCCCCCCCCTCCCCGCCTCCCGGCAGCTCCCCCAACGTGCTCAACACGTGATTTCCATTATATATACACACCATCCACGAGAAGAGGAACACGAAAAGTGAAAAACGGCAACCAAAAGGAGTTTCGCCTGTCTGTCTTCGATCATTTCTGGTCAGCGACATTCTACTTGTGCCGTCTTTTGTCTCACTTCCCCCCTCCCTCCTCCTCCTCCACCTCCACTTTCTTTTTTTTCCAGATCATCACCTTTTTGGTGATAGTGTTTTGATTTCTTCTCTCTCTACCGCACTTCGCTCCCCTTCTCCTTCAATCCAGGCGTTTCTCTACCCCCTCCCCCCCTTCTCCTCCTCTCTCATCAACTCTTTCGGTCTCTTGTCTTCCCCCCCTTTTCCCAATCATTGAGACCGCCGCCTTTCCCTTTCTCCCCCCCAACCACGCGATCTCTCTCTCTCTCAGCCCTCGTTTGCTTTAAAAATATAGTTTTCTAGTCTTGACCGCAGCAGAAAAGACGACGCAAAACGGACCAGCTGAGAGGCACACGCCCGTCTTTCCCTCCCCCTTTTTGGTCTTTCCTTTGCCTCCCTCCTCGCTCCTCCCCCGCTTCCTTTCACCGTACGGGAGATTATCACCGACGGTGCGGTGCAAGCGTCACGTCCCGACATCATCGGGCTTTCAGATCAGCGCTTCTCTTTCTCTCTCTTCCTCTATATAAATAAGTAAATAAAATATTAGTAAGATTCTTCGTGGTATTTTTCCCCGTACTCCACATCAAACGCTTCTCTCCTCTACTTCTCTCGTTGCCTCTTCTCGTCTTGTAAGAAGGGAGGGAAAGAGAGCTATTCATCTATCTATCTGCGTATATCTATCAGTCTAGGGGCGTTTTGAATCGTTTTGATCTCCCTCTTTCCACTCGGGAAGAACCTTTCCGTTTCCTTCCTTTCATTTTCCTGGAGATCCCCTTTCTGTCTGTGTGGAAGTTTTTTTACGATCGGAAGGTGACTGCATTTTTTAATCCCTTTTGCCCCCCCCCCCCCATCCCCTCCTCCTCTTCCTCTTCCGCTGCACGCTTCGGACGCGCTTCTGGCCTGAGTGACGTTTTGTTTGATCAAAAAAAAAGTTCTCTCCATCTTTCCTCCGTCGCCGCCCTTCCCTACGCTTCCTCTCGTATTTCGCTACTCTTTTTAGGCCTCTCAATTGTCAACGTTGGATCGCCCCAGACTTTCCTCGACCGCGTTACGGCCGTCGGTGCTCGCGCACCCCTCCGTCCCCCCTTTTTTCTTTTCTTTGAGTCTTCTCCCCGTTCCGTCGTCACTGGCACTTTTTTAACTTTCGCTCTTATCTCCATTTGTTTTGTTTCATCTTCCTATTCGGAGGGTTCATTTCTTTTTGGGTTTTCCATTTTCCCCTTTTACTTTTTTGAGTGCTTAAGCGTGTGCGTTTCAAGGCGACGCCCTCCCTCTTGGCCGTTTACGGTATCCTTCGGCATAGTTTCACTTTGCAATATCCAAAGTTTTTTTTTGCATCTACCACCTCCGCCAACCGTCACCCCTTCTCCTTCTCTTTCTACGGCCCTTATCGTTACTGCCACTAGGTTGCCTGTGCGATCTCTTCTCCCTTTCCTCCTCTTGTTTTTTTTGTTCGTGTGGCTGCCTCTTCTTCTTTTTTCTCCTCTGTATCCTCCCTCCCTCCCTCCCTCCCTTGCTCCTCTGTTCCGATACCCTCCTCACCGCTCTGCAGTCATACGGTGGTAGCTTCAGTGTATTCAGCTACGCCACACTCCCCATCCCCCCTTCCTCCTTTTCCATCTCCTTCGTAAGCTCGCCGTCACTTTCGCGGGATCGAGAGTGACATTCTCGACATCTTTTCTTCGTTCTTGTTCGGCGAAGCCACTCCCTCGCTCATCGATTCATCTATCTCTTGTTCCCGCCTCTTCCTTTTTGCGGTTTCCTCTTGACGCAGAACATTATCACAAAAGAAAAAAGAGAGAGAGAACGGCTTTTATAAAAAAACGGAAGGGACCAGCAGCGAACAGCTGCGACGCGGTATCGAAAAAGTGAGAGGAAGGTGAAGCCCAAGAGTAAGAAAAGGTTCAACTCAGGCAGAGTTTGAAAAGGGTCGTACCGCTTTTATTTCCTTCCTTTATCCTTCACACACACCCACACCCACACCCACACCCACACACGACACATATATAAAAAAGAATAATCTTCCGCAGCTGCAAAACACACACACACACACACACACAGAACATAAAGAAACTAGAAGAATCTACCGCACCACTAAAATTATTATTAGCGGTTCTGCCTCTCTGCACCAAAATTGCACTTCTTTGAGGGAGACGCTCGGTACTCTTTGCCCAACTTTATTTTTTTTGTTAGTTCAGACCCCTCTCCGCACATTGCCTCTCCCCCCCTTCCCTCCTCTCTAAACTCCGCACTCGTGGTCGTACAGCTAATTCATCTTCCTTTTTTTTGCTTTAAACCAAAGTTTGTATCGCCCCCCGCTCCCTCCTCATTCCCTCTCTCCCTCTTCCCCCCTTTCACTATTGGAGGTCTTGCCTCTCGACGTGGACGTGTTCCTCAGACGTTTCCTGCCTTGAAAAAAAAACAACAACGCTACCCCGCTTCTAGAAGGCCCGTGCACACACCATCGATATTTGTGTGACTTACGCCTCCCTCCTCTCGCTCTCCTTTCGCACATATATAAATATATCAATACATAACATCTTGTGTGGATCCTTCTTATTCGTCTCTTCTTTTGTCTTGAGGGTTTTTTTCTCTGCCTGCACGCCCTCCTTTTTTTTTTTGACGAGTCCCCCCCCTCTTTCCTCCGCTCGCTCGTTTTTTTTCTCCAGTACAATCGTTTGCTGTTGTTAAAATTCTTTTCACCCGCACGCGTTTCTCACTCGCTGCCTTCTGTGCCCCTCCCCCCTTTCTATTTTCTTTTTTGTTTTCGAACTCTTTCCTGCCTTTCTTACGCACTTTTCTTCCTTTTAAGGGGGCGAGGGGCGATTCAGGAATTGTTGCGTTCTCTCATCTTTTTTTTTGTCTCCACCTCATTCTGTTCCCCGCCCCTCCTTTCCCCCGTTTTTGATTTCTGGAGAATACTCGGCCAACCTCACCTCCCCCCCTCTCTCTCTTTTCTTTCCTGATTTCTGGATCAGGACGCAGAGAGAGCAGAACACACGCACACACACACACGTACGCACGCAGAGGAAAGGACAGCCACCATAGAGAAGCCGTTGCCTGAATTTTTGTATTTTTTTTCCCCCAGAAGATTAAAGAAAAGGGAAGAGAAGATCCACTCCTCCTTCGAAGCTTTTTTTTTCACTTCGTCTTCTCCCCTTCCTGCCTTCCTGCCTCCTCCACTTCTCTCGCTCTCTCCCTTTGCTCCATCTCATCCATAAGCACAAACAACACGGGCACACCAAAGAAAAAAGGGCAAAGAAGGAACACGACAAGTCAACACGACTGCGTTCTTTTTTTTTGGGGCGAAGTGGATACAGCACTAGTAGTGGATCTCTCTCTTTCCTCCACCCCTCTCCTTTTCTGCCTCTGACCTTTTTCTTTCTTCTCCCTCTCTCCCCCCCCTCCTCCTCCTTCCCATCTCCTCCATTTTTTTTATAATTCAGTTTCTCTTTTTTGTCTACTTCTCTATTATCATATCTATATATATATATATATATATAGATATATCTGGTTTCTTGTTTCGTACGCTGCTGCGCTTCTATTACTCCTACTTCGCTCTTTTCTTTTTTCTTCAACAGGCAAAAAAGAGGAAAAGAAGGACGGCAGCAGGGTGCGTTTTGTGTGGTGGTGGCCGTTTCCCTTCCAGCTTCTCTTCCGTTTGCTTTTTTTGATTCAATCGAGAAGATCCCCACTTCACGTACGGTCGACGATAAACCCATCGCAGTCGTCGTCGCTGGACCTTTTTTCCCTTCTCTTCGCTTCTTCTTATCTAATCCTCCCTTCGTTTCTCTCTTTGCGCTTCTCCCGCTCCTCCTTCTGATCTACTCTCCCCCTCTTTCACTCCTCCTCTCGACCCCACCCTGTATTGAATACGCTCGTCTACACGCACACCTGGTGGCATTTTCATTCGACTTGTGTGCGTTTCTCTCCCTGCGCTTGCTGCCCTTCCCCTTTGCTCTTTCTCTCTCTTCCCTCAGCACCTTTTCTTCTGACTTTTTTTTGTTAAGTCTAATCCGTCTCGTTAGTTGCGTTCCTTTGGAGGCCAGTTTCCTTCCTCCTTCCCCACTTCCCCCCCTCTCTCTCTCTCTCTCTCTCTTGATTTTCTTCTCCGAGCACTCGAAACATTCTCGCCTGCTTCCACCTCCCCCTCGCACAATAATTCCCAAAAGGGGTAGAGAAGTACGTTTCCTCGTCCTTCATCCTTTCCTCCTCTGCATTTTTTTGAGAGATCCCTGCCCGGACTTGGAGCAACATATATATCTATATATATCTATATATATTCATCGCTTTTTTATAATACGGAAAGAAACACATTCGCTTTCCTTTCGTGTGCCGCCTCCCATTTTCTCTTTTTCAGGTCTCGTCTATCTCAGTAGTGCGGCCGGCTTTGATTCCTTTACGCCACACCTCCTTCCCTCCTCTCTCTCGTTGCCTGTGTGTTTCTTCGCTTTTCTCTCCTTTCGGTCTGTCCTCGCTCTTCCTTTCCCTTTCTCAAATTTCCTCCCTTTGTTTCGCTTTTATTGCCTTCATTCGTGTGGGTATAGTGAGGGGCTCGAAAGCGTCCAGCGTGCAACCAGTCTTGTCCCTTTTTTATTTCTCGCGCGCGTGAGGCCACCTTGCTATCTCATCCTACAGGGCGTCATCACTTTACCTTCCTCCACCCTACTACACCTATCTATTCTTCTTTATATCTACATCTATATATAAGGATATCCATATTGTGTCAGCTCTGCCCCTTTTTGAGGACCAGCGGAGGAGCCGACGACGAACAAGTTGTGCTGTGGGACTGGCACCCAAGCTGTAAGAAACGCGTGGCAATCATCGGTTCCCCCTCACCTCCTTTTCGTCTTTTCTCTTGCTCCTCCTCCTCTTTTATCCTCCCTCCATTTTTCCTCTCTCTCTCTCCTCTCCAACGGTTTGATACAGTGCGGCAGCAATATATATATATATATAAAAGTGCCAAGAAACCTTATCCGTAAAGCTGCAGAAATCGGGGATTTCATTTTTTTCCTACTCCCTCTTCCCTCCCCTCTCATTTTTTCTTTCTGACCCACTTTTCCCTCCATTTCTCTCTTTTTCTGTTGGCGCTGTTCGTCTTCACGAGGGCGGCGCAACGGGACGTGCTGACGTTGACAACACCCTCCCGTTCTCCTTTCTCCCTCCCTCCCTAAACAGGAAAGGTCTCGTTCGGTTTCTCTCTTTTCATTTTGAACGTCCACTATTTTACTTTTTTTTTATCGGGGGGAGAACTTCCGTAGTGGGCAAACTCTCTCTTTCTCTTTCTTCGGGCGTTTGGGTTGTGCTTCCCCTGCTGCCTTTTCCTTTTTTGAATTTCTCTTTATTTCTCTCCCGCTATTGGTAAACGCACGGCTCACCGTGTGTTGATACACACACGCACACAGGCACGCGCCTCCTTTTCTCCTCATCGTCTCTCTTCCTCCATCAAAAACGCTCAGTCAATCGACTTCTTACAACGGGGGGAAAGGAGAGATGCCCTCCTTACGCACCGTGTATAGCCGAGAGGAGCTCTTGCGCATCGCATCTCTGGCGGCTGCCTTTGACATCGGACCTGACTTGGTGAAGAAGTTCGATGTCATTGAGGTGGGGGAGCCGGTACCGCCGGTGTCGAAGCGACGGGAGCAGGAAAGTAGCGCGAAGGCCGACGGCTTCGGCGTTGCACCATCAGTGATGAGCAGTGGATCTCACGGCGCGCACAACAGCGGCAGTGCTGGTGGCCATGGGCGATCGAGCAACGAACTAGGCGCGAACGGTAGCGGCATCAACAGTCAAGCTGGTGGCTACGGATTCTCATCTTACAACGCTGGTGGCCGGGGAGGAGAGGGCCGACGGGGCGGTGGTGGCCGTGACGACGGCAACCGAAGACAGCAGCCACAACACCAGCAGCCCGTGCATGACCGCTTCGCTCCTCCAGAAGGCCGTTTCAACCGCGGCAACCGCAACCAGGAGACCTTTGAGGAAGGTGCGGAATACGAGCTACGGCAGAATGCGCTGCAGAAGAAGAAGGTGGCGGAGATGATGGAGAGGGAGGATCGCAAGGGCGAACATTTGAGGCAGGCACTGGAGAAGTTCAAGCAGGAAGGGCACCAGTCCGCATCGGCGGCGGCGGCGGAGGAGGAGGATCGGGAGGCCGATGAAATCGAACGGCTCCTCGCCGGCATCACCATGAGTGACGACGCTCCCAAAGCGGTTGTGCGATCGCGCTTTTTCTTTGCTCAGGAACCAAAACCGTCGACCACGGAGCCGCCGTCGGAAGCGCAGGACAGGTCACCATCGACGACGACGTCGGCTGCTGCGGTGAAGCCGAACGTGACAGTCCCTGTCACCAATACCACCTCCACTACCAATACACCGAAGGCGAGTGTGCTTCCTACCCCTGCTAACAGCGGCTCTCAAAGCTACGCTGCGGGGCCGTGGGCCTCTGTGAAGAGCGACCCGAATCTGTGGAGCACGGCGCCGTCAATGGCAAGTGCGCTGAAACAGTCTCTTCAACAGCAGCAGCCGCAGCCGCAGTCGCAACCGCAGCCGCAACCGCAGCCGCAACCGCAGCCGCAGCCGCAACAGACTTCACAACCACAACCACAGCAGCCACCACAAACCACATCTGCGACTGCAATGCCGCCGATGCAGATGAAGTCGTCTCAACATGCAGCGAAGCGCTCACAGCCGCCTACGCCCCCCATGAATGCCGCTCCGTCGACCAAGACGGGCGTGCCCGCGCCGAGCCGTGATGGTGGTGGCGGTGGTACCTCTGCCAGCTCTGCAGGTCTTCACCCATCCCGGAGTCCCGCAACCTTTGGCACCGCCGGACCGTTGGCTTCGCCTACGACTCAGCAGGCAGGAACAGCCACGTCTGGTGCACACACCGGCAGCACTGCTTCTACGTCACCAGTTGCTGCACCTGGCTTGCTTTCGCTGGGGGCACCTGTGCAGCGCGCCGCCGCTGCGGCCGCTGGGAAGCCCCAACCCGGAGACGTTGCTGCGGCACCGGGAACCTCCGCGAGGACGTGGACCGTTGCGGAGCTGGAGCAGTACCTCACAAGAAATGCAGGAGCGGCGGCGTCGAAGGGTGCACTCCCTACGCCGAACGCGGCCGCACCTGCCGCCACCCTTCCGAAAGCGCCACCAATCGCGGTGGCCGAACTCGAAAGCGTACTTATGCAGTACGCGCGACGAGGCAGCGGCGCGGTTGCATCGGGCTCGTTGGGTGGCGCTCCTCCCCCCCCGTCCCCCCCGCAGTTTCAACAGCCCCAACCCGCCCCACTCCAGCAGCCGCAACAGCAGGCGTCGATGCTCTTCATGAATGCCGTCAAAGTCCCTGGGATGCCACCCAACACCAACGCCGGAACGGTACCGCGGTCGCCACCGCAATCGCTGCCGTCCGGTATGAGCGTGGCACCCGGCGGGGTTCTCATGTCGTCTCAGCCGCCTCCGCACCATCCAACACACATGCCTCCTCCGCTGACGTCACTGGGGTCGGCGCCGCAGCCGCCCCAACCGCAGCCTTTGCCGTCACCGCCTCAGCATCCGACGTCGTGGATCACGATGCCGCGGCCTCAGCAGGCTCCACCACTGCCCCCGTCGAGTGGCGGCGTTGGCACTCCGATGCACGGAACCCCACCCCAGCAGCCTCTCGCCGCCAAAGTGCCCCCCCAAGCGGCGCCCATGAGTCCCAACGGTTTCCAGGTGCCGATGCGCATGGGCACGCAAGGTCAATACTTCATCGATCCTACTCAACTACAGCGCCTCTACATGTCTGGGCAGCCGATGATGTTTCGCCGCCCCGACGGCACGGTGTTTATGCAGGCGCCTCCCATGGCGCAAGCGCCTCCGCAGCAACAGCAACAAGTGCCGCCACCCCCACCCCCATCTCAGCCTACCTTGAACCCCTTCGGTACCAACGCCCAGTTTCTCTTCCAGCAGCAGCAACAGCAACAGCAACAGCAACAGCAGCGTCGCTAAGTCGTAGCATTTCGAGAAAGGGATGGATGGAGATGGTGGTGAGGTGAAAGAAAAAAATCTGCGGAAAAGTGGTGGATGGGCTCTCTCTCTCTCCTCACAAAGGGCTCCGATGGAAACACTTGTAAACCTTACAAGTAGGACGAGTGTCAAAAGGACCTGTTACATGAATTTCATAACGGTATCATTTGCTCTTTTCTCCGCCCCCCCCCCCCCCCCCCGCCG
>JASAOM010000944.1:0-14167 GCA_030849085.1 Borovskyia barvae | reverse complement strand
TTTTTTTTTTTTTTTTTTTTTTTTTTTTTTTTTTTTTTTTTTTTTTTTTTTTTTTTTTTTTTTTTTTTTTTTTTTTTTTTTTTTTTTTTTACCCCCCCCCCCCCCCCCCCCCGGCAGGGAAGGTAGAAAAAAGAATGAGACGGAAAAAAAAAGGACATGGGAAGAGGGTCAAGGGGGGGAGGGGGGTATCTTTTATAGTTGCATCATTTTTTCCTTCCAACTCCCCCGCCCCCGCCCCCTCCCCCCTCTCCCTGTCCACACTTTCCAAAACAGCGACCAACAACGCCAACAATTTTCTTCTCTTTGTATCTTTTTTGTGAGTTTCCACGTGTTTCTTCCGTTGCTTTCGGGCCATATGGAAAATAGTGAATGACACTCGAAATGTTTCATTTCTTTTTTTTGTGTGTCTTGGTTTGTAAGTTTTTTTTTTGGGGGTGGCCTAGGGACGTTCCTTAGCTCCCCCCCTCCTCATTTTGGTCGTCGTGGCGTCACTGCTCGCCTCCGAGGGACCCACTGCAAGTAGCCAAATGTACACCGCCCCAATTCTACAAACAAACAGCTCTTCTCACTGCTGATCATCGGACGATGACGATAAGAGAAGGGAGCATCCCTGCACCATCCTTTCCCCACCTTATCTCCTCATTTTTTTTGTTAAAGTCTTCCTTTTTTTCTGCACATACATGGGTACACGTGTATGTTATATAAGTGTTCATATATCGGTGTGCCAAGGCATGCGAAGCGAGGTGGAGGACATCTTTAAATTGATGGCTTCATCGTCGAATTCGCAGAGGTTGGGCTACCTCTTCTCTTTTTTTTTTTTCGCCCCTTTGAGCCTCGCATTGCTCTTCTTTCATGCTACGAAGACGTCAAAGAGGTGGTGATGGTGCGTGAGAGTACCCTCCCTCGTCCCCTCTATGCAACATGCAAAACATTTGCTATGCAGATATGTGGTAGGCGATCTAAGCGAATACTGGAATAGGTTGGTTTACGAAATTTTACCAAGGGAAAGAGAGAAGCGAACGTCGAAAAGGAAAGGATTGGGAAGGAGGGGGGGACGAAGGCAGGCAGAAAGAAACTGTCATAGGCACAACAGGCATCCGAGAGTGCGGGGGCCGAGTCACGCGATGCGCTAAAGTTGGCTTGGTGTCTTCCCATTATTATTTTGCCACCCCACTGTTGTTTCGTACACTCATCATGAAGAGGGTTGCTGTATAAGCGAGGAGATGGGGAAGGGGGGGAGAGGGAAGGGACCGAACTTATCAGATTAGCAGGTCGGGAACGCCTCTAACCTTCTTTTCTTTTCTTGACTTCGCTGCCTTTGTGTGCATGCTTCACCGGTGCAGACTGGCACTTCTGTGTGCTTCGCTTTTTTTCCTCCTTGCGGCAATTCATTTCTCCTCTTGTTGTTCTCTGTCTACCTCCCCTATCTTTCTCTCTCTTTCTACTTGCCTCAAACAAGAGACGGGGTTGGCGGCGCCTTCGTCCAGTGCGGGCAACGATGGCTGCACAATATCATTGTGGACGCGCAAGCGACGAGGAGATACCCTATCTGCTCTCCTCCCTCCCTCTCCCGGATGCTTGCCCTTCCTTTTCAAAAAACAAAGAGCTGTTATTACACATCTATATGAACATATTTTCAGGGACCTCATGCGAAAAAGAAAAAGAGGCCTGCGGCAGACATCTCCTCTTGTGTTTCAGCAGCCACAGGCAAAAAGTGTAACACGCCATATCGACCACCACCATGGATCGCTGTCCCAAATGGAGTTCACCACCACCACCACCACCACCACCACCTCCATCACTCCCACCAACAGCCACATGAACAAAGGGTTCGCCGTTTTTCAAGAAGGGAGTCACTTCTGCCGCACAATAGGGAACGCAAACCGTAAAAAGAACATGTGTATGAAAGGAAGGAGGCATAGTCGCGAGGAGGGGAGGGGGTGGGGCGGTCGAAGACATTTTTTTTGCTGGGGGACACTCTCTGAAGGGTGATTGTGAGGACGGTGGTAGCGGGAGGTGGTCCGTCGGCTGTTCGCATGAGGGCGTATAGGGTACAAGTCTGTTACAGCATAATATGCTGCCGGGAGTCGCGGACGGTGCTTGGGAGAAGCATTGAACCTTGAGGGAAGAGTCGCATGCGCTTTTGTTGCTCCCACCACCATCCGCTAGAATCTGACGAAGGCGCCCGAACTAGTGCACCCCCCCTCCCTCCCTTTTCTCTTCACCTCCCGCCTTTCTGTTGTTTCCTCCCCCCTCCCTCGTTACCCACAATTGTTTTTTTTCTTTCATGTGGCAAGCGGTGCCGCTTCCCTTGCTGCTCTTCAGGTGTGAGCCCGCTATTCTTCCTTTCCAACCCCCCTTCTCCTCCTTGCCGCTCGTGCAGGACATCACCGACATCGCGTGCCCTTTTTCTCTTTCTCCAGTGTAGAGGGCCACGTAGGCCTCCCTGCGGACCCTCTCAGCCACGTCTCTTCGAGAGGTGTATGGAGGTGGTGTGCTCAGCCGCCGCGGGCGTGGTGGCACGCCTCCTGTGCCACCCGCTAGACACCATTAAAACGGTGAGCTTCACGGGGTTTGCGGGAGAGCATCGCACAGCGTCCGGTGGAGGTGCCGGCGCTCCTCTTGCCGCTGCGGCAGAAAAGCCGCTGCATGCCCCGCCTCCGCGCCTCTCCATCAGCCGAGCGTCCCGGGCGATCTGGGCTCGGGAGGGTGTCGCCGGATTCTACCGTGGTGTGGGGGTGGCCGCTCTCGGCTCCGCCCCGGGGGTGGCCCTGTACCTGGGCACGTACCACCGGTGCATCACGATATGGGGCACCTTTGATGATCCTGACGGACTTCTTTGGGGCGGTGTTGCGGCAGAGCTTGCCATAGGCGACGGCGGCAGCGCTCCCGCCCGCTTTTTCCGCACCGCACTGGCGGCCACCCCAGCCAATGTGCGCTTTTTTGTGAGTGGCCTTGTTGCTGAGGCGATCAGCTGCCTCGTGTGGGTGCCGATCGACGTGGCCAAGGAGCGATTGCAGTCCCAGCCGCCGTCGCTGGTAGGCCGGTACACGGACAGCTGGGATGCCTTGCGGCGTATCCTGGTCGTGGAGGGCGTACGGGGTCTCTACAAGGGCTACGTCTCGACTTTGGCCAGCTTCGGCCCCTTCTCTGCGGTGTACTTCGTGTGCTACGAGTACGGTACCGCAACGCTGACGCGATGGCTCCTCCGTGATCGACCCGCCGATACCGCCTCGTCCCTTCATCGCGATGCGCGAGACGTGCTGCCTTCCTCTTCGACCAGGTTTGCGGTGGCCCTCGGGGCCGGGGCGGGAGGTAACGTGGTTGCATCACTGTGCACCAACCCCTTGGAGCTGGTGAAGACGCGACTTCAGGTACAGCGTGCGATTTTGCAGGGCCGAGGTGCGTCGGCAAGCGGCCCCTCCGTCACTCCCATCCTCAAAGCACCTCTGTACACTTACCACTACGCAGGGTTATGGGTGGGACTTTCGACGTTGGCCAAGGAAGAAGGATTTTGTGCGCTCTGGAGAGGGGTGGGTAGCCGCATCGCCTACACAGCCCCGAACGCTGCCTTTACGATGGGATTCTTCGAGCTACTGAAGTCCTTATTGATCTAGCCTTGGAATAGACCTGCAATCTATGATGATGCACCCCCTCCTTGCCCTTCTTCCTGTTGCTCCAGCTCTTACGCACCATTTTGACCGTCCGGAACGCTGGGGAGGGTGCAAGGTTGTGTGTGTGTGTATGACAGAGAGAAAAATATTTTTCGCTCTCTACAACCCATGGTGGCCCCTCCCCTTTCAACAGACTGCGGCTTCAACCGCCTTTCCTCTCTTCTGTTCCTCTATGTTTCTTGCACGGCTGCTCATGCCCCTCGCTCCTCTCCTTTCTTTTTCCTCGTTCCATCCCACCGCTGGTTTCTTTCCTTTCACAAGCAACTCTCGGCCTTTTCTCGCCGGATTCTACTCGACTGTACTGTCTGCGACCGTTGCTGACATGAGAAAAAGGATTCCAAGGCGTTTTGGGCATGACGCTGAACGTTTGTGTGTGTGTGTAGGTGTGCGAGCTTGACGGCTCACTGCCACCTCTCCCTCCCTCTCCTCCCCCCCTCCGCTCACGCCCCAAAGGGTTACCATAATCATTATCTTCCACACACACACGCACCTCTTTAGTTCCCTTCACTTTTTTGTGTTGCTTTGCAACGTCCTCCCATTGCGCTTTTCCTGCTCAGCAGGCAGACGTGGTTGCACTCGTGTGCGTGTGAACCGCCCACATTCACCTTCCACCCTTCTTTCCTTTCTTTCTTTCCGGCCAGTGGCGGCCTCCGATGACAAGGCGACAAGGCGAGGAGGAGGGAGGCAAGGATAGAGAAAGGAGCCATGCAGGGGGAATGGGGGAGGTTCGGCACACAGCCAACAGGAGCAGCGAAGCAAAAACGCTGCGGGTAGACACGGCGGCTGTTGCGCTCCTTACCCGTCTTTCTCCTCCCCTCTTTCTGGTTTCACACCCTCGCCCCTTCTGTTGTGTTTCCCGAGGGTCAGATGGACCTTCATCAGGGGGGAGACGGCGCCGCTCTGCACATGTCTGTCAAGAAGCTTGATACTGCTCTTCGTTCCTTCGCCCTTTACGGGAAAGCCGTTTCACGAGTACTTTTACCGTATGCAGATGCCTACTATCGCTGCTTTTTATCTTTCCTTCTGCACCCCCCCCCTTCTCTAGAAGTGGCAGCGAGTGTACATTCCTTGAGATGAATGAACGCTGCAAGAGCCTTCTAAGCGCAGGGAAGAGAGACCGACGAGAACAGATGAGAGAAGGAAAAGTGCCTCTGATCGGTGTCACCAAGGCTTCCCTCCGCTCATGGAGAAAAAAAAACTAGCGAAACTCCTTTTGGGCAACAATGCCGTACTTCTCCGTATTGGTGGAAGGAAAGGATGGGGGGGGGAGAAGGCGAAGAGATCAGAGCGTAGACGAAGGCAGGCGAAAAAAAACTCGTGGGCGACTTTCCATCTTCCCTCCCTTCCTCTCTCACCCCCCTCCTCCTTCGCCCCCCTCTTCTACCGTCTCTCTACTCCTTTGCGTCGCATCTCCCCAGAAATGGGGCGTGGGAGAGGAGTCGTAGGACGCAAATGCGAAAGGAAGGAGAGCCAAAAAATAGCGCCTCTCTCACTTCCTCTCTTCTCCTTGCCTCCTCTCCCCACCACGGAGCGCTCACACCGAACACACCGGCTTCCAGGGAGGGTAGAGGAGGGAAGCGGGATAAGCTGAGACGCCAGTGGAGCAGGTCTTCTTACGCTAGCCCTCCTCGTCTTTTTTTTGGCGGGACTAGTTTCGCTTTAAACCACCCCCGTTCTCGCATGCCTTCCCACACGAATGTTTCCAGCCCCTCCCAACGCTTTAACTTCGCCTTTCTTCCTTCCTTTCTCTTGTTCGGGCTTTCGCTTACGGAGGGTAGTATGATTTCCCGCACCAGCCGCACACCTCTTTCCCTTCCTCCCCAAATTATTTTTCTACTTCCAAAAAAAAAGCCACTCGCTTTTCACGGAAAAGAAAATCAATCCAAGAGGAGACAACACTCCTCCTCTTCCTTCTCTCGTATTGCTCTCTTCCTACTTCTTTCCCTCCCCCCCTCTCTCTCTTTTCCCTGGCAAACTGGAGGGGAGCGCCAGGCAGGAGGCAGAAGGGGAGGCGAGGAATTCTCCCATTTTCGTATTCAGCCTTCCTCTTTTTGCCTATTCGGCGTCATTCAAGGCTTCTTTTCTGCCTCGTAGAACGTGGCGCGTGTTGGCGGCGGAGAGACCCCCTCCCCCCCCCTAAAAAAAAGAGGAAACGAGGCCGAGGTGCACACACACATACACACACACACGCACAAAAAAAGGCAGTATCAACCGCAGCCATTATAAACGTCTTGATCGAGACAGCCTTGATTTTTTTCTTTTAGGGTTTTAAGGTGACTCGGGCGGGTTTTTTTTCATTCTCCCGCATTCTCTTCGCTTTGCGCCCTCGCTTTCGTGTTTTTGTTTTCTTTTTTTTGGGGGTAAGGAGGGGGGGGGGGAGAAACGGGGCGACGAACGAAAAAAAGAATTTTTTTTTCACCCATACACGACGCTCATCTCTTTTTTGTCGTTGTTAGAGAAGTTTCCTCACCTTTTTTTTAAATTGTTAATCCTTTTCCCTTAATTATTGTTGGGGGAGGCCAGAGGGGGAAAGGGGGGACAAGTGGCTCGCTCAGGCGGAAAGGGGCGTACTCAGCTGCTCCACTTTTTTTTGCTTTCTGTCTCCGTGCTGAGGTCGGCACCCTGGCCTTTGTTTCTGTCCCCACTCCTACGCTCACATCTTGCACCACAAATACACACACACACACACACACACCTCCGAAATAGCTCTTTCTCTGGTTTCATCCGCCTAAAGCATCGGCAGAAGTGCCAGAGAGAGAGAGAGGGAGAGGTGCGTGAGATATCAGTGGTGGTGGTTGTGGTGGGCTCCATTGTGCCCTACACACCGTCTGGCAAGAAAATACGAATCGGTGAGGGACGTGTTGAGAATTCTGTCGGTCCACTCGTGCAGCTCGTACACGCGCTCTCAACTCCATTCCTTTTTTTCCCACCGCGCGGTATACCAACGAACACACTGGAGATCGACCTCGGAAGAACTCTGCAGAACAGGAAGGTTACACAGCTCTATTCGCGCACTCCTTCGGAGAAGAATTTTTCTGCGAACGAAGGAGAGGGAGAAACAAAGAAGAGCCTTGAGAAGACGTAGTTACGATCGTACATATTTTGAGAGACTCTGGTGGAGGTAACAAAGAGAGGGAAGCGTATTGTAGTTCGCCTCTTCGCCGATCATTTCATCTTCCTGTGGAACTGTGGTGTAGAATCCCGACGAAAGCCGTCTTGTCTGAAGGCGCAACGAGTTTTTTATTTGTGTGTTTCTTCTTCTATTGGTCGCCTACTTTTTCTTAGTGTGCGCTCCTCCCACACGTTTGAACTTCTCACCTCGTTCACTGGCTGCGCCGCCCTCGTGACACTGACCCCCCTCCTCCTTTGCTTGCTGTGCTCGTGCACATCACGAGATTCGTTCTCCCTTTCTGTGTGTGCGTGTGTTTTTGTTGCGCTGCTGCGCACGAGAACCAGCGTTTTCCCTTCTCTGTTTATCCCTCCCTCCCTTCCAGGATCTCGGCAAGTTGTATCTCCTTTCTTCCCTTTCTATTCCCCGCGTGCCGCCCCACACCATTATTATCAAGTGAAGCGTGATAGCTTATCACCTGTCTTCCCCAACGGAAGAGTGAAAAGGAACGCGCAACCCGCTTCCTCCCTTCTCACCTGATTTTTTTTACTTCCCTTTTTTCTTTTTTGCGTAGTTCTCCTCTTTTACTCGAATTCTTTGTTGCCTGCGTTGCCCTCCGTTACGGTTGAGCCATCGCCTTCTCCCTTTTCCTTCCCGACGGCTTTCCTTTTGGTGGACTCGTAACGAAGCCCCGATATCCCCCACCCCCACCCCCTTCACTCGTTTCCTCGTGCTTGCGCTCGACTTGTGGGCTGCTCGCCTTTCCTCTCACCTCCTCGGGTGCATCGCTGAGATGAGTTCCGGCAGTCCCCTCGAGCCGTTCCTGCGCTCCCTCATCCAGGGTGGCCGCGGCGACGGTGGTGGCGACGGCCATGGCCAACCCACGGTTCTGTCGTTTGCCAGCGATGGTGTAGGGGGCATAAATCCTTACTTGATGCTGCAAGCGATGGGGCCCAACATGGTCTTTGGCGGTGGCGGCGGTCTCGGCATGTCGGGCCCCATTGCTGGGTCCAACCGCCGTGGCGCCACGCCGCTGCCTGGGATGGGGGAAATGGAGGCTGCCTCTCCAGGGAGCGTGTACAACGGCGGCGTCCCCCCCATGGTGTGGATCCAGCGAGAGCAGCAGCGCATTCCTATGCAGTTTTCCTCCACCGGCAGCCCCAACCTCGATGGGGTGCGACTGCGAGAGGAGGGGAACCGGGCCTTCAAGGCGGGCCGCTTCGACGAGGCCATTCGCTATTACACCCGCGCCATCGAGGTGGACCCGGACTCCGAGTTTAATTACACAAATCGGTCGTTTGCTTATTTCAAGATCAAAGATTATGCTCGCTCTTCCACGGATGCCGAGAAGGCCATCCAGGTCAACGCTAACTTCTTCAAGGGGTACTTCCGACTGGGGCTGGCACAGATGAGCCTCAACAACTTCGCTCGCGCCATCGAGAATCTGCGGAAGGCGTGGGCGCTCGCGCCGGAGGCGGAGAAAGCGGACATCCGTGTTTCCATCGCCAAGTGTGAATCGAAGATGGCCCGGGCACCGGTGACACCGCTGTTGATGAGTTCGAAGGAGGCTTCTGCATCGTGTACCTCGGAGTCAGGCAACGGCGGCCACACTGCATGGCAGACATCCTCTTCGGCGCTGTTCTCAGATACGCTTCCCGTGGGGCTGCCACCGCGGCCCAGCACCAGTAGTAAAGCTGATTTAAGTGCCATCAGCGAGGCCGTTCAACGTACCTTGAAGATGCGGGATACCTGGACGCAATATGTGGACCAGTACAACGAGCAGGATGTCATTGTTGAATGCAGTCGGCGGTCTGATCGTATTCGCTCCCTCATGAGCGTCGCCACCTCAAACGCGCTGTCCAGTCTTTCTAAGGAGGCTGTAGAGAGGCAGGCGCAGCTGCGGCGTGCGGTGCGCCAGCAGGACAGCAACGCGTACCACGAATCCAAGCGCGAGAGGGACTCTACGCTGAGCAAGTTGTGGAGCACTGCCGAAGCGGCGGAGGAAGCCGTGAAGGAGCTCAACAACGTCGCTAAGGAGGAGCAGAAGTTCTTCAGCCGCTTTGGTTCGGCGGCCAGTGAGGCGTCTTCGAAGAGCCCCACGGACGTGTCGCAGGGCGCCGTTGTCCCGTCGGACATTTCAGTCGCATCGGCAGTGGCGGCATCACTCCCGACGGCCACAGCTGCGGCTTTGCCACAAGCGGAGCATGACGGGACAGGGAGCGGTGACGCTGAGAAGCCAGCGGAGCTCCCCGCCCCGATCGTCGCTGTAACACAACCGGCGACCGGAGATTTGCCGGACGTGTCCTCTTCCACCTCGACAAACGCGACGGCCAATACCGTTGCAAGCGGACGAAGTCCTGTGCACGCCAAGGCGGAGCTAAATCAACTGCTGCGTCGACGTGACGAGATCAACTTCACGGTTTGCAAGGCTCAGAAGTGTTTCGCGGCAACGGACGCTGCTGGCCAAGCATTACTGCGGGCCATGCAAGCAGAGGCAGAGGCAATGAAAGAGGTGAGCCCCCTCATGGAGGAAGCTGCGGAGCTTAACACGCAGCTGGAGGCACACGCTCGTTTGGTGGCATCGACGACGACGAAGGAGCTCTCCGATGTGCGGCTGCAGGCCCTGGAGCAGGTGAGCAATCTAGTGGAACGCCTCAAGGCCGACAAGGTGGCCTTCTCCAGGACGATGTACGAAGGTGATAAGTTGCTAGAGGAGGAGGCGAAGCTGGAGCAGCAGCGGCTTCTCTTGGAGCGTCAGCGCATCCAGCTACAAGCTGAGGTGGAGTGGTTTAAGGTGCGTGATGAACCGGAAAGCAAGGTGGCAGCGTTGCAAGGCCAGGTGAAGCGGCTGCACCAACAGATCGCCACCATTCACGATACTCAAAAGAAGGTGCAAACCCGCATCATGGAGTTGGTGGAGCAGGACCACCCCGAACTGGCGTGGAAGTCGATGGCAAACGGATCGCGCATCCTGCGGCTGGTCAAAGGCAGTGGGCTGTGGCAGAATCTGTCTTTCTCTGACTTCCAGATCGTCTCGACGTTGTCTTCCACGGTCAACAGCAAAGTCTACCACGCCGTGCGTCGTGGCGAACATGTCGCTGTGAAGGAGGTTCCCGTCGACGACGAGCTGGCACGGCGGCGATTCCAGCGAGAGGTCAACATTGTGTCCGCTTGCAACCATCCAAACATTATTCGCATCAAAGGTGTGTTCTTCGACGGCCCCTTCTCCTATATCCTCCTGCCCTATTATCACCGTAGCAGCCTGCGGACGGTCCTATCCAAGCAAGAGCCGATATCGTGGGTGACGGTGCAGGACACATTCCGTCAACTCGCAAGTGGCATCGCCTATCTGCACGAGCGCGGCATCGTTCACGGCGATATAAAGCCTTCGAATGTGCTGATGGCGGATGATGGAAGGCCGGTGATCTCTGATTTCGGTATTGCGAAGGACCACGGCGTGCTGGGGGTCGCTGATGTGACGCTCACCTCCACAACCACCAACTCCACCACTGGTGATGGCGTCAAGGGCACCCTCCAATACATGGCCCCCGAGCAGCTTTCGCATGAACCAGGGTCAGAGAAGCCAAAATCTACCGCCCGGTCCGACATGTGGGCGCTTGGCGTCACCATGCTCGAGGTTGCACTGCAAAACGCGGGCTTCCACGAGCATGCCTCCACGAAGCCGGCGTTGCCATTGCTGCTACCCGAGCAGAAGCGGATCGAGGTGCCGGCGAAAGCCGTTGGCGGGGACGAGAAGCTCGCAGAGGCGATTTCCTCGCTGCTGGTGGCGGACCCCGAGCACAGGGCCACTGCCTACGACCTCCTCGCGGACCCGTACTTCAGCTCCAGCCTCAACCCCGTGAACAGCAACCAGAATAGCAGCGCTCTCGCCAAGAGCGACGAGCGGATCGATGCCGTTCGCTCCTACATTCACGCGGTGCGACACAGTCATCAGCAAAAGGTACTGGTCTCCGTCGCCCGGAACCACATGGTGGAGTCCGTGCGCGACATATTTAAGCACCTCAGCAGTGAGGACTTGCTGTGCCCAATCATGGTCGTCTTTCAAGGCGAGGCCGGCATTGATGAAGGCGCGCTGGCTACGGAAATGTTGAATCTCTTCTATGATCAGATGGTCATGAACAAGAAGGCGCTAGTTTGCGTGGCCTCTGACGAGACTAGCTCAACTCCCACGCCGGATACGTCCGTCGCCAACGGGGCTACCGTGTCAGGGACCAGCTCGGCCCTGTTCTCTACTGTGCCGTACCTTCCGGCGCCTGACGCAGCCGGGGTGTCGCCGGAGCTTTTCCTGCTACTTGGTAAGGTGTTGTTGAAGAGCATCATCGAAAGTCGGCAGATTCCGCTGCTGCTGAGCACCGCCGTCCTCAAGTACCTCTGCGGGGTGGAGCCGTCGTTCGCTGACCTGGAGGAGTACGACGCCACGATGGCCAGCACGCTGAAGCGGCTGCGCCTCCTCTCCGCCGCGGAGCTGAGCGATACCGGTCTGGATTTCTCACATTTCACGTCGGAGTTCCTGATGAAGCAAACGGGCGATCGATACACCACGGAGTCGTTGTTGACCACTGACAACCTTGGGGAGTACATCGATCTGCGTGTGGCCTTCGACCTGGTGGAGTGTCGCCGTGCGGCCTTGGAAGCTATGAAGAAGGGATTTTACTGCGTCCCGGAGCTGGAGCATCACCTCAAACTGCTGTCGCCGTCCGATCTGCTGCTGCTGCTGTGCGGCCAGGCGCACATCTCTGCGCAGGCCATCGTAGACGCATTGGACTTTCAGGGATTTAGTCGCAGCTCGAACACGCCAAAGTATCTCAAGGAGGTGCTGCTGGACATGTCACAGAATAACCTCCGCCGCTTTCTGCAGTTGTGTACCGCCATGGCCGCCGTACCGGCAGGGAGAGCCATGCAGAAGATCAAAGTGCTGCGCTGCGCTGATGAGGCACGGCTCCCGGTGGGTCACGGCTGCACCAACCAGCTGGATCTCCCGGACTACGACGACAAGGAGGTCGTCAGGGAGAAGCTGGAGATCACGCTCGCCCACGCTAGCGACGGCTTCCACATTGTTTGACATCGCCTCCATTCGGGGTGCGTATGTCGGGGGGGGGGGGGGGTTAAAGGGGGGAGGATACCGGATGGGAAGCCCGTAATTCCCGCCATACCTTGTTGTTGTTTAACCCCGCTCCCCCAGTCTCCCTCCTCCTCTCCTGCTTTACCTCTCTGTGGTTTCGGTGGTCCACGCTGATCATGGTCTACCCTCCACCCTCTCCCGTCCTCCTTTCCGACCTCTCTCTTTCCCTTCCATCTCTTCTCCGATCGCCTTGAGAGTTTTGTTCGATGGCACGCCGGGGGGAGGGGAGAGGGTGGAGTCATCGCTCTCTCTTCGCCATTTTTTTTTGTGTCGGTGGGAGAGTCCGCAAGAGTGTGTGTGTGTGTGTGTGATGTGAACTGTTTTACTGCGAGGATTTGCGGGATGATTTTGTGCAGATATTCGTAAAGCATTTACCTTTTTGTGTTTCACTGTTGCTGTCTGGGGGTCGCTCGTGTTGCTTCAAAGATGTCTGTTCTTCTTGCCTCTTCCTTCCCATGATGGTGTACGCACGCATCTCTATACGAAAAAGGGGAGTTCTACCGAAAAAACAAAAGCTATCCCTGGTGGTGTTGGTGAGGGGTGGTGGTGGTGGTCGAGTGGGAAGTCAAGCTGCCTTTTCCTTTCCCTCCTCTTTTTTCTTGCATATAAAATCTCCTTCCTTCCTTCCTTCCTCCCCCCCCCTCCCCCTTATCAGCCCTCTACTGGATACACGAACAGAAATTTCGGTCACCAACCTTTCACGGTTTGAGAAGGAAAGGAAGCAAACGATCGAATGACGTGCGGGACAAACCTGAAACACAGCGACGATACGCATGGAAGAGGGAAAAGCCAACATTCTTTCCGAGAGGCGGTAGTTCTTGTTGTCGCTGCAGCTTCTGCTTCTGCTGTCGCTTGCTCGCCCGCCTTCCTTTTCTCCTCTCTCGTTCTTCGTTCTCGTCTCTTTCCTACGGCTACGTGGCTTTGTCACGGATGGCGTACCCTGTACAGGTTATATATATATATATATATTAGTGGTGGCTGCGGTGGCAGGAGCTGATTTGTGTTTTGGTTTGGTATCATCACCGTATTGAATCCGTTCCTCTCCTCCCTCTCTTCCCCCCCCCCCACACACACACACACAGACACTCATGCGTGAGACAGACATCGCAAGAGCAGAAAAGAAAAGCGAGGAGCTGTGCGGGAGTGAGAGTGAGGAGGACGCGCAGAAAGTCCTTCTCCTTCGCTCTCCCTCTTGGCAGGAGTTTCTTCGATTCTTTTTTCGTTTGTTTGCTCCGGACTTCCTGTCACGCCTCTTGCACACAAGGGATGTCTGGATGCATCGATGGATGCGTGACATCGACATTTCTGTAGGGGTGTGTTCATGCGTGTGTGTTGGCGATGCTTCTCTTTTCGCGATGGTTATTAAATGAATTTGAATTATCTCAGGCTCAGACTTCATCTTTCTCCCTTTCGCTTTTTTTACCTACTCTCTCTCGCTCTCGGTCCTCTCCTTTGCATCTTCAACATTCCCTGAAGCGCGCACCGCGCTGTCTTCCCTCGGTTTTTTTCGTTCGTTTCGGGTTTCTCTGCATCTTCCTGACTGGATTCTGCGTGCGTGTGCGCGTCCTTGCAGCTGACACGCAAACACACTCTATTCCGAGTGCGCACCCCCTCCAAAAAGTCATACACAGACCACCGCTGTTCGCACTGGCTCCGGTATCTTTCGTCCTCTCTGGCCTAGCCCCACCACATATATATACCCACCCCTCCCCATTTTTCTCTGTCTTGCCGCAGTGTAGAGCAAATCATAGTGTGTCGGGTTTTTTTTTGGGACCTCACGAGTTGTTTCTTCTTGTCGTCTAGTCATCGTTTTGGGTAGGCAAACCTATATCCAAGCCTTGCCTCCCCACTCCTCTTCTTTCGTGCTCACCACCATCACCCCTTTCCTGCCTACCACGCCGGTAAGCGGGCGCCGTGTCGCTGACCATCTCCCTCTTCCCCTCCTTTTCTCTCTCGCCTGCTCCATATAAGATACGCCTTTCCGCAGCGTCCGTTTTGTGGAAAAATAAAAGAGAGTAGTACGCACGCGCACACCAATACACAAACACAGCATGGCAACGGCGGCCACAGGCAGCGATACGATGCAGACCACCCGGGCAACGAACAAGGAGGATGAGTTGGCATCTCCCGTCTCAATCCCGAAGCTGCCCGACCCGTCCAAGTCGTCGAACAAAATAAGTGTCAAGCCAACGTACATGTTCGAGAAGCCCGATACATCAAACTGGAAGCTGAGTGACTTCG
>JASAOM010000943.1:0-37648 GCA_030849085.1 Borovskyia barvae | reverse complement strand
TGGGAAAAGAGATCTTCCTTTGTACGCTATGCATGAGAATCTCACTCTCGCTCTTTTACAGGAAGGCGCATCTTTGCCCTATTATCGGCAATGGAATGTCAAGCTGCACCATGGTTGATCCAACAGCCACGGTCGCCACACATCATTCCACCCCAATCCGACGCCACGGATGCTATCTCGCGCGCACCATCTGGAGCCACACGAAGTGAAAAGGAAACCAAACGTCTCCTATCCCACCCATACTGCTGCAGTCCACAGGATACCCCTGCGCCTCAACATTTAGAGTTTTGCACGCCTAAAAACGAGGGAAGAGGTGGTGTACATTCCTGAGCCTAGGGAAAGGGCCGCAAGAGGTAGAACAGGTAAAAAAACCAACATAGAGAGAAGTGGCACGCTCGGAGGAGGACACTACTCCGCCTCCTTCTCGGCCTCCTCCGTACCCTTCACCTCCGTGGTCTCTTCCTTCTTCATGTTCTTTAACGCAGACATAATATCGAGGAGGTTGAGCTTCGTTGTTGCAGCAGGGGCAGGTGGCGGCACTGGTTCACCTTCGTCAGACTCCTCGTCGATCTCCTCCTCCTCTGCCTCTTCAGCCGTGTTCACCTCCTCCACCTGGTTGTCCGCATCCTCGTCTGGCGGTGCCGCCGCGGACTCCTCTTCCATCAGCGGGATGGCCCTCTCCTCTGCCTCCTGTGGCAGCGCCTCCACAGTAGCCGTAACGGGCGCTGGGGGAGGCTTCTTCTTTGGTTGCCGTGGGGTAGGCCGTCGGCGAGCTGGAACGTACACCTTCAACAGTGGCAGCAGTGGACCGTTGTGCCACAACTGCCATTCAGCGCTGTTGGGGCTGTCGCATCGCCGACGCACCCAGGATGCCCAAGCGCTTTCCTCATCCTCCAAATCCCCTTCGAAACGTTCCCGCGGCGCTGGGTCAGCCAAGTTCGGAAGATCGTACACTTCCTGGTGGAGGAGGCGGCAGGTCTGTACACCTCTATTAATAGCCCCAGCACTGTGATCGCGGCGGCCATGGCGACCGCCTCCACGACCTCCTGTGCTATGGTGGGCGGGGCCCCCACGGCCCGGCCGCATATTTTGGTGGGAGCGCTGGCCACCGCCCCCGCCCCCCCTTCCTCCCGCCCCCTCATTCGATGCGAAGCCCGGAAGAGGGGCGGCGTGACCGCGGCAGAGCCCCATCAAGTACGCGATGCACAAGTCAGCCGGTGCGTTGCGGAAGAGGCACATGTCACCGTGCTGGCAGACGCCCCACACACGAAGGCACGGGTGAGCACCACCGCCAGCAGCGGCGCTGCTGTGCGCCATAGCTTCATCCATCGTTGGGCCCCGCGTTCGCCCCGCAGCAGCAGCAGCAGCACCGCCGCGCCCACCTCGTCCACGACCACCAGCTGCCATGCGCATAGCGATAGCGGGCAGCTTGCCGAGATTCTTGGCCCTGTCTCCACCCGTCAACATCGGTGCAGCCATGCGCTCTCCAGAGGGCGCCACCGCCTCCGCCGGCCGCTCCAGCACGTTGTCTGACATCTCCATCACGTGCGACGGTTTGTAGTTCAACCAAGAGAGCAGCGAAGGAAACGGCACCACTCGGCTGGGCGTGTACGTGCGGGGACGGACGATGCGGGTGAAGCACGCCGTACACAACATTATTCGGTTCTTCACATCGATGGCGACGCAGTCAGACTCCACGTTGTCTCGGCGGCACTTGACGCAGCCGAAGCACACCCGCTCCGGAAACTGAAAGAGTTGCGTATGGAGCGCCGCCTTCGCGTTAGCATCGGGTGGCAACTTCTTTACCCGGGCCCGAAACGTGGCGAAGTTGTTGAGGGTAAGGCGCGGGTAGCGGTGCCCTCCCGTAGAAGAAACGGCAGCTGTCCCTTCCGCGGCGCTGACGGCCACGGCGCGAGACCCCACCGGAGTAGTAGCGGCACCTGTGGAGGCAGACGCCCCAGATGAAGACACCGAATTTCCCAGTGCGTTCGCCGGCCGGTTGTACGGCGCTGAAGCGGACGAGTGGGGTCGGGAAAAGGCCAACTCCTTAGGCATAGTGGATACGCTTGAGGCCAACGTGTGCGCCTGAAAGAAGGAGGGGATGGGAGGGGCGCCGGCAACACGAATGGAAGCAAAAAAAATGTTTCCGAAGTTGCTTACGAGCGGCGCCAATTGGCTGCTGGAACGCTCTTCCTTCACAAACTACGAAGAAGGATAGTCTCCCAAACTGTTTTTTTTGTAACCCGTCAAGAAGGTGGAGTAAACAAAGAGAGAAGGGGGGGAGGGGCATAAAGCCCATTCAGCGAGGCAGCATGTTGGAGAGCGGCGGTGAATGATGGAGAACAGGAAAGAAGAAAGAGAGACGTAAAAGGAGGGCGACGGGGAGAACCAAGTAGGTATGGAATTTAAGGAAGGGGGAGAGCGAGGAGGGCACACCCACTGAGCGGTGTTTTGTCTGATTCCTCATCGAGACTTTTAGAAGGCAGCCAAAGTATACGCAGAACGCTTGCTCTCAGTACAAGAAGTGTCAGCAGAAACCTCTCTCGGGAACATGGAAGTAGAGGCGTTGAGAATCACCCGTGGGCGAGTGATGCCGCAACAGGGCTCCATAAAACGTTGCGAAGGACCTATTCTTTTTATAATGGCCCCTATCCCTCTGCATCAAGTGAAGAGACATGAGGCTTCACCCGCCACTTCCACCTCGCTACGTCGAAGCAATGCACACTGGGAAATCCTCTTTGCTCACCTTGATCTGAGCTCGCAGAGATGCACTTTTGCGGCTTCGTTCGGGCACAGGTGCTTGTAATCCCCCTCTTTTGTTGTGTGCATATTTGTTTTGGTCACGATGAAAATCACAGCAGGCCTTTGAGCCCACAAAAATGAGGAAAACGAAAAGAAAAAAAACTGGAAAAGACCTTTTCAGATGTACACACACGCGGATGGTTTGACACACGCTGACGTGCACGCACGCTCATGCATCCGTCGCCGCTCTCACGCACGCCTCCTCCTCAGCCTGCTAAGCAAATGCGGAAGCGCAACATGCGGGGCAGGGAGGGGAGAAGAAAAAAGAGAAGGAAGACAGAAATTCAGGGAAAAGCCGACATGGCGAGGAGGGAAGAAGGCGGAGAACACAAAGTGGTTTGTCGAAGGCACAAAGTCCATTCTGTTTCTCTCCCGTGCCCATTCCCGCACCTCCTAAGCGGCCGAGCTTCTCTTTTTCAGCCCCCAACTTCAACTTTTTCCCCTCCACAACAACTGCAACTCCAGCAGAGCTATTGTTGTCTTCGGCGAAGGACCGGTGATGTTGGCGCAGAAGTGCGCGTGCCGCCTCGATGGTCTCGACCTGCGCTGCGCACGGAGATCGTCCTCCACTTCATCTCTCGCGTGTCACTTATGCGTAGCCAAACTTCTTAAGCACCGCCACGTTGTGCTTGGGCATCTTGGCGAGCGCCTCCTTCCGTGCCGCCTTCCACGCATCGCGGAGCTTCGCCTGCTTCTTGTGGTGGCGGGTCGCCTTCTCCACACGAGCCTGCTCCAGCTTCGAGACGACGTCGCTGTACTTCCAGCCCACGTGCTTGCACATGTTGCCCAGGACGGTGTAAGGGCGCTCGGCACGGAAGCACATGTGACGCTGCGCACGCGGGATCACCGCGCGACCGCCGGTGCGCACCACGTTAGCCGGGATGCCCTCATACGCGACCAGCGAGTTCAGTGCCGACATGCCGCGCTTCGTGTAGCGGGGCAGCATGCTGCGTACGACGCGCGTGAACACGTCTGTCGGAGAACGGTGGTGGAAGGGACCCTTCGTGGGGTTCGTCAGCTTCCGCTTGCGCAGGTACTGCAGGTACTTGATCTTGTTACGGATCTCAGTACCAGCGATGTTGAGCTGCTCGCAGCGCACCACCGTAATCTTCTTACCCAGCAGCAGCTGCTTGGCAACCACCGCCGCCGCACGACCAAGCACGTGGTCCTTAAGGTCAATCACGATGATCTCGGGGCGGTGCCTCTTGATGCTCTTGCGCTGCGTGCGCGCAGCACTCTTGCGGGTGGGGAGGGCCATCTTGTGTGTGTGTGGGTGAGGGCGATTAGGTCTACTGCGCAGATATACCGGTCAGACAGATAAAGGTCACACCCACCCAAAGACCGGTTGGTGGTGTTGGAAGGAAATGAGGCAGAGAGAGGGGAGGTAAGACAGAGATGACAGCGAAAGGCGAGGAAGAAGAAAAAAAAAGAGGGGTGTGTAGAGAGGTCCATCGGGATTTCAGCGAAATGATTAGCCGAATTCGGAGAGGAACATCGGATGTAAGGAAAAGAGGGCCATCGGAAAGGGCAGCGGGAGACGTCAGAGCATCAGAAAGGATGGAAGGAGACGCGAGCACCTGGTCGAGCGTGTCCGGTAGACACCACATCGAATGGGTTAGGGAAAGGAGAGGTGGGAAAAGCCGCGCGCACGTACAGTTAGTGCCCTGTTACGATGCCGCTGCCGGTGAAGATGCGAGGGGAGCAGTTCACAGCGACGGAAAGGAGGGGAGGATGAGTACCCCGAGGGAGACTCTCGCGCTCACGAACTCACGTAACACTTCAAAAAATAGACAACAGAAATGTTAGAAAACATTACGAATACGGTTCGACACCGTTGTATGCCTTAGCGGCATATCAACATATCACGCATACAACGCCCTGCACACACGCACACCCAACCTTTCGCTCACCTTTGCAGCAAGACCGCTTTCGCCGGTCCTTCCTGTTTTGTGGTCGTTGCAGCGTTACTCTTCGTTCATGGAAGTGGGCTTTATTAACAACAGTTACAACGAAATAAATGAGCTTCACACCTCCTACGACAGCGGCCATGCCCAGACCCCGATTCCCCCCACCACACTAACACAAACACACATATGCATCGCTGTCGCCGTCCCATCGAAGCTTCCCCACTTTTTTTCGTCGCTTTTGGTAGGAGGGGCGGGGGAGGTCTATTCCATCGCTCACCTACACACAGAACTCTCCCAAAGCCTGCCTAATTTGATGAGGTGTGGGAAGAAGAGGAGGAGCAGGAGGGGAGGGGGGGAGAAGAAGGGGGGAGGGAAGAATGTCGTTTTCTGTTGAGGCCCTCCTCTGATGCCCCTCTCCCTCCCTCCCTCCCTCTCTCTCTCTCCTTTCCCCTTGCTCGATCACCTCCTCCGCAAGGCTTGTGCATTGCTGTGACTTCCGCTTTCTTATGTGCCTGCTTTACTTTCCCTCCCTATTCCCTGTCGACTTTGATGGATACTCCGCTTGGTTTACGCGTGTGCGGAGAGGAGAGAAAGAGGAGGGGGGGACGGCGTCGAGCATGATGATGCGGCGTCAGCACGTTGATACCGCGAAAAGCGGGAGGCAGCTGCGGCGAAGGTGTCCTGTTAAGGGAAGGGAGTGCGAAACACCGCCAGAAAGCCTTTCGAGGGAGAGGCCGATTACCGAAAATCAAGAAAAAAGCGGGGGAAACCCCAACTCACGACAGAAAAGCGCACCACCTCCGTCGCACCGAAACCGTTCGAAACAATACACCATCAGTACTCCGGCTTGAAAATTTGGAAACTGCACATGCAGTTCTCATCCATCAGCATCATGGCTCCACTGTTGGTGAACTCACCGCAGTAGTTGGAGGCACTAAAGATAGTGACGAGACGGCGACCGGCAAAGAAGGAGTAGCCATCATCCACCACCTGATGGGCGCGCAGGACGATATCGATGCCGAGATTATCGCACACTCGTTTCACCACGTCCTCACCGAACGTGAAGCTCACCCCACGCTCACTGGGCTGCCAACCAGAGGAGCCCTCCTCAGGGTCCGACCAAAGCAAGTCACAAGCCAGTCCTTCGTCTGGCACGACCAGAGGTCGGTAGATCTGCTCGATCTGGCGGAGATGCCGCAGCTCTGGGCTAAGGCCTCCGTGCATACAAAGCGCAATCTCCTCCACCAGCGCCGCCACAGGGAGGCAGTTGAAGACATCGGTAAACTCTTTGAAGAGGCGCACGCTAAAACGGCGCTTCACCTCGTCGAAGAAGCCGTAGATCCGGCAAATACTGTCCGTTTCGTGGTTGCCACGCAAGACGTATATCCGCTTCGGATACAGGACCTTCAGTCCTAGCAGTACCGTAATCACCTCCGTGCCATACTTGCCTCGATCAACGTAGTCGCCCAAGAAAAGGTAGCGGGCTTGGGGCGGCAGCCCCCCCGCCTTGAAGATCTCCACCAGATCGGTGATCTGGCCGTGAATGTCACCGCACACGTTGATGGGGGCCTCGGTGCGGACGAGCATGGGCTGGCTCATCAAAATGGGCCGTGCTCGACGGAGGATGAGGCGAATAATGTCTTCCTTCAGCAGCGTCACGCCACTACGCCAATCCTTTAAGATGCTCGTCACTAACGAGAAGATGGACGCGTCTTCAGGAGACATCTCCGTCGTCGGGGAAGGAGATGTTGCCACGGGGGAGGCGGCCAGAACCCCCTCGGCCGTCGCCTTGGCCCCTCGGCGGGAGCTCCCTTCAGCGGCGTTCTGGGAAGCGGACGAAGCGGAGGAGGAGGCGGAGCTTGGACTGCGGCTCGTTGGACTAAGTTTTTCCTGGTGGCTGCTGGAAGTAGGGCGATTCGCGTCTTTGGCTTCACGGCTCTGCTTTTCTCTTTCACGTGGCGTCAGCAGTCCATTGTCCTCGACGAGTACTGCATCTTGCGATGCAGCAGTATACGTCTTATCGCTCGAGCGAGAGCGGCTACGCTTCCGCCCACTCAGCGGTGGTACAAGGGCTCGGTGGCGCATACGTTTTCTTTGACTGACGAGTAATTCGAGGAAAGGAACGAGAAAGGAGGAGAACCAAAAAAAACTTGAGAGGAAGGGAGAAAAGGAGGGAGGTGAGGACAAGAACCGAAGAGAAGGGCCAAAAGGGAGGGGTGGAACGTGTGACGCCCTTTTTATTGGAAGGGGGGAGGGTCGAATACGATGAAATAGAAACGCACCCGTGGAATACGTGAGCAAAGCGAGAGAGAAAGAGAGTGTTTGTGAGAGACGGGGACGGAGGGACAGGCTCGGCCAGAAGAAAGGGCGCAGCCACGGTAGCTCATCTCCCTACACGCACACACAAACTTGCGGTGAGAGGGGGCTGCACACAAGCCCCATTCCAGATAAGCATAAGGAGAGAGGCGCGGCATGCTGTGGTGAGGGTCACCGCAGGCACATCACCCTTCCCACGCCTCCCTCTCCGCTGCAGCGATTCCTTTTCCTACTTTATCCAGTTCATCGGTTTCCCCTTCAGGAGAGGTCCCCAGGTGGGATATATATTTCTCTTGGTGAGGGGGGAGGGCGAGCGGGTAGGCCACCCATTCATCTCGCCACGGACAGAGTCCGAGAAAAAGGATGAGAGCACACACGCAGGTACACACACACACACACCACCACCATCATCATCATCATCCTCAACCAAGCAGAATAGAAACCCCCCGCGTTCGGTATCCCCACCGTGTTTCGGATGAACGTGTGCGTGTGTGCACGTGTTATCGATAGTTCTCTGTTAGTGCTTGTGTGTGTAAACCCTATTCTCCTCCTAGCGGGGGAAGAGAGAGAGAACGACAGAGAGAGAGGGGGAGGGGGAGTTGAAACCCCTCAAAGGGGGGCCCGACACGGCCAATGCGTGTCCTGAAAAAAAAAGTGGGAAAGAGGGGAAGGAAGCGCGCGGAGAGAGAGAATAAAATTCTATGGGATATCACTCAGAGCGCCTGCTCTGCAAGATTGGCATACCCTCATCCATCCTTGCTTCTTCTTTCTCTATCTCTTCCTCTCCCCACCCACCCCACCCCTTGTTCGCTCCATTCGCTCGTCCACACACACACACAAACACTACGGCGCGACCCCCATTCCTCTGTCCCCGTCCTTTGCTCTCCTCCCTCGTCATCCATCCCTGGACTAGGTTGTGGATGCTTATTTATCATTCCCAATATATATATATATATATGTTGTTACCTGCTCAGACACGTAACGGCAACCTCACATTGACCCTGGCCAGAGTTTCGATCAGCAAAAGATGCACAAACACAAAAAGAGAACAAAACAAAAGAAGGGCGGCTTCGCTGCATGAGATTACCCCCCCCCTCGCTTTTGTCTCGCCGACGTATTCATTCATGTAGTGCTTTTCTTCTCTGCTCTGGTTAACTCTCATCAAATTGTGTTGGGGTTGGGTTGGGTTTTCGCGTCGTGGATTGTGCTTCCCTTAGCTTCGAAATGGAAAACAACGAAGCCCTCCTCTCCACCCAACGCCAGCGTGTCCGCTTACCTTTCACGTCTTTCATTACGCTTTTACAGTATTTGTTGCTCTTATTTTTTTTGTTCGAACTTATTGTATTTTCCGATTCTCCTCTCGTACGCACGTTCTCGGGTGGATTTCCCTCACGAGTTGAGGCTGCGTGCGTCTTTTCACGAGTGTCTGTGCACACATCTCTGTGGGGGGGGGGGGGGAGGATGACATAACGCTGGGGAGGCATCCCCTTTTGTGCAAAGGCAAAAGGGAAGCTGACCGAAGTGAGAAGAGGGAAGAAATCTTCCCTTCCAGAGCCAGCCGTACATACGACGCTTTACGCCCCGAAATAAAACGAGAAAAAAGTTGAGCGAGAGAAGAGAAAAAGACGGCCCACGTCGGTAGTTTCCTTCGTGAGGGAGGCTGCCTTATCCCAGGTGGATACCAACGATTGGGAGGGGGAGTGCTGCAAGAGCACACGCAGTGCCTCCATGGCAAGGGAGACGAGAAGGAGAACGGAGGCGAGACGTAGAACGTCACTAAGAGAGCTGCAGAGCGCCCTTTACTGAACCTTCACGCGCAACAGTAAGCTAGGTAGCCCCACAAACCCACTATAACCCCACAGGTGACCTTGTGGGGATCTCATCCCGTGCACTAATATCGATCCGTTTCTGTCACCGCCATCGCTGCCTCACCACCACCCACCCCTCCGGTCGTCGTGCGCCGCCGTTTTGCCACCGCGCTTCGGCGCATGTAGCCTCTAGATCTTGTTCCACGCCACGATGTCCATGGACTGCACCTCGTCCTCGAAGCTCATGATCATCTCCTCAAGATCGTCGCCGGACACCTTGTCGTCCTCGATCACGATCAGCTGCTGCAGTTTCTTCACGCCGAACGCGACAGGCACAAGCTTGTAGTCGCCCCACAGCAGGCCATCACGCTGGATCGCGTGCAGCTTCTGCGCAAGCGCCTCCAGGTCCACAGAGTCGTCCCACGCCTTCACGTCGAACAGGATCGAAGACTTCGCAATCACACCCTTCTTCTCCTTCTTCTTCTCCGCGTCCTGCGCCTTCTTCGCATCCAGCGCCGCCTGCTCCTCCGCAGTCGTCTCGCCGAACAGGTCGATGTCGTCCTCCTCCTCCTCAGCAGCAGCAGCAGGCTTCGGCGCCGCGGCGGCGGGCTTCGGCGCAGGCGCAGGCGCGGCAGGCTTCTCCGCGGGTGCGGCAGCCGCAGCGGCGGGGCGGCGCAGCTCCGGCGCCGTGATCTTCACTGGCGCGCCCCACGCCTTGCGCTCGCCCGCCGAGTACGTCGCCATGTTCTTCGCCCAGCGGTACAGGTTCGTGTGGCCCGCACCGAGCAGGTCGTTGAACGCCTTCATGTCCTCCGCGGTCGGCTTCGCGCCACCGAGGAACAGCTTCCCGCTCAGCTTCGCCTCCAGCTCAGAGGCCTTCTTCTGCGTGTCCTTCAGAGACATGGCGGGGATGGGGATGGTCGTGCTGGTCTTGGGAATAAACGAGAGAGGGCAGTAGTGCGTAGGAGAGAGAGGCGCAGAGTGAGGGTGTAGGGGGTAGAGCGAAATACTTCGATGGCGCGAGTAAGGAGGAGAAGGAGAAGCGAAGGGAGGGAGGGGGTGCGTCCATGCGTGTGCGTGTTGCGGGGGATGGGGGGAGGAAGAACAGGGAAAGGGATACGCCGTGACGGGAGGGGGGGAGACGATCGAGAAGGTGGCAGGGTGCGAGGGAGAAAGGGGCACAGAGGGCGGCGACGATGGGCGCGCAAGAGGCTCGAGTGCGTTAAGGCAGCACGCGAACCGGGAGAAAGACGGAGGAGCGGGGGACAGCATTCTCACCCCTTCCACCACCCCTACCCACCCCCTCATCAATGTCAGCCATGCGCATTTCGAAGACACGTTAATAGGAGGGGGGGGGGGCAATGGCAGGCTCGGTGGTCCACAACTTTATTCTTCCACAGACCTGCCATCACTTCAGGTGTCTCTCCTCTCATGGGAAGGAGCATACACACCACCCGCAAGGCCCCAGGCGGCATTTCGGTCTCTCTTTATACTGTCCCTCCCTGCCCAATGGACCCATTCGAGTGCGTCTGAGGCAACGGGGAGAAGGGGATCATCGAGGATGATGGAAAGACGCACGAGAGTCGAAGAGAATGATGAGGTGCTGTGAAAGGGGATGGGAAGGAAGGACTGTGCTCCCTGTCGGCGAACGGCTACACGGAAGAGGAGGAGGAAAAAGGGCAAAAGAGAGAGCGAGCGACTGAAGTCGGCAAAGGTCGAGAGAAGCAAAAAAAAAGAAGGGGGATCGTGTGTCAGAGCACTAAGATCGCAGTGCTAAGCACGAGTCGATAATGAGGAGTAGTAGGCTGTTCTGAACCTGCACCCCCTTCCTCCCAACGCGGGCGTGCTCCTGTGTACACGTTCCACAAGATCCGGAACGCGGTAGATAAAGGGAAGCGAGACCCACACACCTATATCCATTCCCTTCTTTATAATTTCGTGAGGTTATGGTGGTTGAGACAGGTAGTCCCGTGAACATAGGTCTTCGTTGATTTCCCTCACGGGCATCGCCGTCTTTCCTCGGCTGGTATGAGACGGCGGAAGAGAAAAAGGGGACGGCGTAACAAAAGGAGAAGAGGAAAGAGGTCGAGGAGTTATACGGCGCAGGTGCAACATCTTCCTTCCCCATTGTCCCTCCCGACGGAGTGAAGATCACGGGCCAACAAATTTTTTTCTTCAAAAACAAAGACAGCAGGACAAGCAAAAGGGGGAGGGGAAAAAAAAGAAGCACGGCGTAGCCCTGCCACAACGAACACCTTTTGCTTGCTTGTCCCCCTCTCCACTCCCCTTTCCCTTTGCCTACGCAGTCTCGGGAGGCCCCCAGGAGCGACGCTCCGTCTCAGTGAAGGATGCCATGTTGCGCATCCATCGATAAAATGCAATATGGTTGTCTCCGAACATGTCGTAGAACTTTTCCACGTCCTCCTGAGATGGTTTGACGCCCCCCAGAAAGAGATGACCCTCCAGTGCTTTGTTCAGCTCATCTGCAGCGGCGCGAGCCTGAGTGACCTGCTTTGTCGCTGCGGGAGGCATTTTGAGGATACAACCCCCGGCAACAATGCCCTTCAAAACAATAACTGAGTGAACGTGGAAAAGGCCCCCCAGGGAGAGGAGTCAAGAGAAGGAGGATGGGGAGGCGGGTGAAGGGAGGTGTGTATGTATGTGTGTGTAAAGAGCAGGAAGAGGCAAATAAAAGTAATAAAGAAGATATCAGGTGTTGGAGCGTTAGGAAGCGTGCGCGTCCTTTTTTCTTGGGTACACGCGTGTTTTTGTTATTGTTTTTTTTGGGGGGTCCCCTTTTTTGCCGTCAAGTTTCTCCAAGATTTGCAAACGCGACGAGAGCTGAAAAGCAAGGAGAAAGACAGAGGAGGAGAGGGAGAAGATATGCAGAGGGGAGGGCACACCGCGAAGGAAGCAGCGAGGAAAGAAGCGCTGGAGGTTTCTACTCCGCCCTTTCTTTCGCCTCTTGTCTCGTGCTGGATCAGCACCGTGAAGTACGCACTACAGCGACGCTCTACGTGCATTGGAGTGTGAAGCTCTACCCTCACTTCGTCCTTCGTTTGAGGAGGAGGAAGAAGAAGGGGCGATGAACTCTGTAGGGAGCTGAACAAGAGTCGCACGCGTGCCACACACACACACACACAGACTCGCTCAATTCAACCTCGCTACCGTTCCCACTCCCTCGACAAAAGCATCACATATCATACTCTCATCGACATCATACCGACCTCCTCCAACTGCGAGCATGCACACAAAGATGCCGTAGGGTGGGTTGACTGTAGGTCTCTCCCATTTCTTTCCCGTTTCCCGTCCCCCCCCCTTCCTCCTCCCGCTTCCTCCTACGATCTTTCCCCTCAGGGAGAGCCATCAAAAACAGCGCAAACACACACCATTTTTTTATCGCCGTTGAAAAGGGGGGGAGGCAAGAGGGAGGGATGACACAAAACTCGAAGCTCCGGTGCAGCTCACTGATTGGTCCATCAATGAATTTCACCATCGCCTCCCCGTTTCGCCACGCCCTCGCCCCCTTTCGTTACTTCTGCGGCTTCGGCTGTCACACCCTCGAAGGGAAGGATAAAAAAGAGGGGGGGACCCCGCTTACCAGCACCACGGTTGGCGGCCAGGAATACTCTGAAACAAGAAGAGGAAGGAAAACGTGCGACCTCCCAGCGTCCTCCTACGAACATACACATCATCCCTCCTCACTCTTTTCTCTACTGTGATATATATATATTCGCTGTTGCTGTTTTCTTCCTTTCATGAGCCACATTATTATCAATCTTTAAAAGGCGACACGCAGAAAAAGGCATATACATATTTATATATATATATAGACGTATGCATGAACTGTTATGAGTGTTCTCTCCCCCTCCCCCCACTCAGCATCAAAGTCGTCCTCTCCCGCCAAGCCCAGCAGGAGACGACCCCACTTACAGCGCCCCGCACCCTCCATCATCCTCGCCCTTGTGACGGGCATTTCCGAAGACAGAAATCGCGGGGCGAGAAGGGACAAACCTCAAAAAGGGAGTCGATAAAAAGGGGGGAGACAACAAACTGGAAGTAGCCGAAGAATAGAAGACGGGGTGAGCGAGAGCGACCTCGACGGAAAAAGAGGAAGAGATGTGGGAGGGAAACGACGGGGCGGTGCACGACATACCACGTACAACGTGGATACGTTACATGGAGAGAGGGGGAAAGACGACTGTCGGCGTGTCTCCGCAACCGCAACGACTAGGGAAGCGGGTTTCCTAGAGCCTCCTCTTCATGAGTTCCCAACTACGGAAGCAGAGATCACAGGACATCGCAGACACTTACGCACGCGGACAATCAGTGCACAGCAAAAGAAGGTGGCTCCGTACACGTGCCCCGTCCTCCTCGTCGTTTCTGTCACCGCCATCGCTGCCTCATCACCACCCACACCTCCGGTCGTCGTGCGCCGCCGTTTTGCCACCGCGCTTCGGCGCATGTAGCCTCTAGATCTTGTTCCACGCCACGATGTCCATGGACTGCACCTCGTCCTCGAAGCTCATGATCATCTCCTCAAGATCGTCGCCGGACACCTTGTCGTCCTCGATCACGATCAGCTGCTGCAGTTTCTTCACGCCGAACGCGACAGGCACAAGCTTGTAGTCGCCCCACAGCAGGCCATCACGCTGGATCGCGTGCAGCTTCTGCGCAAGCGCCTCCAGGTCCACAGAGTCGTCCCACGCCTTCACGTCGAACAGGATCGAAGACTTCGCAATCACACCCTTCTTCTCCTTCTTCTTCTCCGCGTCCTGCGCCTTCTTCGCATCCAGCGCCGCCTGCTCCTCCGCAGTCGTCTCGCCGAACAGGTCGATGTCGTCCTCCTCCTCCTCAGCAGCAGCAGCAGGCTTCGGCGCCGCGGCGGCGGGCTTCGGCGCAGGCGCAGGCGCGGCAGGCTTCTCCGCGGGTGCGGCAGCCGCAGCGGCGGGGCGGCGCAGCTCCGGCGCCGTGATCTTCACTGGCGCGCCCCACGCCTTGCGCTCGCCCGCCGAGTACGTCGCCATGTTCTTCGCCCAGCGGTACAGGTTCGTGTGGCCCGCACCGAGCAGGTCGTTGAACGCCTTCATGTCCTCCGCGGTCGGCTTCGCGCCACCGAGGAACAGCTTCCCGCTCAGCTTCGCCTCCAGCTCAGAGGCCTTCTTCTGCGTGTCCTTCAGAGACATGGCGGGGATGGGGATGGTCGTGCTGGTCTTGGGAATAAACGAGAGAGGGCAGTAGTGCGTAGGAGAGAGAGGCGCAGAGTGAGGGTGTAGGGGGTAGAGCGAAATACTTCGATGGCGCGAGTAAGGAGGAGAAGGAGAAGCGAAGGGAGGGAGGGGGTGCGTCCATGCGTGTGCGTGTTGCGGGGGATGGGGGGAGGAAGAACAGGGAAAGGGATACGCCGTGACGGGAGGGGGGGAGACGATCGAGAAGGTGGCAGGGTGCGAGGGAGAAAGGGGCACAGAGGGCGGCGACGATGGGCGCGCAAGAGGCTCGAGTGCGTTAAGGCAGCACGCGAACCGGGAGAAAGACGGAGGAGCGGGGGACAGCATTCTCACCCCTTCCACCACCCCTACCCACCCCCTCATCAATGTCAGCCATGCGCATTTCGAAGACACGTTAATAGGAGGGGGGGGGGGCAATGGCAGGCTCGGTGGTCCACAACTTTATTCTTCCACAGACCTGCCAGCTCTCGGTGAGACTCATCACAGAAAGAAGGAGCACCGCAGCGAAAGCTGCCGATGCGCAGCAGCGCGAGCTTGAATTCGGACTTGACCCACCCAGACATCGCCAAGAAACAATGGCGAATTAGAAGAAGCTGTGTAGGTTAGGCGCTCGCATACAAGGGTCTGCCTCACCACCACCAACTCCACAAGCCTTACCCCCACGAGATCGGAGACGCTTCACTCAATAAGAAAAGGGAGCAAGGCAGGCGCTCGTGTTGCACTCTTGACAAAAACAGCGATATGAGAAGAGAGCGAAAGAAGAAGAACTATTCGGCGAGACGCCAGCAAAGAAGCCGTAGTTTGTTTGTACCGCATATCTCTCCCCTGCCCGTTTCATTCAGCGACATCTCCACAAGGGAAAGGGAAAGGGCGCCGAGAAGCAAGGCAAACGTGGCCGCTGCCCTGTTCTCGTACCTCTCTCCTCTCCTGCCTCTTCTACTGCAGCATGGAAGAAAGTCAGAACCGGAGAAGAAAGAAGGGGTCTCGCAGCCGCTACGACACGGAGGAGGGGGGGTAGACACACAACGTACGGGTCACTAGCTTTGCCTGCTCCAGCAGAGAACCCACTGCAGAACGTAGCTCTCGTTTGGTACTGGCCCGGATGACGACGACGACGGTGCACAGAGAGGGGTCCTCCTCCCATCGGTACACTTGTTTGGCGGTGCCACGGACTGCTGGTTCTGTGTCCAGCACCTTCCACAGCACGCGTGCTGCGGCTGCGTCGGGCAAAGGGAGCCGAATGCTGCACTCCATGGAGACGCCACCGCCCTCTCGTGCCCCGTCCTGCGTGTCGGGTGACGCCACCGCCGTCGTCGCGTGAAGAAGCCGCGATGACATCGGTGAAGCTATGCGTAGAGATGCGCCGTCTTGCTACGTTCAACTCTTTTTTCCCCCTGCTCCGCAGAAGAACAAAAGGTTGGGGGAGAGAAGGGGAATAGGGTTGAGGGAAGTCCGTCTATGTGTTCGGACTCTTCTCTGTATACCCTGCTCGATGGAGAGGAAAGAACACGCACACACACACACGCACACGCACACAACGAGGACGGTGGAGGAGGCGCCGTTTTGAAAAGGGCACACCCAAAGAGGTCAGTCTGCCCGGTAACGCCCTTCCCTGACCCCGAGTTCTCTCTTTCTCTCTCTCACAGCTGACGATGGTGTTATGGAAGATTAATAGTGGTCTCGAAGAGGGGTCGCTGTATGTATCGCCATATAGAGAGAGAGAGAGATGAGTATAGATATGGCGTGTGTGAGAAGGTAGAAAAGAGGCACCCCACCACCCGATGCTTCTTCACGGCATCATAGAAGAGAAGCAGTGCACGTTGGTGTACATAAAAGTGTCGCCACGAGAAGGGAAAGAAGGACAGGAGGGGGGGTGAGGGAAGGTGCAACGAAAGAAATGAGATAAAAGAAGATGTGGAGATTGGCAATTGCCTCTCAATAGCACCACCAGGCTGGTCGAACGCAGCGCTGCTCAAATTTTCTTTTGGCAGCATCGCTATAGAGAGAGAAGCAGGGGGGAGGAAGGAAAGGAAGTAGCGGACACATCAACTCACTACATCACGCGAGCCACGTTCCTTCCCCTCCCCCCCCCTCCCTCCCTTCTCGCACCACCACGCGGCTTCGAGGAGGAGACGGTCGTGGGTCGACATGGAAAGAGGATGATGTTCATCTGTCCCTGTGTCTTCGCACCCGCACGCATGTACGTCCGTGCAGTGAATTTTGTATATCAGAAGCTTCGCGCCTAACCTGACAGGTGAAGAACCAAATTGTAGTAAGAGGGAAAGAGAGAACAAGGGCGAAGAACAAGAGAAAACGCATCCCGTTCCCGACCACCACCCAAAAAAATAAAGAGGAAGAAGGGGGGAGGGAGGAGGAGCTGCAGCTCGCATTCACATACAAAAGAACTAGACCCACTTACACACACACACGCACTCTCTGACCTCAAAGAAAGGAGAGACGTAGGGAGAACACAAAGCCCACCCCCTCCCTATCGCAAAAGAGAATAGCCGAGGGGGTGGGGAGGGGGAAGGAGGACGCCGAAGGAAAAGGAGAGGAGCGGAGCGGCATCGATAGCCACAGGAAAACACAAAGAAAGGGGGAGAAAAGGAAGGGTGGGGAGGGGGGAAGAGTTGCTCAAATTCCACGACAACATCAGCAAAAACCTATATATATATATAACAGAGAGAAAAGAAGATATCACACAGTAGACCATGAAAATACAAAGGCAAAACAAAGGGCGCGAGGGGGGAGAGAGAAATAGGAGTTGTGGAGAGGAGGAAAGGAAGGAAGAGGAAGAGGGCAGCAGCACCAGGGGAGGGAGGGGGCGACGGGGAGGAGAGGGTAAAGGGAGGGAGAGAGAAAACAGTAAACCAAAAACAACATCAAAAAAGGGAAAAGTACACGCCAGACTGAAGCCAACCCAGTCCCCCCCCCCTCTTCTCCCATATATATATTTTTTTTGAAAGGGTCGGAAAAGAGGGAAGAAGAGAGCGCACCGACGCAAATAAGAAAGACAATCGCGAAGAGAAGAATCCTCTATCGTTATACTGGAAAATGCCGTGTTGCGAGGCGCTTCGGCAGTACGAGAGCATACATATACAAGTACATGCACATCTCCGTGTGTATCTACACGTATCGCTATCGATGAAGAGGGATGTAGATACAGGCACCAGTGTGTGTACATACAAAAGGGAAACGACAAGGTGGGGAAGGAATATGCAGGAAAAGACACTGCCGCCGGTCCCCCCACCCCCGCAATGCACACGCACAATCAAGAGGGAGAAGCGGGACGGAGAAGAGCAAAATCTACGATTCATCGCGGCATTACGAGAGAACAAAAAGGAAAGTCACTATGCCACTTCATGGAACGAGTTCGACGACAGTAATAACAGCGAAAACTAAAAAGAGGGGGAAATAACAGGCAGGTGAGGGAAATTTCTGAAGACAGCAGCGTGAAGGGAAGAGGAGAAAGGGGGGGAGGGAGTATCCAAGGAAGAAGAAAAAAGTGGAGCGAAAGATATCGAACGCCTCGCTTTGCTTGCGGACGAGCCCGCATACACCACCCACCCATACACAATCCAGCCAATGGAAAAGGCCAGAAGGAAGAAGATTGGGGGAACAGTGAGAAGGGGAGAAACAAGGCGAAGCACGGGGCAACAAAAGCATGTCTGCTATGTAAAACCCGCAGCTGTAGAAAAAAATGAGGATGAAAGAAAAGAGGTTCCCCCATCTCGAACAAAGGTGGAAGAAGGAACAGAGCGAAAGAAAGGAAGAACGCGTGGTAGCGTCTCCCGCAAGCGCCTCTCCTGCTCTTTCTGTTTATCCGTAGTTGGCTTTTTTAGTCTTCGCTTTTTTCTCTCCGTCATAAATGGAGAACAAAATCAAAGGGGACTCGAAGAGGGAGAGAGAAGCGCTGTCACGAAGTCCATACTTTTTTTTCCTTTCCAAACGAAAAAAAAGGGGGAAGCGGATGATAGGGGGAGGCATACTAGTACAAAGGGAGACGTCAGCAATAAAGGAGGGGGGAGAGAGAAAAAACAACACAACGCGAGGTCTATTGTATAGGGGAAGCACAGCAAGAAAAAAAAGGTGAGCAAGCGGAGGGAAAGGGGGGAAAAGAGAAGAGAGCAAACGCAACGGCAGAAGGAGAATCTAGCGTCAACAACAACAACACACACACACACACACACACACACGACCGAAAAAGAGAGGGAGCCAACAGATCCATCGGAAAAGAAGAGAGGAATTCAGATGAGAGAAAGGAAAGAGAGAAGTCCCAAACAAAAATATGGGCATGCATCACCCTGGAGTCACCGAGAGGAAAAACAACAAAAAAAAAGGATCGTTTCGGCCGAATGACTCGGTAACAGGGGTGATCCTCCTCCTCCTGCATGTTTGGGGGGGAGGGGAGGGGGGAGGGGGACTTCGAATTTCCATTTCTTCGCTCGCTTTCGTCCTCTCACTTCTGCGCTCTTGAGCCGGTCGGTGCACGGTGATTCTGAGCCGTGTACAGCACACTCTACAGGTTGGTTTGTGCGGGCATATATATATATATATATATGGGTAGGTGGGTGTGTGGGTCATCCTCTAACGCTAGTACGTTCTGCCTCTCCTCTCTCACCTCAAAGCCAACATGAGAGTACGTCTGTGTCTCTCTCCATCTTTTCCCCGATAGTACCCCTTCACTTCTCCTCCGCCTTCTTTTTTTTGAGTTATTCTGTTTTGAGTTCTCCATCCCCTTCTCCCTCTTTTCCCTCTGCGAAAAATGCATCCTCAACGTGACACCGCACACATCATGCGCCGCACCACACACACACACACCGAAAAGAACAAGCGTAACTTGCAACTCTTTTGCCCGCTGCCCCTCCACCTGTTGGGCTAATCACAGAGAACAACACGAAAAAGGCAGGGGACATTGAGTGCGGGCCTGCTGACAGGAGGGGGGGAGCGGAGAGACAAGAAAAAACGATGCGTTCTTCAGTTGTTGTGCTTATGGGCAACGGAGGGCAGACGGTAATCACTGGTCCCATGAAATATCAAACAAGAAAAAGGATGAGCGCGCGCGCACAAGATGCACACGTATGGCGTATCCCTTTCCCTCTTTGTGTGTGTGTGTGTATGGAAAAGGAGGAAATGGTAGGGATGAAAGACGAGCCACGCAGATAAAAAAAAGCAGGGGGAGGGGAAAAGGGCACCTCAATCCTTCAATACGAAATTATTTTTTGTTTGAGGTGGGAAGGATTTTTTTTCGATTGGAAATTCGAGAAAATGAACGAAAGGAATCGGCGAAGGCGTTTGTGGTTTCACCATCACCCTCAACCACATCGCGCACCCCTTGCAATCCAGGAGAATCCTTCTGCGTTGGGCATGCATCAACGTGCGACGGACTCCTCTGTTGTTTCTTTTACTGTCATCTCGTGTCTTTTGCTGTTACTGCGTTGAGAGGAAAGAGAAGGATGGGAGGCACGATACGTGCGTGTCGCATCAGGGGGCAGAAGCAGGAGGAATTATTCTGCCTCCTCCTCGTCTCCGCTCGTCATGTAAGTACATTGCAAGCAGCTCTCCTGTTCTTCCTCTCCACCTTGAGTCTTCCTCATCAGCTCCGGGCGGCCCGTAATGACGTCAGTGAAGAAAAGTGCGAGAAGGGCACACACACACACACAGCGCGCACACGCATCAACACACAATGAGATGTGCGAAGAAGATCCCCAGCAACTGCAGCGGCAGCAGCTAGCAACCTAACAGTAGCCAGTGAATCATCTTCTTTGTTCGGCGGATACAAAACAAACAAGTACCGAAAAAGAAAGTTAAGGATCTCGATATAATCTTCGGAAAGTGAGGAAGCGTACAGATGTCCTCCAAGCTCGCGCAGCACCTATCCGCTTACACACAAACGGACGTGCAGGCGTACCATGCACACCACAGCAAAGCGGGTGTGTGCTTTATGCCCACTGCAGTACAGAGGGCTGGGAGGAGTCGTAGGGAGGGAGGGAAGGGCAAAGCATCCGTACTCTATCAACTGTCGACTCACACACTCCGACATACACAGAGAGAAAGAGAGAAAGTTTCAAAGCTGCAAAGGATGGAGGGAAGGAGAGAGAGAGGGGAGGGGGGGAGGCAGAAACAGGGAAAAGGACACGCGAGACAATGAAAAGGAGGGGGGCAAGACTAAGCAGAAAGGGGGATGCGACAGAAGTAGTGGCCCGCGCTGCAGCGAGTCGACGTCGAAGACGGTGAAAACGAAAACGAAATGAAGAAAAGGTGGCTGAGTGGAGAAAGACGGAGGAGAGCTGATGGGGGAAGAGAGAAAGGGGGGGTGAAGGATAGAAATCTTTATCCTGAGCTCCCCGGGTGCATGAGAATGCAGTCCTGCTCCCTCATCTCACTTCATATCCCCCACCCCTCACCTCGACCTCCAACTCGGCTGAAGTGGTACGGAAATATATATATAGAGAGAGAGAGATGCGTTCGTCCACCGCCCTTTTTTCTTTCTTTCGCTCAGACGTGTGTCACGTTGACGATCTTCGAGACGGGGGTAACACACTCCGAGAGAGAGAGAGAAAAAAAAAGAGGGAAAAGACGGGGAGATGCGAGACCACTGCTGGAAGTACCGCCTTAAAACCCGGAGTGGCGAAAGGATTGCGGTGCCCGAAGCACACAGACCATCCACCTGGTCGCTCACACCTCCGTCCGGAGAAACAGGGAGAGGGCCGACTATACTTCCCTCCGCCCTCTCCCCCTCCCACTCCGACAACGAACAGACGAATTCTATATACACATACACACACACACACATACACCTACCTACATATATATATACGTGTATGTGTGTGTATGTGTGTGTATAGAGAGAAAAGGTTTCGTATGCTGACGAAGGCTGTGCGGGAGGCAAGCGAGGAGGGGTAGATCCAGGTGCTCAAGAGAGGAAAGGGGGCTACACATAGAAATATATATATATATCGACTTAAGGGAGAGTAAAGGAAGAACGCTACTACTGAAACAAACTGCTATGTGTAGCGCTTCTCTCTCTATCTCTCTCTCTCTTTTGTGCATGTGGGCACAGTGAAGAATGCGCAACCTGAACTCTCCTTATGCATCCTCTCCCGATCAGAGAACGACGACCACCAAAGAGAGGGAGAGGTGCATATCCCCAACCTTTAGCCCTTTTCCTGTGAGGCAGCAGAAAGGAGAACAACGACAACATATAGATTTCTCCCGCCAAGGAGAGAAAAGTGGCGTGTGTGGTGTAGCGTCGCTGGCTCATTCCTGCCCGGAGCAACCACGGCAGCAACCTCAAAAAAAAAAAGGAGGAACAGGAGGGGGAGGGGGGACAACAGGAAGGAAAGAGAGAGGAAGAGGGCTAGAGAACAATGAAAGCAGATAGGGAAAAGAGAGAACGAAAGGAAAAGAAGCCACCATCCCAACAGCACCACCATTATGGAATAATATTAGAAACAAGAGGGAAACCCCCTGCACGAAAATCACAAAAAAAATGGTCAACAAACGAGGGGAAGCCGAGGAAAAACTACACACATGGCAGCATCTTTCTATCTTGGCTTGTTGTTGTTGTTCAGCTTCTTCTCCCTCCTTGTTGAAATTGGATCTTTACCTATATATATATATATATATATATAGATGAAAAACGCTAATGAAATGGAAGACATAAGCCATAAAGAATTATGGTGCGCCTTAAAAAAAAAAAATGAAAACAGAAAAAAGGAAACGAGAGAAAAACTGTAAAAGCGGAAGTGGACAACGAAGAAGGAGCTCCATGCACATGAAGAAACAAATCTGATCATAACACCATCACCACCCCTCATAAAAAGAGGGAGGAGTTCAACACCGCTTAATCAGGAAGAAGAGGTTTTAAAGGGGAGGCAGAAAGGCAAGGGGGGGAGAGAGAGAGAGAAGTGAAGATACAAGAAGAGACTATAGTATTCATGCTTGAGGAAACCAAAACAAGCAAAGACACGCACACACGTACAAAAAGGTACAGGAGGAGAAAACGCCATGGAAAAGAAACCCCAAAAGGGGCTCCTCTCCTTCCTCCTCGCCCATCCCCCTTGCCCACACCGCAGGCATACCTACACACACACACACACACACACACAAAGTCAGCGAGAAGAGTCACTTGGAGATGGGGAGGGAGGAAAAGGGGGGGAAGAGAGGAGAAATATGCCCAGCTCCCTCTGATTCCCTTCTTTCCTTCGTTGGTGTACCTCCTCCCTACCTCAGCGCATTAAATTCCAAAAAAGGTGAAAAAAAATTATGATTATAAATCGCGGCAAGGGAAAGGGAAAGGGAGGGGGGGAGGAGAGAAATTTTTTCTTTTTGTTATTCTGCTTTTTACATCTTTCGCGTGTGTGTGCTTTGTTCTGAATCGCTCCTCTCTCTTCATACGTATATATCTATATATATATATATATATATGTGTGGGTGGATGGGTGTGTATGTGTGTGTGAGGGGGGTTGTAGAGAGAGAGGGGGGAGAGGAGAGAGGCCTTCGCGCAGAGCCCTGGGATAGGCGCTCGGAGCGGAGGGGGGGGGAGGAGAAGTACTCTCATCGACCGAGAAACCGACAGGAACCCCTCCCTCCGAATGCCCCGCCGTCGCGGTAAACGCCCCTCATTTTCTCCCCTAACGCAGACCCCCGTTCCTCCCCAGGCCCACGCACACACACACACACACACGCTTCCGAAAAGGAGGAAGGGGCATCAGGTGTATCGACATCGCACGCGAAACCAGAAAGAAAGGGCAAAGAAGAAGTCTCGAGAAACGAGGAGAGACATGCGCACACAGGCACACCACAAACACGACAAGAGCACACGGGTGAACGGGAGAAGGAAGATAAGAATGAGGCGGGCGGAACAATGAAGTCGCCGCAGCAACACACGACAAAGACAAGCATCTATGAGAGAAAAGAATGAAAAAAGGGAACGAAGACTGGAGAGACGAAGCCCGCTGTCGCCAAGGGAGAAGTTACCGACTGGTTAACCGTACTGAAAGCGGCTGCACTCAATAAACTTTTTTAACACAAAAAAAAAGATGGTCTGTGGTACCTCCCTTCACTCTCCACACGCGCACGTGTGTGCATTTGTTTTCTCCAATTAATCACACGTGCCTTTCTCATCTCCCGCTTTTTCTTCCATCCTTCCGTCATCGCTGCTTCGAGAGGCACTCAGCATGAAGATATTGAAGACGAAAGATGTTTTTCTCCTCACCCGTACGCAGTTTTCCAACAACCCGAGCACTTTGCTCCGTAATTCAAGTCCCTTCACTTCCCCTCCCCTCCCCCGACGCCGCCCCACTCCACCCTTCCTCCGCCACGCAACAACAGTAGAAAGGGGGTGAGAAGACAGAAAATGAAGGGGGGACAGAGACACAGGAAGAGAGAGAGGGAGAGAGGGCGTGTGTGCGAAGTTCTACACCTCTTACCCCTCCTTTTTCTTCTTTGTTTGGGTGTGCGCGCGCTTTTCAGCGGAGCAGAAGGACGCCATGCAACCGCGATCAACGATATTCTCACCCCCTGCTCGTACACACCCACACCCATACGCACACCACCATCTCCTCCTCTTCAACTCTACCCTAGCTCAAACGAAAACCGACGAAAGGCCTTCAAGAGGAGAGCGAAGAAGTAGAGGATAACCCATAGGCAGGTGGAGGAAGTAACTTACACAACGGATACATAGGATTTATAAAAAGATATATAGTCATGCGCAGATGTCGAGCAGACATCTCTGAAAAACGCGTGTAGTACTCTCCCCCCCCCCTTCCGCTTTTTTATGCTTCCCTTTCTCAATCCTTTGCGGTGCCTGTAACGTGTTCGAACAAGCACATCCACACACACAGGGATAGACAAATATATATATACAAACTATTTGAAGAAGAGCGCGCACAGCACGCACCACCAACCCCCTTTAGTCTCTCTGCATCCCAACCCTTCCTTATGGAACCACTTTTCTCAACCCAACTCCACTAAGCAACAACCAACAGGCGGAAGAAGAAAAAGAGGGGAGAAGACACACGGAAATACACTATTTATTGGCTGGAATAATAAGAAAGGAGCATTGCAGCTTGTCGTCGATGTTCATTACCGCTGCATCATTGTCGAACTCGCCACAGTAGTTGGGCGCGGAGAACACCGTCACCAGCTGCCGGCTCGCAAAGAACCCGTACCCGCGCTCCATTACCTGATGCGCCCGCACAATCAGGTCCATGTCTACCATATCCAGGAAATCGTTGACGATATCTTCACCAAACAAATAGCTCACACCACGATCACTCTCCAGAAAGCCCTGTACGTCGTCCTCCGGATCCGCCCAGAGCACGTCGCAGAGAATGCCGCGGTCTGGCACGTCACACGGACGTTCGATGTCCATCACAGATGCCACCGAAGTCAAGTCCGGGCTAAGGCCACCATGCATGCAGATGATCTTCTCGCTAATGACACAGCACACCGGCATCGTGTTGAACACGTCCGTGAAAGCCTTGAACAGCTTGATATTGTAGCGCCGCTTCACATCATCGAAGAAGCCGTACATCTTGTTAATGCTAGCACATTCGTGGTTGCCGCGCAGAAGAAAAAAATTCTCACGATATATGATTTTGTAGCAGTAGAGCAGAATAATGTTCTCTACGCTGTGCTTGCCACGATCCACGTAGTCGCCCAGGAAGAGGTAGTTCGAGTACGGTGGGAAGCCACACTTCTCGAAAATGCGGAGGAGATCGTAGTACTGCCCATGTGTGTCGCCGCACACCCGCACCGGTGGTCGTATCTCCAGCAGCATCGGCTGTGACATGAAGATCTCTCGTACCTCGGTCAGTACCGCACGAATTTCCTCCTCTTTGATGAGAATCTGACGTTGCATTCGATTGCCCTTCACGGTCAGCATCTTTTCGATGAGCGCCTGCACCATCGGGAAGATTGAAGAGTTACTCATCTTGAATGAATTCTAAAGGGGGAGAGCGCGAGAGAGAAACCAAAAGGAGCAGGAAGATCACAGGGGGGGGGGGGGGGGCTTATACGAGAGCGGGAGAAGACAAGAGCGAAGCTTATGTGCCTTTTGGATAAAGTTGCGCCCTTCTGCTTCCTTCTTTTTGCTTTCTGTTGTGTCTCGGATGTAGGCGGGGGGGGGGCGGGGGGAGAAAGGGGTCCGTTGCGTTGCTTGTCGAAGGCAATAGGGCCGAGGACAAGGCAGGGGGAGACCACAGGGACGTCTGCCGTGTCCTTAAAGAGAGAGAGAGAGTGTGTGTGTGTGGAGGGGAGGGGAGGAAAAAAGATGCGGGCAAACCGTGAAAGGGGCGTTATTATCGAGCGATATCGCGAAAGCCACGCGATTTCGCTGCGGCACGCGCACACGCACACACAGTTGCCAAAGGAGGAGAGAGGGGGGGGGGGGGGGGCAGAAAAGAAGGATGCTACGGTGAAGAGGGAGAAGTTCACTATGCGAAGTGACGCACCTAAACCACCAGCGAGAGGGAAAACCCAAAAAAAAGCGGAGGTAAGCGCGAAGCCACGCAGCTTTTCACGACTGCGCACTTGTGGATGTGTAAGAGTGTACATGGAGGATGGGAGGAAGAGAGAGGGAGAGAGAAGTGAAGAGGGAGGAAGAAGGCTAGGGAACATTGTTATCGACCCGAGGGCCAACTCGTGCTGGAGTGCGGACTGCAGTGGGTGGGCAAGGACAGGAGGAGACGAGCAGAGAAGGGTTCGAAATTCACTTTCGCCCTCCACCAAAAAAAAAAGCGCTAACACCCAGCATGCCGAGAGGGATCCAGACAGAAGGGCTGCCCGTTCGATACCAGAGAAGTCCAGAAAGGAAAAGGGGCGAGGCACCAAAAGTGGTCAGCGAGCGGGAGCCCCATTCGTGGTGATGGTAGTGGTCTGCGAAAAGTGAGGGAGGGAAAATATGAGGAGAGGAAGGAAGGAAAGAAGTGGATCGCTCCTATTGAAGGTACACTGAGATTCGAGCGCATCGAGCATTCTGCCTTTATTTCGTATGTTGGGGGGGAAGAGAGGAGGGGGAGAGAGATAAGGAAGAACAGGGGAGAGGGAGGCGGAGCAGGAGGAAGGTCGGTCTACACAGCGGTTGGTGTCGTCGAGGAGGGGAAACAAAAACTCCTCCAAAGGGGGGAGCAACGTCCACCGTGAGCGTTGTTGCGTGCGCACCCGAAGGGAGGGGAGAGGGGAGAGAGGGCAGGAGGATTGAGGGCCTAGATGAAATACTGGAGGAGATGTCGAAGCTCGGAGAGAAAGGAGAGGACAGAGGATAAAGGGAAGAAGGAGGGAAGAGCGGGGAGGGGGGTCGGCTCGGGAGCATGTGCACCCCAGGTAAAGGAGAAAAAGGCGGGGAAGGAAGGCAGGTACAACTCGTGCGCATCTTCATCCGCGTCTCAACGTTCGCCGTGATGATTACTTTTCTTGCCCCCCCCCCCTCCCTCCCCCTCCTTTCCTCTCCTCCCTCTTAAAATATTTTACCATCTGCGTTCTCACTCACCCAAAAATCCCACAAGAAGAGGGAGACAGAATCGGGTAGACAACGAAATTCACTGAGGACAAACATCGCGAAAGAGGGCAAGAGACGAAGAGGGGCACTTCGCTGCACGCAAAAAAAAAAGAAGGATGGTACGAGGGAGGTCATACATCTTCTTTTCGTGTGTGTGTGTTTTTCCAATACCGTTTTGGTAGAGAGGAGAGAGCAGCAAGAGTTTTCCTTGCGGGGGAAGGGAGGGAGGGCAGCACAACAGTACGCATGCGTACAGGTTTGTATACGCATGTGTGTGTGTGTGTATTTATATAGAAGAAGATGTGCCTCTCCACCTCTACCCCCCACTTCCCCTCCTCTCTCCCTCCCCACACACACCTTCTGCAGACTTAGTTCAAATACGCTTTGTAAGCAAACAAGAAAAAAGAGGAGGCAGCACAAGGTCACGACGTCATTAAAGAACATGAAGCGTGCACGAAACAGCGGGAGGGGTGAGCGTCCATCCAGCGCCCACCCACGTTGAACGCAAAGCGGAAAACAACATCGAGCCACATCGACAGAGTAGGTGGCTTAGAAAAGCAGAAAATAAAGAAAGAGAGAGGGGGGAGGGGAGGGGGTGGGAGAGGGCGAAATGTGCAGAAGCACCAGAAAAGGGGGAGAGGGCTTGAAAAAGACACATACAAGCACCAGAAATAAAAATTGGAGTTATAGAGTCGGAAGGAAAAGACCCCAGGAGAAGGAGAAGGAGAAGAAGAGCTGAAACGCAAGTTTCCGCATCGACAAGGACCAAATTGGACCATCCTCAAAACGAATGTTGCTTTGAAACGTACAAATACATAGAGAGACAGAGAGATGCATATATACTTTAGCCGGTGTAGCCGCGCCTCTACGCGCACCCACAAAATACACACGAGCCTACGGAGCATCATTTTGGGACACGGACATTCTTCTCAGCGTACCTGCTCTCCTCCTCCTCCTTGGCTCTCCCGAGTCTTTCTTTTTCGGCCAGGTGGGACGGAGAGGGACAAAAGGGAATCCAACGGTGGGCGACCGCTCCACTTCGAGCATCCAGCCACCCCGCTCCATCCATTCACCTCCTCCCCCGCAGCCTCCCCTTCTCTGCAGCAATAAAAACAACGATGCCTGCGCGTGTCAGCAGAAGGGAAAGCCTCAATCCTCGCCTACCACATGGCCGTATCCCGTACCGTCATCACCATCTTTTGAAGAGAAGCAATCATGGAGCAGCAGTTGCAGCAGTGGTAAGTAACATCCGAACAAAAGGAGTTTTAGACATAAGTTTTAGGCATAATTCTGGTACATAAATAAAGATATATAAAGTCATTCATTTATTCGAATTGGGCACTCGGTGAGTTCTAGTCGGCCGTCTCTCTCGGTTCACAAATACACAAACGCACATACACACATACACTAGCAGACACTTTTCGCATGCGCATGTGAAATGAGAGACGGTGAAAAAGCTAGATTCTGCGTACACCCGTTCCTTCAGCGACCACTATCCTGCAAAAAAAAGATCTCTCCCCTTCCCCCCTCCCCCTCGACCCTCCTCTCTTCTCTGTTCTGCGCTCCTCCTTCTCCCTTCTGTACCCGTCATGTTACGACCAGCTGAACACAAACGCAAAAAGACACATGTGCGGAGCGCCTTTCATCCCTTTGCCACGGGGTCACCGACATCCACCGTCCCCATAGCCACGCATACCCGTACACGTACTCCCACAAAACTAAAAAAACGTACACCATGTGTATAGACACGCACTACTCCCGCAAAAAAAAAAAACATCAGGTCTTCACACTGAGAGAAATTTCGGTATCATTTCTCGATTGCGCACGAGTGCAGAGCAGAAAGAAGAGGAAGACGAAAGCGAAGGGAAAGGGAAAGCATGAATACTGTGAGAGCGCCTCCTTCCACCTCAAAAAAAAAAACAGAGCTCGACTTTCCCTCTTATCACCGCCACATCTGGGCTGTTGTTGTTGCTCACGAAAGACAATCGTAGTCTACATTGACAAAGGGACCGTCTTCACAATAAAAATGTGTAACAAATCCACGTAAAGAACCGTACAGGTAGTGGAGGGAGAAAGAGAGAAAACGGGGGCAGCGACGTGCTGCACGTCTGCTCGGCCAGACAACAATACTATTCTTTCGTTGAAAGGAATGACAGTACAACGTACTATCAACCTTAGAAGTCGAAGATGCACCACCCTCCCCGAACAAAGACCACTGACCCTCTCCACTCACAAACGCGCAGCTCCAGAGCAGTAATAGGGAGAGCCGACTAGAAAAAAACTGAAGAGCGGGAGGCCACACGAAGAGAAAGGATTTCCCCTGCATCCGCCTCCCCACACCCTCTCAAACCCCACAAAGAGAAAAAACCACCACAGGGAATGCCGTGCGACACGCTTCAACCCACACTTTTCCTTTCTTCCATTGCACCAACAACAAAAAAAAAAGCGACGCACCTGCCCAAAAATCCCAGGCCATGACGCCCACACCCACAAACGTGTAAAACAAAACTCGTCGGGGTTGAGAGAGAGGGGAGGAGAGAGGCAGCGAGACGAAAGCGAGGGAGCAAGGTGGTGAGGGGAGAAGAACAGGAAGGGGGGGAGGGGGAAGAGGCAGGAAGGGACGGCACTCGGATATTTTTCTCTTTTGCACCACCACTACACGTGCTCCACTCACTCACCCTCGATCTTCCTTGAATAGGGGTAATAATGATTTTGAAACCAACAAAGTCGCAGCGAGCAGGAGACAGCGAGAAAGGAAGGGAGCAAAGGGGGAGAGAGGGTGGAGAGGCAGAGAAGTGATACAAAGCTTCACAAGGCGCCTTGCTTGTTCGCAGGCACTATAAGAAAGGAGCATTGCAGCTTGTCGTCGATCGTCATCACCGCTGCGTCATTGTCGAACTCGCCGCAGTAGTTGGGCGCGGAGAACACCGTCACCAGCTGCCGGTTCGCAAAGAATTCATAGCCACGCTGCACCACCTGATGCGCCCGCACAATCAGGTCCATGTCTACCATATCCAGGAAATCGTTGACGATATCTTCACCGAACAAATAGCTCACACCACGATCACTCTCCAGAAAGCCATGCACCTCGTTCTCCGGATCCGCCCAGAGCACGTCGCAGAGAATGCCGCGGTCTGGCACGTCACACGGACGGATCAGTTCGTTAATCGCACTAAGATCGGTCAAGTCCGGGCTAAGGCCACCATGCATGCAGATGATCTTCTCGCTAATGACACAGCACACCGGCATCGTGTTGAACACGTCCGTGAAAGCCTTAAATAGCTTGATATTGTAGCGCCGCTTCACATCATCGAAGAAGCCGTACATGCGGTTCACACTAGCACATTCGTGGTTACCGCGCAGAATAAAAAAGTTCTCGGGGTATACAATCTTGTAGCAGTACTGAAGAATTATCGTCTCGATGCTGTGCTTGCCACGATCCACGTAGTCGCCGAGGAAGAGGTAGTTCGAGTACGGTGGGAAGCCACACTTCTCATAAATGCGGAGGAGATCGTAGTACTGCCCGTGGACGTCGCCGCACACCCGCACCGGTGGTCGTATCTCCAGCAGCATCGGCTGGGACATGAAGATCTCTCGCACCGCATCGAGTACTATTCGAATATCCTCTTCTTTGATAAGCACCTGCCGCTGCGTGGCGCTGTTGCGGACGGCGAGCAGCCGCTCTATCAACGCCTGTGGTACAGAAGAGGAAGATGTGGTGGAGCTGGTCATTATCCTTCTTTATGATTATCTTTTTGTTTTTTGGGGGGAGGAAGGGGAGAGTGACCGCGTGCGTTGTTATGCGGCCCTCCGTCGTTGGTTGGGCAAGCAAGTCACTGTTGCTTGAGAGCGGCGTGTGATGCAGCCGTATGGGGGCGAAAGGTGTGCTTGTGGTCACCGCAGGAAAGCAGTGGCACCTGCCTCACACTCACCCTCACCACAAAAAGAAAAAATGATGCCTTCGAGCTTCGATGTATAGCCCTCTCTCTTACTCTTTTTTTCTCCTCCCCCTTCTTGTTCTTTGGAAGCCTCACCACCGCCCCTCTCCAGCTGCCCAATCGATAAGCGTGAACCAATGTATATGTGAAGGTGATTGAAGAGGAACAAAGAAAGGGAGTGGGAGGGCAAAGATCCGAAGGAAACGCAAAGGATAAGGGGCCGGGGGAGAGGGAGAGGAAGAGAAAAAGAAGCCACCTGCGAGGCGTTGATTCAGTAAATTTTTTCCCGCGGGCAGTTTAACGAACCGGGTCTCTACTCACACACCCACGCTTGATTTCGTAATGGACGCAGTACGTGCACAAAAATTAAAAAAATGGAACGCGCGCTGAGGACTTCTTCGCTGAGGCGCCGTTGAGTCCAGGGAGTGGGCTCGAAGGAGGAGGAGGGGACGTTTCAACACGAATAAAGAAAAGGGAGGGGGTGCGGCGAATCGGGGATGATATAAAAGGAAGGAAAGGAGGAGGGAACGTGTATCGGTGAGCAGCAAGAGCGGACTTTCCATTCAACACCACCAGCACGCAGCACTGGCGAACCCCCCCCTCTTTTCTTTCCGAGTTCTCTCTATCGCGGCGTCCCGTTGTTGCTGTTGCTGGAGGAAGGGGAAGGGGGGGGGGGCGATTTTGTATATAGTGATATTGCAGGTAGTGAAGTCTAAAAGGGATTGACGCAAAGGTAAGGGAGAACTGCAACGGCAGGCCCACAGAGCAATTTTGCGGCCTCTTCACGAAGTGGCGTTCTCGAAGCCCTCAAGTTTGAAAAAGTCGCGGGAAGGCAGAAAAAAAAATAAGAGAGAGAGAGAGACGAAGGTGAGATACAGGGAGATAAAACAACACGATCAGAACAGTTACGATCGATCTGCAAGTGCAAGTGTGTGCGTTGGTGACCGATTTATTTTCTTTTGCTGCGTGTGTGTGTGTGTGTGTGTGTGTGTTTGTACGTCGGTATGCTTCTCTGTGCATCCGCGCGTGTGTGTGTGGGTGCGTGTGTTCCCCCACGCATGGGCAACGGAGGCGTCCACGGTACAACCGGCACAGGTATGGGGCGCAGAAAACAGAGGAAAGGCAAAACAGAATAGGGTGATCGCTCGATGTGGAAGAGAGAGAGGAGGCAGGGAAGAGAAGGCGAAAAAAAGTAGGGAGGAAGAAAAGATAATTTGCATCCTCATCCTCCTCACCACCATCCTTACAGGATCCAAGTGATAGCGCAAACGAGAGAGACACGGGGGGAGGGAGGGGGGAGAGGGAAACCCCAAAAAAAAGTGGATGGGGAAGAAAAGTCATCCGGGTTGTATGAAACACCTCAATCGAATTCCGTGTTCCTCTCCATCCCCTCCCTCATTGCTGAACCTCTCACACTCCTGTTTTCTGTGTGTGGAGACCCTCCGACCAGTTGGGAGGGTGGGGTGGGGGGTAGTGCGACAATATAAGCCCCAGGTACTCCGAGGTATTCTTCGGAATAGAGCGAATTCGATAAGAGTAAGAAGCTGGACAGACGAAGGGTAGAACGGCACCGCACACTAGCATGAGAGCCTCCCTCTTTCCTCCACTTCTTTTGTTCCCTACAGCTCTTTCATCTCACTCAACCACCACCACGCACGCTCGCTCGCTCGCTCTCTTGCTTGGCTAGGGGAGGTAAAAAAAAATCCCTTCCCCTTTCCACGTCCCTCACCTCGTCTTTTTCTCTAATTTTTGTGGTACAACCGTGAGGAAAGAGGAGTCGTGAAAGGTTGCTCGACCCTCGTCGTTATGGCCCAGTCTTCCATTTTTTCATTGTTGTTTATCCCCCTATCGTGTGCACATATACATGGAAACATTATGTTTGCTTTGGACAATTTTCAAAAAAAAATTAAAAAGAGAGACAAGCTGAGAAGAAGGCAAGAATCGTACAGTATACGCACATATGCGATTGCATCAATAGACTCGCACCCACACCCACACCTACACATATTTCATGTGTGCACTCTCGCCCGTTCTTATCGTTCCGCGCCTGTTCTTTTTGGGTGTGAACCTATGTGTGTTTGTGTGTACATTTAAGTAGCAAAAAGAAGGAGACGAGGGAAGCGAAACACCAGCCGAATAGCAGAACAAAAAAAAAGAGGTGGAAGAGCAAAAAAGCAAAAGGTGCGTGGAACAAACTTTTGGGGGGAGGGAGAAGGAAAGCTTTCATTCATCTCTTCGGTGCGCCTCTAGAAGTACATACACATATATATATATATATATATATCATCATGCTTGGGGAAGCACCCGTAGGGTACTAAACAGTCTCACTCATGCACACACGAACTCAAACACAGACAGATAAAAGGAAAGGGAAAAGGCAAAGGAGAGGAAAGATCTTGCGGATCACGCGATAATGGAGAAATACAGAAAGTATATAGAAGAGAATAGCCACCGAGCAACAAAGAAAAACAAGCATCTCGAAGGCAACAAGTGGATCCCCATCCCCCGACCGAGGACACAGCGTAGGATAAAAGAGCACCCGAGTTGTATTATTTTTTTTTTAAGAGGTACGCACACAGAAAGAGAGAGAGAGGGAGTGGTGGATCATCTCGGTGCTGTGCAGAGGATCGCCAGATGATAAAGAAGGAAAGGGGAGAGAAAAGGGCGGGGGCGGGGGGGCGGGGGGGAGGGGCTTGGAAAGGGAAAATTTAAAAAAAGATGGGATGATAAACTTTTAAGACCAACAGCCTCCCTCCCTCCCTCCCCCTCTTCCCCGGGCGGCATGCGACGTGCTCGCGTTCGCCTCTAAAGGTCGATGACAAGCGGGAGAGGTGGGAGCATGACACGGTTGGCGCAACGTACGTCTTCCCCCGTCCCCCCTCAAGCTAACGCAAGTCGCGGCGGCAAAGCTCCTCCTGGAGCGTAGAAAGAGACAACTGACATATATATATATATATTATGCTTGTGTAAGAACGAGAAAGAGGTAGCTTGCTTCGGCGCTGGCCAACCATACGGTAAATAGTCCCCGCAGGGAAGACGAGGAGAAAGAGCAAAAGAGAGGAGATTGAATTCAGGGTGAGGTACCCCTCCGCCCCTCCCCCTTCCCTCCCCGTCCCTCCCTTCCGATCCCCTCTCGAGACATCAACGAACCCCCCTCCACCGTCGAAAAGCCTCCTTACCGCTCTTCCTCATCGTTGCTCGCATGGAGAACGCGAAGGAAACGGAGACAAGGGAGGAGGAAAAAGAAGAGCGGAAAACAAGAAGAGAGCATGAAGCGCCTTCCTTGACAATTTAAGAAACGCTCAATAGAAGGCAGGCACTATAAGAAAGGAGCATTGCAGCTTGTCGTCGATGTTCATCACCGCTGCATCATTGTCGAACTCGCCGCAGTAGTTGGGCGCGGAGAACACCGTCACCAGCTGCCGGCTCGCAAAGAACCCGTACCCGCGTTCCATTACCTGATGCGCCCGCACAATCAGGTCCATGTCTACCATATCCAGAAAATCATTGACGACACCTTCACCAAACACGTACCCTACACCACGATCACTCTCCAGAAAGCCCTCGACGTCAACCTCCGGATCCGCCCAGAGCAGGTCGCAGAGAATGCCGCGGTCTGGCACGTCACACGGACGCTCGATATCCAGAACAGACGCTATCGACGTCAAGTCCGGGCTAAGGCCACCATGCATGCAGATGATTCTCTCACCAATAACACAGCACACCGGCATCGTGTTGAACACGTCCGTGAAAGCCTTGAACAGCTTGATATTGTAGCGCCGCTTCACATCATCGAAGAAGCCGTACATCTTGTTAATGCTAGCAGATTCGTGGTTGCCGCGCAGAATAAAAAAGTTCTCGGGGTACACAATCTTGTAGCAGTACTGAAGAATTATCGTCTCGATGCTGTGCTTGCCACGATCCACGTAGTCGCCCAGGAAGAGGTAGTTCGAGTACGGTGGGAAGCCACACTTATCATAAATGCGGAGGAGATCGTAGTACTGCCCATGGATGTCGCCGCACACCCGCACCGGTGGTCGTATCTCCAGCAGCATCGGCTGTGACATGAAGATCTCTCGCACGGTCGTCAGCACCAATCGAATATCCTCTTCCTTGATAAGCACCTGCGGTTTTGTACGATTGCTCTGCACCATGAGCAGCCGCTCAATCATCGGAAGGAAAAGCGCCTCACTAGTTGACATACTCTCGTTTTATCTGCGAGGCTTGACGAAGCAAAGCGGCAGCCCCACGAAGTCCTCAAAGGGGGGGAAAGGGGGGGGAGATCACAAAAATCTGCGCGGGGATGAGAATTGGAGGAGGTTGAGAGAGAGGCACAAAAGACACCTAGAAAAGAAGAAGTGAGACAGTTCGCGCAATATATTTTCAATTAGAAATATACGATGCCGCTGTCTCTCCTGCGTTCTTCTCTGCTGCCACCCTGTCGCTTGCACGCTCTACCAGACAGGGAGCCTTTCAGAAATGCACACGTCCTCTCTCCGATCACGGTCACACACACACACACACACACGGTTACCTGCAGAGCGCAAAGATGGGGAAACAAATGATATATGTACGGGAAAAAAAGACAATGAGAACGAGAGCGAATATTGTTCTCTAAAGCTGTGAGAAGAAAGAAAGGAAGCAGAGCGAAGTCCTTCGGACGCCACGGAACACAAAAAAAATGAGGGGCAGACAGCAGTCGCGCACCATACAAGAAAAAAGGGAGGAGAGGGAAATTAGAGGTGGGAGGAGAGGGCGAGGGGGGAAGCTCTTTTTTTTTGTGGCAACGAATATATATGTAAACCCTTGGCCTTTCGAAGAAGCAACAATAATGGGAAGAAGATCGAGGAAGGGAGAAGAAAAGAAAGAATTCAGTAGAGTGCACTCAGCACTTCAGAGGTACAGCGCAAAGGCCAACGAAAGAAAATAAAGACTCACCGGTACATATCACAACCCGCCAGTCCCTCTAAGAGGAAGAGAAGAAGTAGAAAGAAAAGGATAAGCTGACAGAGAAGAGCGTTGGGGAAAAAAAAAGAATAGGGAGTAAGAGAGGATGGTCGAGGAGCGAGAGAAAAGGCCTCGCTGTGGGAGAGAGAGAGAGAGAGAGCGAGCCTAATTTTTCTTTTTTGGGGGGGAATAAATCGTACCGTTTTTATTCTGTCTGTGTGTGGGGAGGAGGACGGGGGGGAGGAGGACGGGGTCCCCGTTCGTTAACAAAACGAAACACAAAAAATGATGTCAAGAACACGGAAAAGAGAGGGCTTAGAGAGAAGAGGCACACAAAAAAAAAATAACAACGCAGAGAAGCCACGAAAAAAAAAGGGGGAAGCGAGGGAGAAAACGAGGCGAATGATAAAATCAGAAGCAAAAGAGAGGACTTCTGGACAGAGTCTTCGGGTGCCGCGTAAATATGTTAAGTCTGTACGCGGAGTTAAATCCGGTAGATGTATATTTTAAAATTCGGGGAAGAGCTGCCGTCAGCAAAGAGCCGACCCACACGCCTCCGTTCGAAGTCGACAGCGTTGAAGAAAAGAGAAAGAAGCAGAGGAGGGACACGGTGAAAGCAGCAGGAAAAAATGGAAGGAGGAAAAGAGAGAGACAGCCCGATAAGTCTGCTTTTCCCTTTGCCTCTCCCATGTATCACGTGTTCCTTCACTGTGGCAGCTCCGAATATATTTAAAGGAATATATGTAGAGAGAGAGAAAAAAAAAGAGGGGATGAAGATTTCGGTGGCTGTCAAGAGGCAAGGGAAGGGAAGGGGGGGAGGGAGAGACGTCTTCTTTGTTCGAATGAAAGAAGAGAAAGAAAAGTATTCGCACGTGAGCTGGTCACGGATGTGGATGGGATGGGAAACTCTCTATGCGTTGTGGTGTTCTGTTTTGTTTTGTTTTCTCACGTCGGGCTATGTTGCATTCGTTTGTACCCCCACCCCCACCCACCCCCGGCCGTGAGGTGCAGGTGAGGAGCAAAGGAGCGTTGTAGGGAGAGAGAGAGAGAGAGAGAGGAGTTGGAATGAATCGACGAGAGATGGAAGAGCCCGAAAAAGGGATGCGAGAGCCAGAGGGAGACAAAAGAATGGCGCCGCATAAATTTGCTTTTTCATCGTGAGACGGAGGGAGAGTTGTGGTGGCTAGCACCAACACCTCCACATTCACGCATAGTCACCACGCGACGGAACTCCTCCACTCCTCGCATCTTCTTCTCTATCGCTTTTTCTCATCAAGTCACCTGCCCCAAGCCTCCTCTCCCCCACGCAAAGTGCGAGAAGAAAGAAGTCCGCGTCCTTTACTCCTTGAGACATCAAACACAGGGGGGGAGGTTATGCGGAAACCAATAGAAAAAAGGGATGAGCAACATGATGGAAGATGCAATAGTGGTTTCAAGACGCGCCACCAGTCTCCGCTACGTTTATGGGAACATTTTTGTGAACTCATTTTTTGGGGGAGTGGCGCTTCTTTTGCTTCTCCTAATGTGTCTCCCCTTCGTCTTCTTCCTTTCGAGTGGGAGGGGGGGGGGAAGCAAAGAAGCGCGGAGGCTTATGAGCACCGCGCTGACGAATCTGCAAATGGAGAAACCCAGGTTCTTTTGAGGAAAAAAATCCCAGAGCCTTGTCATACAAGAGAAAGCAATCATCCATCATTGGAATACTATATATACGCGTCCACAGCCGTTACTTGGGTGTGCATCTCCTTCGCTTCTTCCCTTTTGGAGGATAAGTGTGTGCATGTGACGAAGAAGGAAAAGACGGGGAGGATCGGTTCCAGCATAGCCTCCCCCCCCCCTCTCTCTCTTCCATTCCATCGTATGCACAAACGCGCACAGATGTACACACGCATCTACTCTATCGCCTCCCCTCGCACGCGTAGAGGAAGACGTACCGTCACTGCTCTCGTGCAAGACACCAAGAGATGATCAACCACCTCCTCTTGTTCGCCCTCCCAGACTTTTTTCTTCGCTCGAGCTCTAAAAAAAACTATACGCAGCATGTGATGGCAAGCAGCGTTCATAGGAGGAGGAGGAGGAGGGAGGGGAAGAAGGGGGAAGGGCAGCAAACAGAAGCTGGGGCTTTGAAAAAAGAGAAGAGGGAAGTATCAGCACGGGTATATGCAGGAAGTCTTCCTGTGGATTTGCTTGCTCATTTTCT
>JASAOM010000942.1:0-37133 GCA_030849085.1 Borovskyia barvae | reverse complement strand
AACCGCCTGGGCGTGCGGATCGCGCACATCACACAGGCGCGGGTGCGGGCAGAGAACGCAGGAATGGGCAGCGCCGGCCTGTCCTCGCGGAATCGCTCCCTGACGTCTAACCCGCTGGTGGCTCGCGGCTCTGCTCTACCCCGCGCAGGGGCTCGTGTTTCCGCTGCATCCGAATGGTGGCCAGCGGCGCTCCGCCAGTTGCGGGGTCCACCCGACGGAGTCGCCGGATGAGCAGGGTGGCAGTGGAGGACAGTGTGACGATGGTGGATGGCCACGAGTTGCTGATGTGCTCGATGGAGAGCAGCGGTGCACCGGGCGCTGCGGCATCCACCGCCAGCGCTGTTGTAGTGCGGATGCCGAAGGACATGCGGCTCCGACGTCGCGCCAGCCTCGGCGAGGCCTCGGAGACCGCGTTTGGGGAGGTGTGAGACGGCCGCGCGGCGACACGTGGTGGTGTGCGCACGGTGGATGCCGGTGTGGCCTCCCTGCTGGCACTGCTTTCCTCCTGCAAGTCGCCCGCTGTTCGCCGCTGCCGCCTCCCTTTCCTTTCATTTTTACTGTTCCTAATTTCTTCCATTTCTCGCGCGTGTGTGTACGCCGCCTCGCAAGTGCGCGAGGCACTAGGCGCGAAGAGGCGCGCTGCACGCAGGTGTCTCGGCGGAGCCATTATAATCGCAAGCCGCCCCCACCCCACCCACCGTCATCGCTCTAGCCCCGTCTTCCCCCTCCCTCCCCTCCCCTCCGGTCGTCGTGTTCTAAGCCTCCTCCCCCCCGTTTCGTTTTCTCCCGTGCAGTCCATAGATTTGCTTTCCCCAGCGAGGGCCTCCCCTCCCTTCCCCGATTCCTGTGGTCACCCTTGGACTGCTCGTGATCTCCATCCAACCTCTTTCTCCCCTTGTAGAGCCCCTCTCTTGCGCGAACCGGCGGCTCTGGTGAGAGTTGATAAGCACCCTCCTCCTCCTCCCCATTTTCACCGCCCCCCCTCCCTCCCTTCCTCCCTCTACATGTCGATTTCATCGGGTTCTTCCCCCCCCCCGCCCCGCCCCCGCCGCTCGCCGCCACGCGTGGTGCGCTGAGGCAGCTTCTGGCTCGAGCGAAGGCACGGCGGTGCGAGGGTTTGTGTGGCCCTGCGCTATTCAGCGGATGGCGGCTGCACGCGCGTGACGCCCTCGATGCAACGGCGTGAAGCGCGCGCAGCAGCTCCGGCACCGCGCCCCCCTCCCTCACGGCGGCGGTGCGGTGCCGGCACTGGCGGCCCCGACAGGCATCCCCCCTGGCATCGGTCCTACGGAAAACCCACCCTTATTAACCTCCTCCCTCCCTACGAGGGAAGGAGAACCTAGTGGGGCTCGCAGGAGCCCTTGGGGGCCGCCCAGGGCCTGGCCCCAGGGCACCACGCCAAACCGGGGCGGACACGAAATGAGAAGGTGGGAAACAAACATGGGGTCCGCCCTGCCTCTCCCTCAAAATACGGCTCCTGGGACACAGCACCATGTCACCCTTTGCTCCTCTGGATATGAAATGGCCCCCTGGGAAGGCCCCCTCCCAGAACCCCAGATGTCAAAGGCCGGCCCCCAGCCAGAGGAACCGCCGAGCACACACCGCGACCCCCGTCCGACAGAGAAAAAAATTCTTTTTGCACGACGGCATTAGGGTCCTGGGAGGGATATTCGCACTCCGAAGATACCCATTGTGGATTACCTGTGTTCGAGTTTCGGAAGGAGGATGCGCAAACCGCCACCGTGTTTTTGTGTGAAGAGCCAGCAATGGAGCTTTGGAATTGTACGAGGGTGCAATCAGGCACGCAACTACGGCCGTCATCTACGGAAACATTCGTGCCGATAGGCCGCGCAACGCCTTCAGTCGCGCGGGACACTCCATCTAATTCTTTTTGTTGGGCGCTTTTCCGGTAGCTTGGAAACCTGCACGGAGGACCCCTGTGTGCTACACACACTGGTGCTCACAGGAGGACACACTGGGCGGATGCATGTCCAACGGACATGCACAGAAAACAAAACAAGCATATTGCATTCACGTGCAGCACACCAGACGAAAGTAACGAATGATAAGATACATCGTTCGACGTGGCGCAAAAATCAGGAAACTAAAAATGTATCGCAGTCGCACTCACCACTGTGGAGAAAGTTACGAGGGCGCCACTCAATCGTCGTTCGCACCTTTATGTCGTGTCTTGATCTTTCCGGTAACATGGAGTCCATCCATGGACAAAGAAAGGTTACGACAACATGTCTAGTAAACTGGACCTCGCCACAAGAATGTGCACAACGCCCGGCTGCCTCGCTGTGGCACCGGGGTGCTCCTAGACAGGCCTCAGTCCCGTCGAACAGACAGGAGATATATACATAGAATCATCCGGACAGTTTTACGTGGCATCCCGATATACCAGTACTGCAACTGTCAAGCAGCATTCGGCTCGGCTCCCTCCAGGGAAACTCACAGCGTCAAGGGAGCGTGCAGGGCTGCAGAAAATCAGTCAGAGACGTTCGGGGAAACGAGTCCGGAGAAAAGCACTCGCACCGCTTATTCGATCGAGAGGATACGTTATGATGATGGAAAATGCGAGGGAAAATATAACGTAGAACTTCCTGAAAAGAGGGAATCTGAAGTTTGGCTACGACAGGCATCATCCAAGCGAGATAGCCTGACACAGAGCTAAAGTTGGGGCTCAGCGGGAGCCCACCGAAGGAAAGTGAAAGTATAAATTGCACAAAGCTCAACTAGGGCTTACACATAGCTGCCGTTCCGCTACAACAGAGCTACACGGGAGCGAAACAAATACTATGGAAGGGAGAAAACAGAAAACAGGCCATGGTGAGCGCCAGCGGGGGCGGAAGATATAGCGAAACTACGGCAAACAGACCTAGCGTTAAAGCACAAACTACCAAAAAGGGGCACAAGCAAATGGAGAACAAAAATACCAAGCCCAACAACGCGTGAAACGCGCTGGTGAACTCTCAGCAGGCTTTGATGCGCTCGTCTCCCCACTTAAAGAACAAGAAACCAAGTGGGCACCACATGATCGTCGGCGTGCCTCATTTACCGCTCCTGCAAAGAGCATTATCACGGTGGGTGGGAGGGCTCCAAAGCGACTCGCCGTGCAAATTTTCACCTTAACTTTTGTGTTGCGCTGCACGATTCATTGTCGCGTGTTATGAAGACTTATGAGAGAGAGAGTCAGGGAGAAAAGGTGCAGAGGAGAGAACAAGAGGTTCATAGCGTCTGCAACAACATTTTTTGTTCAGAACGTTTAAACCATCACAGATACCGGCCGTCACCGTTTCGCCCCACCAGATCCAACCACCTCACAGGAAGTCATTACCTGTTGACAAGCACACTCCAGCCTACGGAGCCGTGTCACTCCTTTACCTCACCGTAAGACGCTTCTTGTGATAAAACCCCTCATCACACTATTCCAGTCCCGTTTTGCGATGCCTCGCCATCATACGTGAGTATGAGTCTCTTTAGATACTCTTTTCTGGATCGTACCCTTTCTTCACTGGGTTGCTTGACTGCGATCTTTCCATGTTCTCGTTTTATATATCATCGCAGCAACACCTTTAAGTCCACGCATTTGTGAGTTTTTTTTTTTAGTTGAGCTCCAGGTTCTTTATTGCGCCACTGAATTTCAGAAACTGTCACCCTTTGATAATAATCATTCTTAGGATGGTCGAATAATGTTCGCGTACTGCTACAAAATGATATGCACCAAAAAGATCTATCCGATAAGGAAATAAATGATCTCCTACTATGTGCAATGTTATAGAGGCACTGCACGATTGAGTGGTCGAAAGTCACAGGTCTCACTACTCTTAGCCTATCGAAGCTACAGGCCGGTCAGGATGCCGCGCGACCTTTTTATTTATTTTTTCCAGCATATCGGCTCTTCCGTACAACATATGAATTTACGAAATCCACCAACCAAGGGGAAGCCTGCGAAACACCCCTCCACACATGCAGTCGCCATCACCCCTCTCACGGTTGAGACTCCCTATTCTCGTGTGAGAAGATGAGTGCATCTTTCCAGAGAATTATCCAGTGAGAGGAGAGGTCTGGGCGAAGGGGTGCATTTCGTAGCCTTAGAAGGATACGTGGGTAAGATGCAGAGACGATATCTATCATTGGGCTGGTGTAAAGATATAACTATGATCACAGGTTGCCCCGATCGGTGGCGAAAATTCGGGCCTGTTCACCGACATCGACTCACGAGATGTGGGGTTAACTCTTCGTGCGGACTTCCCTACGTGGTATGTACTGCGCCCTGCCGCCACCAGAAGTGGTTCGGTATCGGCAGGGATAGGGAGTATTGGCTTCCCCCTCGTGAAAGGGGTAACGGACCCTGATACCACGTTGAGGTACTCCCCACCATCAGGGCAGCGCGACATTGTGACGTGAGAAAGACGAAATTCGATGAGCGGAACGCAACAGTGACAGGTACTGCAGCCAACTAACCTGTTCGGTAGGGCCAGGAAGCCGAAGGTGAACGAGAGCGCTATCCATGAACAGCAAGTCTGTGTGGGTCGAATGACTTCTGGAAATGAGTTCTAGAGCCATGCGAAGAGCAGGAGGTAGCCGCTCCCGTAAAGGCATACGATGAACGCGCACAAGAAGGCCGCCTCGTAATCACGGAGGCTCTGGTAAGGCTGTGCATAATGCCTATAAAGCCGAAATTGTACGCGGTAAGGTCTTCGAGCCCCATCTACTAACTTATCCATTCGCCGGCTGAGAATAACATCCGCCATTACATCGGGATTTTATTTCACCGGCTCTCCACCTCCATCTGATACGAGGGAGGAGGCCTCGTAGATACGTCGAAAAACTCTCCCTTTCCAATGAAGATGCCCTTGCTTCATGAGGAATTTATGTTGGTGCAAGAGCCGTGGAGTGCTCGACAAGTGAAGCGGAAAAAGCTGGGACCTAGTAGAAGCGAGTGTTGAAAATTTCCCGCTTCTCCTGACCTTGATTTACCTTTAAGGACGAGTCATATTTTTAGCTGATGGTAAGTCCTGAAACACATGTTATTGGTTGTCCACATGGACGGCACGGAGACCATGCTCCGCTGCCCTTATCAGAAGCAGGAGGAGTTCCCCAACTAGAAGAATACGATCTTCAAAGCACTCACTCGAATGACGTGCGTCCCAATTAAAAAGGGAAAGTACTGCGCTGCTCTGTACCGCGTGGATGCCAGACTTCTGGTGGTGGCGGAGGCAGTCGAGCTCCATAGAAATACACTGGTCGGGCTGATAAATTAGAGCCCTCCGAGAAAAAAGTCTCATTTTTGACGTAAAGAACTGAAAACAACACAACTGGTAAGACAGTCAAAGCGTCAAAAATGATGCAGAGTGGAAGAAACACAATCGTTCGATCAATATTGGCTCCATATTGTAGAGGAGTGCCGACATTCCTCTAGAAACTTTCGTGGTATCTCCGTACCAACGAATTCGGAAACCTCCGCCACGATGAGAGGTGGAGGCTTGGTTGAAGGCATAGCGTTGGATGCGGTGTTCGGTGAAATATTATCGCTGTACCTCCGCAAGGAAACTGTGCTTCCTCACACCGTTTACCGCATATGACCACAGCACAAGCGCAGACTGCAAGAACGCATTCCCTTCATAAAACGGCCCGTTACGTCGAAAGGTGTTGTGTTCTATTTATTTCTGCTGAGCTGTCATTGTATCGCTGGCATTACAAGTGCTCAACACACACAAAAGAGTCGGTCTTTTCGACCACCTACGACTCTGCGCCATCACAATTTGTGCTGGGAGACCTCGGTAGCTTGGGCAAGCTCTGGCCCGTTCGCGTGATAAAAATTGGCCCCTGACCGCATTGAAATCTTGACGGCGAGGATTATGACTCGTGCATGGTTGAAATTTCCTTTTCGATCGCGTTGGGTGTTAGAATTAACAAACTCATTATACTTGGGAGGCGATTACGGTTTCTGCTTTCCTCTGCGCTGCACAAAAAAGTCGGACCTGACTAAATTCCTGCTGAAAAAAAAAGGAGTTCCTCATAGAATATCAGATGTGGCCGAGCGACACGCAAAAGACTACAAACTAGAGACTGAGGGGAAAGGAAAGAAAATAAAGAAAGAGGCTATCCTCTTCCATGCGAGCATCACCACTCCAAACTCTTCCACAAAAGCAGGAATATACCCCTGATAGAGATGCATCTGCTCACTTGTTTTTACATGTGCACATATATTACAGGAGAACAAATAGCTCGCTCTCCAAAATACCCGCAACGCTAAAAGGCCATCAAAAATAGGAATCCCCTAACGAAATAGTATATCTATGTTGACGGATCACCATTCAGCAGGTCCAGCTATTCAATGTCTCTGGAGAACGACATTTATTTCTTTGTGGCGAATGAAATGCGGGTAAATACACCGCTTGCTTTACATCTGAAGTCTGCAAAAGAGAACGAATCTGTAGTAGCGCGAAAGTTTATAGAAAGAGGAAATATATCTTCTGCCGTGCTTATGTTTCTCTCATAAAATCATCTATTTCCGCATTGTGGGAAACTACTTAATAAGCAGCTTGTACCGCTCGTAGAGTGCATTCCACAGAGAAAAGTGTGAAGAAGCCAATACAAAAAGAAAGGTGCTGCGTGGGAAGTTGGACAAAAGTGGAAACGAACATCGCGGGTGCAGACGGGGTCTTCTGATAAGAGTAGTGCTTCGCTTTGACCTCCTCTCTGCGGCAGCGCAGCTTCTTCTCACAGAACCATCCGATGCGTGAAAAACCTATCTGTTTCCAACCGTAAGAGTGAAGAATTGCTTCTCCCTCCATCAGCGAAGATGTCTTTATAGTTAGCCGAACTGCCGTTTCTCGCACCGGTATGGTTGAAGACCGGTGCATTCGCTTCCCTTACACAACCATGTGGAATGTTCCTTGAGTGAGTTCAGGTCGTGCTTCACACCTATCGCCGAGCGAAACGTGTGTTTGTTAGCGGCAGCGACGGCTCTCCTCGGCGTGAGTGATGGTGATAGCTGCGGCATGGTTTGGCGCACGCCTGTTGACCGAGCACATCGTGCCGGCTTCGCCGTCGGTGTTCCGCATGTTCTCGAGGACGTAATATTCACCTTTAAGGTTCGGTTGCACCCCACGTGCTGTGCTGATTATGCGGTCTCAGAGTTGAGGCGACACATCGATGATTTGTCAGTGTTACCATCGAGAACGACAGCTCGACCTTCCATGAGTGAACAATACGCTTTTCGTCCAGACGGCGAGTCCAAAAGATGGGCATCCATAGACAATTTAGCGCGCGGGTGCGGCGGGAAGGGAGACCTTCTCGTTTCGACTGCGCGCTGCACTGGCCGCTGTGGTGAAAGCCACTCGCAGTTTTAAGAAAGATGATCTACGACTGCAATCCAGCACCGTTCGATTCTGAGATGGCGACCCCAGTCCCGTCCATATGTTGACATCTACGGGGTCTATCTTACATCACATGTGGTAGAGTACCATCTGAATGCCACCAACAGTCAGCCGGCGGCGATGCCGGAAACTGGCGGTGGATAAACCACCAGCAGACCTCCTCCACCAAACGCTCTCCGACGTGGAACGTGAAGCTAAAAGGATGAGGATCAGGTAAGACTTCGCGGGAGTATGACACTGATGATGAAGCCGTTGCAACCACACCGCAGAGGAGACCCTCTCTCTATACAGCGGACACAACTCCAGCCTGATTACGCTATAGAAACGCCAGTTGGTACCACTATAAACTGGCGAGAAGATGAGCATCTCCTGCTGATGTGGAGTACCTCAACGTAGTATCAGGGTCCGTTACCCCTTTCACGAGGGGGAAGCCAATACTCCCTATCCCTGCCGATACCGAACCACTTCTGGTGGCGGCAGGGCGCAGTACATACCACGTAGGGAAGTCCGCACGAAGAGTTAACCCCACATCTCGTGAGTCGATGTCGGTGAACAGGCCCGAATTTTCGCCACCGATCGGGGCAACCTGTGATCATAGTTATATCTTTACACCAGCCCAATGATAGATATCGTCTCTGCATCTTACCCACGTATCCTTCTAAGGCTACGAAATGCACCCCTTCGCCCAGACCTCTCCTCTCACTGGATAATTCTCTGGAAAGATGCACTCATCTTCTCACACGAGAATAGGGAGTCTCAACCGTGAGAGGGGTGATGGCGACTGCATGTGTGGAGGGGTGTTTCGCAGGCTTCCCCTTGGTTGGTGGATTTCGTAAATTCATATGTTGTACGGAAGAGCCGACATGCTGGAAAAAAAAGAGAACGGGCACCGAAGGGGCCCGAAAGAACCTACGGTCCGTCGGTGGCAGTGGACTAGCAAGCCGCCTTCCAAAGTTTCGATGCTCGAATATTCGCCGGTCGAATTCCGCCAAATAAAAAGGTGCATAGAGGTAGAACCCTCCACCACGAGGTTCCCTGTCACTGCCGATGCTGACAGGGTCCACAGTCCCCGAGTGTGGCGCGTATACGCGGAAAAAAAGCTGAACATCAGTCAGCGTACATGGAAGCAGATCACACGACAGATGAGGTTCACATGCCTCCGCTGGCTCAAGGAAATCTGTGGTACTCCTGCTCGCTTGCTGAGGTTCTTTTCGCCCAGAGCAGTGCCGGAGCTGGTACGACGTGTGGTGCTTGCACGCCCCTGGAGGTATGCAACGGCAGCAAAGGCGCTTTCTACTATGAATATCGCTCTCCAGAACTTTCCACTGTACACAAAAGTGCCCTCCGCACATAAGTTCTCGGAGGACTCGGAATTTGCGGCAGCTACGAAGGCGGCTCACCTGTACGAACACGAGGAAGAGAAGTAGCCGCCAACGCCCATCATGTGCGCACAGTACCGAGTAGCGTGGAAGACGCACGGAGAGGCGAGCTCGACCGCGCACTCGTTCCCAGTGATGATGCAAGCCTTTCCTGCGCGTCCGTCCGACGCGGCATTGATGCGATACCAAGACTCGATTCTGTCCCTGCTTCCGGCCGATCCACAAGCCTCGGCTGCGGAGGCTAACGCGGAGGAGCCCGAAACAGAGATGGTGAACATGTCGCACCCAGTCGTTCCGAATGGCGGTCGCCGGCAACTGCTACCGACGTCTTTCAAGGAGCTGGTGAACATCACCGTCACCACGCGCGAAAATAAGGGTGCCTGGTTCCGCGGCACCTACCCGGAGGCATCCCAGCTGAGTGGAACGGATACCTCTACGCAGCAGCAACTGCTGCACGCGCGGCATCGCCGTCTGCGGGTGTTTGCGCACCCGGACCGCCTGTGTACGAGGGTGCGGGAGGCGCCGCGCACCGTTCACATAAATGCGGCACTCCCATCCGTTCGCAAGAGAGCGGTACGACACATGGCGGCGTGCGGTGTTCCGGAGGCGCAGATAACGAGGCTGACGGGACACACCTGCATGGACACGCTGTGGCGGTACCTGGGCTATGGCTTCCAACTCACAGCGGAGGCCGAAAGCGCAAGAGACAACGCCGCCAAGGCTCTCCGCCGAGACCCGAGGCCGTAGATGCCGCACCGCCCTCAGCGAAGGAGCTTGGCATCCGCGATCAGGACCCGTACCGCAAGATGCAGCTGCTGAAGGGCAACCCGAACCCCGAGGAACTTCCCCCCCCCCTCCCCGGTGGGGGCTGCACCTCAATCACAATGCACCAATGGATTCAGAAGCGGTGTTGGACATGCCGACGGGTACGAGCACCTCCAAGGACCTGCAGCAGCAGGTGAGCAGGCACGTCAGCCCGAAAACTTTCCAAGAGATAAAGAAAACCCCGCCGCTCAAGCCCAAGGTGCTGGCGGAGGACGATGCCGCCAGAGCAGTGAAGATAGGCAAGTTTGAGCCGGTCGTCCTTCCTTCAGCATAATCACGTAAAAGGGTTTTGCCGCAGGGTTTTCATGGCGTCAATGTGTTTGCCGTCCCCGAGCTGAAGGGAAGCCGCCGGCTGATCACGGAGCCGCACCACAACAGAGTGATTGAGAAGACAGAGATGCCACACCTGCATTATCCGAGTCGCCTACACCGCCGACAGTCACTGTGCCACGCCAAGTGCATGCTGCAGATCGGTTTCGATGCGTTTTACGATGCCATTCCGACCCCGCTGATTTCCAGCCACCTCTTTGTGGTATCAGGGACCAGCACCTCCTCACGAGGGAAGCCAAACGCCGATGTCTACACAACGACACTTACCGGGTTGGACACCCCCCAGCACTGGGTGCGGTAAGGCTGTGAGTGCTTCCCTTGGCTGCAGCGGCCGGAAGTTAGCTGCTGCGCTCAGCAGGAGAATGATCTTGCTTAAGGGTGGAGATGTCGAGTCGAACCCTGAGCCTCTGAAGGTGTTGCCAGCAAACGTCAATGGCCTGAGCAAGACAAAGCAGTTCGCACTGCTTGGGGATGAGGCAGATTTTTATCTCCTTCAGGAGTTGGGCATCTCGCCCACTTACGCCACGCTCTGGAAGGTGCCTGGATATGTGTCTTACATGTGCCCTCGTAGTGGATAAGGGGGTGGTGGCGTCGCCATAGTTGTGCGCCGACAAGGGGGGTATGCAATCTCGAGGGATCTCTTGGAAACCGCGCGCGGAGGACTCATCTGTCGAAGGGCTGATGGTGGAAATAGTCTATCAGGATAGTGTGTGCCGAATCGGGTGTGTTTACATGCCCTCCCCACCCTCCCCACCCTCCCTCATGCCACTGTCTCGTTGAGCCTCCTTCCCTTTGTGGAGACCTCGAATGGTTACCCCGTGCCTATTTTCGTGGAGATATCAATCTTCAGCACCTCCCTCATGGTGGGAATCCGCACCTCCGTCCGATCACGCCGACCAACTTGTAGCGACTCTTACTGATGCCGGCTTCACGTTCGATAATGTGCCCAATGCTCCTACGTATCACCAGCACGTGTCGCGGAGCACGCTGGATGCTACGTGGTTGCAAGGCACCGACGTGGTGAATTGGATAACGCTTCCTACGGTGGTTAGGGTCCACAGGTACGTCCTGTTCTCTTTCGCCTCCGCATGTCGCCATTGTCTCACCCCCTCCAACCCCCGCCTTCTCCCGATTGTTTTACAGGTGGATGTTAGCTCCTTGAGGCCGTATCAGATGTCTGTCCCGCGAGGCCATACAACCGCTCGGTGGTGTAGACTTTAGTGCGTATCTTTCCGCCTTCGAGGATGCCTTGCGCAGCGCAGTAAAGCTCAGCTGTCCGCGTGGTTGCCGGACTCGCGGCGTTGCGCGGTGGACGCTCAAGTTGGCCGCAGCTGAGCGGTTAGCGCGTGATGCCAAGCTCGCGTACGAAGCCAATCCGTGCGAAGGCACTCTCCGGACGTTCCAAATCCGGAGACACGAGAGAGGAGTAATCATCAAGAAGTCCCTGCAGGACACCTGGCGCAGGCGGATATCCGAGGCAGACCCGAGATCACCTGTACCATGATTGATGTTGCACACGGTGCGATCGGCTCGGGTGAACCCTCTCAGAAGCCCGGCACTTTCGGGCCCCGATGATACCATTACAACGATACGCCGCAAAGTTCGTTCACTTGCGAAGACCTTACTGCTCCTTTCTTCCACTCATATCCTAACACCCCCGCATGGGCGTCACTTTCGGCCCTCCTTTTCACCCCTTTCCAGATCGTCTCACGCATGAGGGAATTCTGATACTTCTTCTTTGACCGCTAGGTCTGCCACAGCCACATCTAAGACACCTACAGCCCCCCCCCCTTTTCCCCGCTTTCGACCACCACGAACTCGTAGGACGCATATGCTGCCCCTCCCCTCCCCCTCCTCCCCCTCTTTCTTTCGCCCAGGAGTTATAATGCGATAGTAAGTTGGAAAGAAGTAAAGGTGACGGCCCCGATAGTCCGTTCGCGGCTGAAGAGATGGACGCAGCTCTTGCTCGCCTGAGGGATAGTTGAGCAGCCGGATCTGACGGCATATATAATGAAATGTTGCACCACCTCTCCGAGAGAGGCACACGTGCACCTCCTTGTATCGATTAACGGGATGTGGCTAACGCATCGCGTACCCCGGGTGTGTCGCGACGCGCACGTTGCACGACTACCCAGACCTGGGAAGCCCCCGGAACAACCGACTTCGTACCGGCCGATAAGCCTGACATCTTGCGTTTCGAAGCGGATGGAACGCAGGGCTTTGGCCCGTCCCCTTCATGAATCGCGCCCTCATCCGTGCCAATATGCGTATAGACGTGGCCGCACAACCGAAACGGAAATCGCGCACATTATAGACACTGTAGAACGATCTCGTGATGAGTGCTACATGGTGATGCTGCGCAAGCGCACTGGTGAGGGGCTGCAGCGGGCACTACCGAGCGCGGAGGACGCTGATAATTCTTGTGGATGCTAGCAACGCATTCGGTGCATTGGAGCATGCAATGCCGATAATGTCAAAGGTACTGGCCCGCCATCTTCTAAAGCACTTGCTGAAGAGCTTTCCTCATGCATCGTTTTGCGTGAGTGAAGTTGGGTAATCGTTTGAGTAGACAATATAAGCTCCGGGCCGATGCCCCTCAAGGCACCGTCCTGGGGCCACAACTGTTTTCCACGTATGCGGCTCCTTTTTTAGAGTTGCTGGTGGGATGATATCCTCCTGTACAATTCGACACATGCGCGGAGGACCTCACCATTTCCATCCCTCGTCGTGAGCGGAATGAAGGGGGTAGGGGTCGGTAACGCTGTCCTCAAGGATGTGGCTAGCGGGTCGCAAGACCAGGTGCTAGAAGGGAACCCTCCACAGTGTGTGAGACGCCCCTCTGCCCACGTTCGAGTCCCACCGATGAAGACAGAGTGTCTAGACCGCTATACCCTGGCGAGGATGATACATCTCAATAACGCTGCTTCATGATGCGATGAGCCCTCGACTTCTCAGCCTACAGCTTGACATGTGCACCACTTTCAATAGCAATGCGAGTGCTCTGTAACGGCGAACGCGTGTGAGAGTGGCGCAGTGAAGCTGTTTGGCGGATCATCAGTTTGGGCCTCTGCCGGAACAAACGAGACTGTTTGCTGTTGGATATGGCGAGTCGAAGCTGGTTTGGGGTTCTGCTGCTGCACGAGGGACGTCGCAGGACACGGTCAAACTCAAGCTGGCTACCCAACCCGCAGGTCTGCAGCGGCCGGTGGTGGGCCTTCCTTCTGCTAGCAGCGAAGAATCAGTACTGCTGGGGTCGAACTCCCTGTGTCCGCACATTAAAGTATCGCGTGCGAGGCTGAAGCTCTACGAATCATCGATGTTCGAAGAGCGGGGATGGGCCGCGACGCTCCCCCACTCCCCCTTTGAGCCGCCGCCACGGAACTTCCGCTCCTCGCCGATCCACCGATGTGAGATGGATCGTTGCATCGGTGCCTTGTGAGGGGGTGCAGGGCTCTCGCCCTCGCTTCATCGTGGGGCTCATTCACTTTGTCTCCCTCACCCACTTTGGGTCTGTGGAGCGGCACGGCAAGTGACTTTGGGCATCAATTTGCCCTTAGATCGCTCACAAATACACACGGATGACGATGCCCTTCACGCGGAGCACGTCGCCTCTACGGAGGCTCTCTCTGAATTCCCAAGAAGAGCGTTTGTCACGGCAATGGATGGCAGCTCCAGCGTTACAGAACACTTCTCTGCCGCTCCCGCTATCTTGCTGCAGATCGCTTTTCATTCGGACGTACGACACACGCTTACCGAAGGTTGTGGCTCTCTCGCGTGCAGTTACCGTACGGCGAGTACGGCATTTCTACCAGGCCTTCGGCACTTCTTTTCGCCCATATGTAATACGACTGCGGCGCGGAGCAGAACGCTCACAGTCGTCACTGAGAGTCAGTCCCTTCTGGCCGTCTTGCCTGCGGTGCCGCTTCAGCAGCGCTCTCGGGTGGAGCGTGAAAATTGGTCTGCACCGCTGCTTGTGGGACAGCGAGGCTAGAAACCTCATCCGCAATTCGTTTACGCACATGTAAGCGTGCCATGCAATGAAGCAGTAGATTGTGTGGTGACGCAAGCAGCAGCAGATGGTGTCTATTCCTCTCCCCGTGCTCATCCGGTGGGGTTGTAGACCTATGCTCCTTCCTTGTACGCGCACTCATGTCGAAGTGGCGCCGTCAACTGCGGCACGACATCCATCGGTACCGCTTATGTGGCCCACGATTTGCTGACTTGTCTTCACGTGGCTTGTTGGTGGTGGAACCCTTCACTCGTTACCAGATGGTGTCGCTGTCTAGAATACGTTGTGGCGAAGGCCTCCTTTTCAGCTGGTTGTTTTGGGCAGTGCGAGATTGTGAGAACCAGTGCCGATGGCACCATCTTTCACAGAAACAGAAGTTGGCGTTGAGCAGTAGTTTGACGTTGCCTGACGTTGATGGGGTGGAAGAGAGTGTGTCTGCCCCTCGTCGCGCTGTGCGGCGGATTCGAGAGAAGTGTCTCCTATCGGGATGCCATGCTGTGCTCGTTCCAGGTCTTGCAGAAGCGTTGCGCGAGCTGCCATTTGGACCGTCCCCCGAGGTGGTGGACTGGGGAATGGCACCTTCCGCGTTGCAGGAATCCATTTCCCCTCGAGGAAGCGTAGAGGGAACCCTCAGACGTGGTGCTCCCTTGACCCGGATGCGTGTACCGGTTGGGCATCTCTCGCCCCCATCCGGGGTTTTCTCATCTCAGAAGGCGCGGCGCCATCGACTGCAGAGGCGGTAGTGGGGCCTGATGAGTCGGTCCGCCACACGCCGGTGTGGCCTGCCCTTGCGCGGTGCGGTAGTCGCTGGTGAGGTGGTTCCAGATGGGCTCAAAGGCGAGGTGCTCTGACGTTTCTATTCATTCGAAGCAACGCATTCTTTTTCTCGAGTCGGGGCTGGTCGATCGATCTCGGTAGCCTAAAAACGCGAGAGGTCAATGAGGCAAAAAAAAAAAAGGCCGTTCTGACCCCGGCATCTATTCGCAACCGCTTCGTATTTCGGCCGAGAATGGGCAAGTACTATCGCTTGGGCACACTGCCGACCAGCGCGAGGTGGAGCGTTGCGGTGAGCCAGACCATCACCTGTGTTATCGTGAACATCGACACGCCGGTGCTGATCGATACCATGATGGAGAACATCCTCATCGCCGCATGCGATAGTGAGAAGTAGGAGTTCCTGCGTGGTGCCCGCCGCGATGTGGACTGAATTCGGTTCGCTAACCTGCTCACGTCCCCGAGCGTGAGTCCCTGGCAAGCGCAACAGACGAGGAGCTCTTGGTCATGGCCTCGCGGTTGGACGTTTTGCTCGGTGAGGAGTACAGCGAGTACGATGACCACCAGCGCAGGGTGCGCAACGCTCCCAAGACGGTGGCGAAGATCAAGCTCTCTCTCTTTCTCGAGAAGGTGCCGTGATTCTCCGGCCGCACTTTTGCCTCCGTCGTGTTGCTCATTCTCTCTGCGACAAATACCACGCAGCTGAACCCAGCGAAGTGCTTCCGCCTTCTGCGAGCCTACCAGGGTGTCTATCGCTTGGTGGAACACGGGAAGGACTGGGACGACGAGCCGGAGCACGTGGATGATCTGCTGCTGGCGGACATGCGGTGGATGGGTGATTCCCTGGTGCAGAACCGTTGGTGGACGATCGCGGACGTGTGAACACCAACCTGCAGTGAAGAAGACTACAACTCAATATGCTTCACGGACGCGTGCGTAGATGGTTGGTGGTGGTGGTGGGGGGAAATTATCCGGCGAGCGTTCTGGGGACCGAACGGCAGCAAAAGGTCCGAAGAAAGGTACGAGACGACAACGTACCAGCAGCGGTGGATCCACGAGCTGGATGCCCACCTCGAGGCCGACGTGGCCGCGCTGCGGGGCGTGGGGGAGCGAGAACGCCATCACCGCATACGTGAAAGAGGAAGAGTACCCAATGCACTTCGAGTTCCACTTTCGAGGAACCGACAAGACATCCAACAGCTTAGCAGCTCCTTTCCCAGCTCAGACCCGCTTTACGTACCACGGGAAAGCGGAGTCATGGAAGAGGCGACGTCGCAGAGGCCGGAGGGTGCAAGACCTATAGTACCACTCGGCGCCTTGAACGGAGCCGGGTCCACGACGAAGGAGAACACTACCAAGACCTCTGCACATCGCAGGCGAGTGCGTACGGCGGCGCACCGCCCTTCCGACACCAACGCACAAGATGCACCGGAGGACGACCTGATTGGGGAAGAGGCCAGGGACAGGATGCATAGCGTTGGACACTTTCGCGCCCGATTCTCGTGCTCTCTCGGTACCACTATGAGCGCAAAGGCTGTTGAGGTGGCTCGCCGAGGCGGAGAGGTGCCTTAATCACACCCGAGCAGCGGTGGTGACCCATCACTTACTCATCTTACACGCCCAACGGCAGCTCGACAGGTCTGGCCATACGAGATGGCGAAACCCGGTATTCAGTGTTCTCTACCAACGGCCGGCCCCTTGAACCACACGGATGCGTATTCACTCTACTTTAGGGAAAACGACATCTTCTCTCGTCTCGTCGTCGATACCGTGGAAGGACTTCGTCTCCCGCCATTGTCGACCACCGACTCACCACCTTGGGAAGAGAGGTTGGAGCATCCCTGCTTGATGCAGAACCGCAGATCAACCAACGCGTATATTGCTCTCTTTCTCTTTTCCTTCTTAGAGAAGCCAGGGCGCTCTCCGCGAAAGAGGAGGAACACCTCTTCCATCCAGCAACAGAAAGCTCATAAAACATGACGGAAACTTCTCGGAGCGCGCGACTTGGGTCAGGACATAGTGAGAAAGCGGCTAGCACAAAGCGCCGAGTATGAGAATCCCGAACGCGTCATACCCACATTCTTTCCCCGCCATTCTTCCACTGATTCGTCTTCACCGAACATCCGAGCCTAGGCCGCCGAGTGAACCACTTTTGCTGTACCACCCCTCCCTTGCCTTTCCCCGACCGTCCGCCTCCTCCCTCGCACCGCGCCGCCTGCAGTTCGCTCAGCTGTTTTCTCTCGCTCACACACGCTCTTTTTTCTATTTCGCTCTCTCACACCTCCACACGCGCTCGCAGACCTCTTTCCCTATTAAAGCCTAACCCCCCCCCCCCTTCTAACCATGGGCAAGGACAAGCAGCACATGAACCTTGTGGTCGTGGGCCACGTCGATGCTGGCAAGTCGACCGCGACGGGCCACCTCATCTACAAGTGCGGCGGCATCGACAAGCGCACGATCGAGAAGTTCGAGAAGGAGGCGGCGGAGATCGGCAAGGCGTCCTTCAAGTACGCGTGGGTGCTGGACAAGCTGAAGGCTGAGCGCGAGCGCGGTATCACGATCGACATTGCGCTGTGGAAGTTCGAGTCGCCCAAGTCTGTGTTCACGATCATCGACGCGCCCGGCCACCGTGACTTCATCAAGAACATGATCACCGGCACGTCGCAGGCGGACGCGGCTATTCTGATGATCGACTCGACGCAGGGTGGCTTCGAGGCGGGCATCTCGAAGGACGGCCAGACGCGCGAGCACGCGCTGCTCGCCTTCACGCTCGGCGTGAAGCAGATGGTGGTGTGCTGCAACAAGATGGACGACAAGACGGTGCAGTTCTCGCAGGCGCGCTACGAGGAGATCAGCAAGGAGGTGGGCACGTACCTGAAGCGCGTTGGGTACAATCCGGAGAAGGTGCGCTTCATCCCGATCTCTGGCTGGCTGGGCGACAACATGATCGACAAGTCGGACAACATGACGTGGTACAAGGGCCCCACGCTGCTGGACGCGCTGGACATGCTTGAGGCGCCGGTGCGCCCGGTGGACAAGCCGCTGCGCCTGCCCCTGCAGGACGTGTACAAGATCGGCGGTATTGGCACGGTGCCCGTGGGCCGCGTGGAAACCGGCGTGATGAAGCCGGGCGACGTGGTGACGTTTGCGCCCGCGAACGTGACGACGGAGGTCAAGTCGATCGAGATGCACCACGAGCAGCTGCTGGAGGCGGTGCCCGGCGACAACGTCGGCTTCAACGTCAAGAACGTGTCGGTGAAGGACATCCGCCGTGGCAACGTGTGCGGCAACACGAAGAACGACCCCCCGAAGGAGGCGGCGGACTTCACTGCCCAGGTGATCGTGCTGAACCACCCCGGTCAGATCAGCAACGGCTACGCACCGGTGCTGGATTGCCACACGAGCCACATCGCGTGCCGCTTCGCCGACATCGAGTCGAAGATCGACCGCCGCTCTGGCAAGGAGCTGGAGAAGAACCCCAAGGCCATCAAGTCCGGCGATGCTGCCATCGTGAAGATGGTGCCGCAGAAGCCGATGTGCGTTGAGGTCTTCAACGACTACCCCCCGCTGGGCCGCTTCGCGGTGCGCGACATGCGCCAGACGGTGGCCGTGGGCATCATCAAGGCCGTGACGAAGAAGGACGGCAGCGCCGGCAAGGTCACCAAGGCTGCGACGAAGGCCTCGAAGAAGTAGGCGCGCTCCTTTCGGCGCTGCGGTTGCGGGGTCGGCGCGTGCGCGCGCGCACCTGCGCCACGGCGAGAGAGGCGGAGGGCCTCCCCCTCTGCTCTGCGAAGTAGACCTTCTCCCGGAGAGCTCGTCCGAGGACGCACGCGGGCGCTCCGCTCTTCATTTTTTATTTCGGAACAAAAAGCACTTCTTTCATTTCTGCGAGGGCCCCTCCGGCTCGCCAGAATTATTTCTCTCATTTCCCTCATTTCGCCAAGCATGATTCACCCACTCACGACCGCGCTGTGCGTTCATTTTTGCCGCGATGGAAGCCGTTGTGGCCCACCGGCTGTTCTACTCGTCTGACGCGACTCGAATAGAGACGGTCCCTGCTTTCTTTGGGTTTTGTGTGTCGAGTATCGTCCTTCTCTCTGCATTGGCTCGCTCCATGTTGGTGTCAGACAAGTGTACGGTGGACGGGGGTAGTGAGTGTTTCGGTGCATGTCTCTGGTTTTGTTCTTCTCTCGCCGTGGTGAAGTGTACATGAAGGCGTTTGCTCGTACTGCGGGTCAGCTGCTCTACTCTTTCTGCTTCTTCGTCTGCCTTTGTTCGTGACTTGTTTGTGAAGGATAGAAGATCCCTTCTTTCACGTTCACATTTGACATAGCTGCTTCGTTTGTGAGGGACTTGAGGTTGTCGCCTGCGGAGCCTTTTTTACGCCTACATAGCAGCATTTTCCTTCGCTTTCGCGTGAAGGGCTCACCTACAAAGCTGGAGGGATATGGGGGCGTGGCTGACGAGTCTAAAGCAGGCCCTGGGCTTGCTACCCACGGATCGGAAGATCCGTGTGCTAATGCTGGGTCTGGACAATGCGGGGAAGACATCTATTCTGTATCGTCTGCACCTCGGTGATGTCGTGACGACAGTTCCTACGGTTGGTGTCAACCTGGAAACTCTTCAGTACAAGAATATCTCTTTCGAGGTTTGGGATCTCGGTGGTCAGACGGGGGTGCGCCCGTACTGGCGTTGCTACTTTAGTGATACGGACGCGGTAATTTACGTTGTGGATAGCACAGATCGCGACCGCATGGGGGTCGCTAAGCATGAACTGTACGCTTTGTTAGACGAGGATGAATTAAGAAAAAGCTTGTTGCTAATCTTCGCCAATAAGCAAGATCTCCCGGCAGCTGTGGGCGAGACGCAAATTGCTGACACGCTGGGACTTTCTTCGATTACGAATCGCACGTGGACTATCATCAAAAGCAGTGCCAAGACTGGGGATGGTTTGTTAGAAGGAATGGACTGGCTAGTAGAAAAGCTGCGCGAGCAGGGTATGGCGGCACGTTAGCGACGCTGGAGATTGCAGAGCCCTGGGGAATGTACGCAAATTCGGGCGCTATCCCCCCCCGTTGTTCTACATAAATCTATCGATATCTATGCGTATACCGATATATATGTAGGTACTCAGTTTGTGATGCCCAATCGACCGGGGTAGGTGGGGCATTCCAGAAATGCCAAGCGGACGGCCACGGAGTGCAAGTGTGGAATTTCATCTTGTATCACGAATGTTTTCACGGCGATGTTCCCTCTCTACTGCGACTCCTTGTTTAAAGCTATTATTAGTCGCGTTTCTTCGCGATTCGTACGCACAGAGATTCGAAAAACCTTTCTCTCGAGTCTAGTAGCATCCTCAGGTGTTCGAGGAGGAAGGCACCACGAAGCTGCTAGTCTGAGGGAGTTTATGGCGAGTACATATACGTACATATGTATCGTTACGTTTGTAGTGACCTCTGCGCGGGTGTCGTGATCGTGGCGAAAGGGGGGAGGCGCAGCACGGAAACTTTTTTATTGCTGTTTGGATGGGGTTGCAGAGGGTTGGGGGTAGGGTGGGGTGGGGTGCTTAAATGATAGGTGACTACACACATCCAAATAGGCTTCGCAAGGCTCTCTTAGGTACCATCCTCCTCCTCCTACTCCTGTGTGTGTGTGTGTGTGTGTGTGTGTGTGTGTGTTCTTGATAGGTTTGTTGGCCTGAAATGGTGCACGCAGCCTGCACAGAATTTGAGGTGTAGCTGCGAGTCGGATCTGAAGGTGCGCTCGTGGCGGAAAAATCGCATTTCACCACCGGGTGCAAAGTGGACCCTCTATTTCCTCATGTTCACGAGCTTACACACACACACACACACACACATACACACCGACGCACTCTTGTGGTGTGTTGCGGTGTGTGGAACGTCCCCTCCAGCCAGCGACACCAGTCTTAGGACAATACATAATCGCAACCGGTGCACGGTCAACTCGAAATCATTGACGGCTGAGGTACCTAGGCCGACTGATATGTGTTGAACTGCTGCACGAAACGACGTGGACCACGCGGGGGTTGGTGGGTGAGGATGCATCGCAGTGAACTGATGGGGGAGGAGAGCAGAATGTAGAGAAGGGAGTGGGGGGGGGGACATGTTGCAGGTCGTCTGCATTTGGATCTTGAAGCCCTACTCTTGTCATAGCCCTACCCCTCTTTTCTTCGCAAAACGTCCCTCGTTGGGTGCACCAGAACCTGCCGAGATGCCAAAGTCACATACGAAACTCGATTCACTCCGCTTCCTCTTTTTTTCTCTCCCTCTTCCCCTCTCTTTTCTCTTTCGTCTTCTCTTGTGATGTCGCAGTGGTGTGGGAATAGACAGGAAAACCACATATATATATATATATATATATACGGCGGACAGTGCAGCGTACATGCAGAAGGAGCAGCATGGACTTCAACGCTCTGCAAGACAGCCTTCTGCGCAATACGAAGAATGGCGGCCCCAGCGATGCGGCAGATGTGGAATCGCGCTACCAGCTCATTGAAAAAATAGGTTCGGGCTCGTACGGTGATGTGTGGAGCGCGACGCGGCGTTCCGGCTCGAAGGACTTGTTCGCGGTGAAGCGCATTGACAAACGCAAAGCCGGAGCGAAGGGGCTGCGTAGTGTAATGGGTGAGGTCGAGACCATGAGCTTGCTCTCTCACCCTAACATAGTAAAGCTCGAGGAAACCTTCCAGGATGAGGCGTGTCTTTCCATCGTGATGGAGTACCTTCCTGGTGGCTCGCTACAGAACCGTATTGATCGACAAAATGTATCAGAGCTCGAGACACGTCGTTTCATCACCCAGCTTCTCATGGCGGTGGAATACATCCATGAAAAAGGCATTGTCCATCGCGATTTAAAGCCAAGCAACTGCCTCCTTTCACCCAACGACCTCGTAGTGAAAATTTCTGATTTTGGTCTGTCCGTCTTTGCCGGCAACGAACAGTGCTTGACGACGTGTTGCGGTACGTTACATTTTATGGCGCCCGAAATACTGTTAGAGAAAAATTATGGCAAACCCGTAGACATGTGGGCCATGGGCATCGTGGCCCACGTCTTATATCTTGGACGGTATCCCTTTCTCGCGCGAACCGAGGCGACGCTTACCAAAGAAATTCTTCGCGGCTACCGCCCCCCTGAGGGTGGGACTCACGGGGTGCGGCGCTGCCCCCCGCTGTTGCAGGACTTCATTGGCCAACTTCTCCTTTACGACCCACATCGCCGGATGACCGCCAAGGAAGCGCTGAAGCATCCGTGGATAAAGGAGGGGATGGAGGCGAATCGGCGTACATCTCTGTACGCATCCACGGTTCTCACCACGACAGCTCTGCGGCCGTCGGCGCGGTGGCGAGCCGCTGTACTGGCGGTCATCGGCGCCCAACGACTTCTATACCTTTACAAATTAAAACGGCTAGTGCGGCTCAGCTATGATGGGTTTCCCATTTTGCGTGACTATCACTACCTCGTTAGCGGTGCCTACATTCCGGCCGCCGCATCCTTAGAGTGCAGCCACATGTTTCACGCTCAGCCCATGGCGTTGCTTGAGCTTATCTCGATGATTGACACGTGTCCGTCCCTCCGGCATTTGGACCTCAGCTGGAATAACATCCACAGCTTGTCCGTCATCCAGTCGTTGCTGAAGGTGGTGGGGCGGCATCCGTCGCTGCAATCGATGGACTTATCCCACAACCCCATCCCCGCCGTGGCGGGACGCGCCATTGTGCGTCTGATTCGCAATCCGTTGTCGCACCTCACGAGCATCAACGTCGGTGATACCGGTATCAGCGCTGACACGATTGGCCAGATCAACACGTTCTTGAAGGAGAAGTTAACGCCGGCTTCACTGTCGCAAAGCGCTTCCGCGGTCGAGATGTTCAGTCGAGGCACTCAGGGCAGCTCCGATGATGGCCTGTTGACTTCTTCATCAGTGCTGCTGAGTTCCGTTCGGCAAAAGCGAATGACTGGAAGTGGGACGCCGAGCAAGCCTGCGAAGAAGGATTTGAAAGGTGTGCACCTGCCACCGATAGCCCGTCCACCGGCTCCCCGACGAAATGACCGACTCGCCTAAACACCCCTCCCCTGCTCCTCCTTTTCATTGCCGTTACCTTTTTGGCGCCGGCAAACCTCGACCACTCGTCTTCCCGAAAACAAGACGAAAATGCCCTCTCTATTTCGCTGTCGCGGGTTGCTCTTCTCGGATAAGATGCGCGAACTTTCTAGTGAAGATCACTCTAATCGTAGTGTCTCTGCTTGGTCCGCGCATGAAAGATGCTCGCTGGGCGTGTCAACGTACGATACTGCGCAACCGCAAACATCGACGTTCTCCCTTTCCCTCTCCCCCCTTCTTCTCTTTGTATGTTCATCACTGTCTCCCCCCCCTCCGTCGGCCATGTTGTTCGCTAAAGGATCTCCGAAGTCCGGATGCGTGTGTTTTCTCCCTCTCAGGGGTTGCTGTCTTTCCCCGCTCCTCCCTCTTTTTTTCTCCTCCTAACGCTGCCGCTCTTCTCAACTTCCCTATGCATGAGAAAGATGGGCGTGCCCCCGAAGGCTTTCTCTCTCTCGGTAAGCCGGGTGGAACAGGGATAGTCTTGGGGAGGGTTGCTGGTGTGCGTGTCTTGGCTGGATGCGGCTCAACCAGATCTCTTCACGGCCTCGTGAGTGCCATCGTGTGTTTCGTGTGTGAATTTTCTTTATGGCTCCGTTGACAGTGGTGCCGGATGTGTTTTGTGTTTCTGTTGAGGCATAGCCGCCTTGGAGTCACCCGCCTTCCCCCGTTCCCTGCCCTTTCACCACCACCACCACCACCACCACCTGATCCTTTCGTTTGCTTGGATCGGCTCGCTCACTACCCCGTGTTGGATGCCCTATCGGCCGTCTCCCTTTCGGATCTCTTTTCACTAGAGCTTTTTTCACTTCCCTCCCCTGCCCTGCTCTTTTCTTCCTCTCTGTTTACTCGTTTCGTTGTTGCACGGGACCTTTTTCGCTCTCATCGTGTGTGTGTGTGTGTGTGCGAATGCTTGCCCGGTTTCCTTATTACGTGATGGGGTGCCCCCGCGCCTTCGCTATGGGGAGCGCCGCTCGGGAAGGGGTGGGGTGTGTGTGTGTGTGGGGAGCCAGAAAAAAAAGAGAGGAGGGCGAGCAGCCGGGATAGAGGTAGATGGGACACGGTGCCCCTCCCCTCCTCTCCGTATATAGCCGCGATGGATCCATATTGTTGTTCTCATATACGTTTGGTGGGGAAGGAAATGAGGTTCGGGGAGTGGTGGAAAGGGGGGGGGTTTGAAGAAAAAAGATGAAGAATGGCATATCCACCAAGTTAATATCTCTCTCTTTACAACCTGCACATCTACAGGACTAATGCACAGGGAGGAATCCTCCTACGAGCTACTTGGATGCGCGTTTGCACTGTGGGCTTTTCTCTTTCGCATACGTCTCTCGTCTGACTGTGTTTGCTACGTCGAAGGAGAAACGCCTTTTTGTTTTCTCTGGCAGAGCTGTCGAGGAGAACCGGAACACGGTGCTGCGATGCGTGGTCATCGTGAAATGGAGTACTAGTGGAAAGAGGCTGTGGTGGTGTCTTGCACCGTCGAAGGGACAGCAAGTTTCTGCTCTCCTATCCCCCCTCACGCTCCCTGAAATATGTTCGCTTCCTTGCTCTCTTCAACGGACGGTTTCTTGCGTTAGGACCCGCTTTCGGGTCAAGTTCTCGTGCTTTCCCCTCTTCTATCGTATATGGTTTTACACGTGTGTGCATCTGCATCTCTGTGTGTGTGCGTATGTGTGGACGTGTGCATGTGGGAGAGATCAACGAGGAGGCCAATGGGAAGTGAGCACCTTTGGAGTGAGAAAAAATATACACGTGAACTACGCCGCAGCGCTTTCCTCGCAACAAACGTTTCCGGTGATGCAGCATTATTGCGCTCGTTTCTCCACAGCTTCGATCTCGAGACGGCCTGCATTTTTTAAATTGAAATCTTGCTCGGTTTCTTTTTTTCCCCATTGCCAACATGGGAGACGCAGGATACTATTTCGCGTCGCTCTTATCGCAGATGCGACAAGCGTGTGCATTCGACTACGATCCACTCGAAGCTTCCAACCCCTCCCACCAACCCCCTCTTCAAGGGAGAAACACAAGTTACGTCCCTGCTGCCGCCGTACATCTATCATGTGACGTTTCTATTCGCTTCCTAACACACAATGCTATTTTTTTCGGAGGGGGAGGGGGGGAGGGTTGGAACCACACGCACAGTCTCTGTCACGTCTTCTCTGTATGTGAAGTGGCTTTTCGCGATGCCTGGGATATCCCCGCGCTACGCTCGCTTTATCTGCGACACCGCGGCCTCTGTAAGACCGGTGGGGATCGCTGTGCGAGGTGAGACCGTATGTGGGTTGCATCTGCTGCGTAGTTGAAACACATGTCTTCCTCTCTTCTTTTTTCCTCCCTCTCCGCTCACCTTCTTCTTCCTTCAGAACGTCAATTCAGTCATCTTTTGCGGTTGCGGTTTTGTATCTCTCTCTCTCTCTCTCTCTGGTCAGTTCTTCCTTTGAGCCTCTCTGCCGGTCCGTCCCACGCATCATGACGGATAGTGGCAGCTCCCTAGTCGTGTGGGGAAGCACGGGTCGTCGCCTGCAGTTCTCCCTGCAAGATCTGAAAATGCCGGAAGCACTGCGCGAAGATCCTCACGCCCACTTCTACGAGAAGCAGTGGGATGCTGTAGCGGCCTTTTGGTTTAACCGCGTCCTGAAGGAAGCCTCCTTGCAGCATCGTGAGGTTCCCGAGATTGTTGAGTTCATCCGGGAAGATATAGCGAAGCGATGGGACCGTCGCCGACAGCAGCACACGATGCACCAGAAGCGAAAGCGACTCCTCCAAGGCGGAGGAGCCGCTGGTGAACCGGCACCGGTGATATTAATAACCAACGTTACTCCAGCCCACGTGTACCTCGAAGCAACAGAGAACACTCGGGAAGAATTTGTGGCGTCTGTCGTCGAACGTGTAGAGGGCGTTACAAAGGAAGCGGTTGCATCGTGGAACGTCCTCATCGATGATGCTGATGGTGAATCCCCTGCAAAGCAAAAACGCAAAGAGATAGAAACATCCCAAGAGGAGGACCGCAAGGTTACGCACGGGGATGGCCAGGTGAGCGACGACGACAACTTCGATGATCGCATTGCCATCGTTTGTGTTTTATCTAGTAAGGAGAAGGCGGCTACAGCGATAGCCCATCTCCATGGCTGCCGCTTCGACGGCCGAACGGTGCTGTGCCGTTTCTGGAGTTGAGGCGGAGCCGTAAAAACCTAGCCGACCGCGAACACACGATCTCCAGCTCCGGTTTTTTCCTTTTTGATTTTTTTTCCCCTACACTCCTCGCCTCTCCCCGCTCCCCATCCCAATTCTTCGGTAGCAAACGATGTCACTGCGGCGGTAAGGCGCGCCATGTCGGGCATACTCTTCTCGTCTTCGAAGTGTCCACACAAGCTGCCCCCAGCTTAAGGGACAAGAGCACTTCCACTGCTCGAGCGCGCAAATCCAAATTGCGACTCGTTCCGAAGCCTCCCATCATTCTGTTTGAGCGGGGTCTCGTTGTTCTCCGTCCGTTTGAGTGCAAGTGCCTTTTATATGGGGTGGGGGTATCGGGAAAGGAATAGGCAGCAGTGGGCGGCACGACGATCTCTGGATGCGGATGATGCGCTTGGTGTCCCCTTTGCTTTCCTCATACAGGCAACGTTATCGATCGCGTGGGGGTGGGGGCTCTGGGGGACGATGGGGTCGCCGTGCCAAAGCACACGAAAGTAAGACGGAGGAATTGCTGGCTACCGCACGCGCACCTCCCCCAAGGGATGAAGAAGCGCTTTTTTCTTCTTAGACAGTTCATTGAAGTGTCTGCTGAAATGAGGAACCGGATGGTGGAGGAGGCGGTGATGTCTTCCCTCTTCCCCACCCTCTGCCCTACTGCGTTGTTCTCTCCTTCCCACCTCTCTTCGTATGTCTGCTGGTGTCGGGGCTTTAAGAGAACGAACGAACGAAGGAAAGCGTGCTTCATCGACTTGCGTAAGTCAAAGAATGTTTGAGTGCGGTGCACCATCTTTTCCAGGCCACCAAACACGATGACCACCATGTCCCAAAGGTGTGTGCTAGTGCTCTCTCTCTCTCTCTTCCTCACTTCGCTGGCCCCTCTACGATCCGTAACGGATGCTCCACTACTCTCCTAACTACAAGTCCGCATCGAACTTGAGCTGACACTGAAGGTGCGAGGGAGCGGGTTTATGCCCTGAGCGAATCTCTCTGTCTTCAGATTCTCGGAAGGGGTCCCTACTTCTCCGCTCCGAGTGATGCGACGTCTTCTGAAGGTTGTCAGGTCTCAAACGACCAGCTTTGTACCTGGCGGAGTCTCAGTGCGTCGCGTCTCAACCGGTGAGCAGTACAGCTACAAACCGGGATACGTCACCATCGCACTGCGCCGTCTTTTCCAAACGTTAGTCCCGACGTCCGTCAAAAAAAGAGTCGCACTCCGAATGCAAACCGGCATGGAGCGCACCGCCGCGCTAGAGAAAGAACAGCAGTGGCTGCAGCAGCACGGATCACCGCTTCAGGTGATGGGGCTACCGGATCATGCCGACCTTAATGAAATCCGTGCTCGCTACCGCACTCTTGTGTTAGAGACACATCCCGATACGGCTGACCACCCGACGCAAGACAGCGAGTACGCCGTGCTACAGGCAGCCTACCGGATGGCCGTCAACCCTGTTAGCTTATGGCACCAGAACGGAGCTTCTCCGACCCTATACCGACAGCTGCTAAGCACATCGAAGAAAAGATTTCGAGCGATAGATCGGGTGCGCATCTTTGCCATTTTTTCCTACGCGGCGATGCTGCTCATCGGTGTCTTCTTTTCGACTGTTGTGGTGGCCAACGGACTCGAAGCGGCGCTCCACTTCTTCGATCCAGAGTTCTACCAGTTTATGATTCAGCAAGAGAAGGAAGAGGAACGTCTGCGGTTGGCGGGCTGCGTTGTCGATAGTGACCCGAAGCGCCTCGCTCCCACAGCGGTTCGCCGGCTTCTTTTTCCTGGGCAGTTTATTCATGACGATGACGACGAGCATCGCCAGCACCCGCTCTAGAAGCGTTGTTATCCCTGTAGCCGGATCGTACAAGCCGCTGTCCTCCCGTCGGTGATGACGTGCGTTTTCTTCCAGACGTCTTCCTTATTCCAACACGCATATACTCTCACACATAGACACACACCCACACCCACTCGGCTCCCTCGAAATGACAGTGTGCGATATGGCTGTAGGTGCTGTATGCTTCTCAGTGTGCAGACGTGCATGCGCAATTTCGTGTAGGCGGTTTGTGTTGCGGATTCTTCTCATGGGGTCGGCGATCCCCTGCTTCCGCTTCCCCCTCTCCCGCCCCACCAACGAACAAAAGAACAGCGTACAGAGCGAGCATGGCCCCCCAAACACCCTTTGCGTGGGTGCAAGAATCTTTTGTTCCCTCTCGGGCGAATGCGTGCTCGATCTTGCCGGCGTCTCCACTCGTACTGCGTCGCCACCGCGCCTTTCCGCCTTTTCCTCGTCCTTCGTCTCGCCCATCGGATGTCCCCCCCCCCCCCTCCCCCCCTTCCCCCCACCTACAGCATTCAGTGTACACATGCTTCCTACTGGCGCCCCCTTTGATGCATCGAAGCCGCTCCTCTTGACCTGAATTTCTCTCGGTCTCCTTAATTGCTGCTGCAGAAAAAATTTCTATGCTTTGCCAAAAGGGATGTGGGTGGGTCAGTGTAGCTGGACTCCTTGGGAGGGAAGGAAGATATTTTTCTCAGACCGTGTCACTCATGTATCTCTTACGCTTGCTCACATTCGTCTCTCTCCCTTATCGCCCCTCCTCTCTCTCTCTCTTCCTGCCTGAACGTGTCCTCTCCTGTCCGCTTTAGTCGTGTGGGTTCTCTTGCACGCCCCCTTTCCAGTCAGCGTTCTCTCGCTCTCTGCCTTTCTCGCTTTCCCGATTTTCTCTTATCATTTTGCAGTATCTGCTGCCTCTTTGGAGCTGCAGTGAGGTGTGCGCAACCCACGTCTGCGCGGTAACAAAAATCTGGAAGAGGTCACTCCGGTGGAGAGCCTCACCCCGCGGCTGTGCATACCGGGTAGCGGTGACCGGCATCCATCTTCAAGCTGCACGTGTATCGTCCCTCTGAGCACCACTGGATACCGTGCCGACATGAGTATCCCTCATGGCGATGAGACCGCCATGGTCTCCGCCCCCGGCAAACATCTTCCACCTGTCGTGAAGATGTCCACACCGCAAGTCCCTCCGTTGCGCCACGCCAGTTGCTCGAACCTTAGTAATGACTGGATGGACGATGGTCCGGTAGCCGATGGAGAGACGTACGATGTGGGGGCGTACCACCTGACGGCATGCCCTATTTGCCTGGAACATTTTACGCTGCACAATCCCGCCGTGGTGCTCCTATGCGAACACGTTTTTCACCTGCAGTGCTTAGAGTCATGGAAGCAGCGCTCGTCTCTCTGCCCTATGTGCTTCTCTCCGCTATTGAAGGATGAGGGAAGGCTGATGAGCCCGATCGATTCGCGTAGACGCCGACGTTTTCGTTTCTCCGCGATGCACGACGCGTGTTGCATCCCCGACGCCGGCGCATCGACTGGGGATCCCCCCCAACAGCCAAGCTATTACACGAACGATGTAGACGAAGACGTCTCTGAGCGATGGGAGGAGGAGGGTGAAGTTATTGAAATTACGGCTAGCCACGAGGGGGTCTTCTGGGTGTGGCAGTGGCTTCGGCAGTGTTGTGCATTTTGATCTTATCGAGGGAGGATTTATTCGCACGCACGCCAGACCAACGGCTGACACTGCAGCCTTCGGCCACTTCTTTTCTTCCCGGGAGGCGAGTTATGATGCGCCGCGGGGCTGTCGGGCCATCCTATCGAGCCACCACTTCGTGCGCAACGAGGGCTTTCCCCCTTTGCCATCGGCCTCTGTTCTCTCTCGTTCCTCATGTTTCTTTCTTTCCTCGCAGTGGGTGTGGGAAAAAAATGTGGGCATATCCGCCTGCCTGCCTGCCTGCCTGTGTGTGTGTCTCCTTTACTTTGTATTTCCCACGATCTCTTTGCCCGTGCACAACGAATGGTGCACCAATTGTTCTCTTACTTTACGTGCTGGTGTGTATGCGTTGGGGGTGGTGGTGGTGGTGGTGGGAGGGTGGTCCTCCCTCCCTCCATTCTCCCTTTCTAAAGCTCCTCTCTTTTTTTGATTTCTCTCTCTTCCACTTGTGTATCCCCCCTCGTCTCCCTCTCTCTCTCTCTCTCTTTCCTAGGAGCATGAGTATATGGTGGAAAGGAGAGGGGAGAAGGGGGGCTCCTTCCCGGGCACCGTGCGCATCCACAAACATCCATGAAGACCATCGAAAAGAGAGGGTGTGAGAGATGATTGGCTGGCGTACACGAGTAGAAAAAAAAGCAGAGACCGACAGGTCGAGGAAGAAGGGGGGAGGTGGAGAAGGAAGAGAGGAGCTTAGGAGTACGGTGTGTTGAAGGTTGCTCCTCCCTGCCCGCGCAGTGAAGCGACACCAACAAAGGAGGTTTGCTTCTTTTATCTTCTGTCTCTCTTGCCCCTCCGCCTTCCTTCCTTTCCTCTTCGCCGACTTCGGTTCCCCTTCTCTCATTTTTTCCTATGTCGAAACCTTTCTGCTACGGACGAGGAACCCGACGTACCGTGTACCGGGGAGTGGAGGTGAATCGTTGCTGCTCTCCCACTCACCCTTCTCTCTTCCTTGACAGGATTGTGGCTTCTCTCGATGCCCTTTTCCACCATCCATGATGGACAGCCTTGCGCTGAACATAATTTATTTCGATGTGCTTTCATTTTCTTCTCTTTGTGGCAAAGTTGTGTTTTTTCAAAATGGAGACTGGGGCGGAGGTTACGAAAGGATGCTGGTGCCCTGACCCTCTCACCTTCAGCCATGGAATGGGGCAGCGGGGGCGGGGCGGGGGAGGATGAAGGGATTTCGATGGGGATGAGACACTCTCTTTCCTCGAGTCGTCTTCCAATCTCGCCTCTGTTACAAATGGGGTGTCTCTCCTGCCACCGGACGTAGGTGCTGGTCTCGCGGAAGAAGGGTTTGCATCTCTTCGCGATTTTTTTCTGTAAGATTTTTTTCTCTCAAGTTTTCTCTTCCTCGTCATCGCCGGATCTGCCGCCACACGACTCTCCTGCTCCTGCCTTTTCAAAACACCGTTTCATTCGTTGTGCTTACTCGTTCATTGTGTTAATTTCGGATGGCGCGGCGTTGTAGCATCATTCAAATTCGAATGCGGAGTGCGGCGCTTTATACCGACTCCTTTGTCCGCTGTATTGCTACGTAGGGCCTGGCCCCTCCCCACCACTACCTCAAACCACACGAGCGCAAAAGCGCATGGGTCTTGACTGTGGTGTGTGAGTAGGGTGCATTCCTTTCTCCTTCCTCCCGCGGTGACCTAGCAGCAAGCAGGCAACGTGAAGCGTGCACCGGCTTGTGTATTCTACGAGGAGTCCTCGGAAGAGCTCCTTCGCTTTCCTTAGAGGACTCTTCCACTTGTCAGAAGTGGGAGCTCCCTGCCGTTTCTCCTGTGTGAAGCGCGAGAGTCTCCTCCTTTTTCCTCACCATGCGAGTCCCCCATCTCCGCAGACGTTATTTCACTTTCTCTCTCTTTCTCGAATGCTCTCCATTTGTCCTCGACACTCCCTCTTCCCCAATGATCCACCGGTAGTACACCCGGGGCTCCTTCGAACTTCAAAAGGGAGTGACGTGGGGCGGGGGAAGAGAGTACGGCCACCTGCACAAGCGCCACCAGACGACTACGCACAAAGGCGACGGCCTTATCAACTTCTCTTTTTTTTATCTGAGAAGGGCGAAGGGGGGGGGGAAGGGAAGGTAGGATCCTCTGAAACGACAACGTGCTCGGTGGTGGAGCTCTCTCGTGGACGAGGCGGCAGGCTCGAGGTGTACCGCGCGTCGCCCTTGCTTCTAGCGTGACGAGCTTCGAGATACGAAGAGATTGTGGTGGGTGTTCCGTAGAGCGGAGCGACGAGAACTAAAATCCCCGACTTCGTCGCTAACCACGATGCCTGGCCGACCAGAAGATCCGCGGTGGGCTGTGTTCATCACGTGCATTTTAAGTCACCTCCCCATGGTGGGTGGTGTTCTTTACTTGCTTAGTCGACGGTTCCGATTTGAAGCCGTCGTGGGGGCTTACGCTGTCGTTACCTCGTTCATGTATCACGTGTGTGAATGCTTTCAGAGAGATTTCTTTCTCTCGGAGTTGAAGTGGCATCGCTTAGACAACATCGGTGCCATCACCGCCGTCGGCTGCTCATGCATTCAACTTTCCTGCTTTGAAGATAAAGCCATCTTGGACTACATGCAGTACGTCACGCTCTTCACCGTCGTCATCTTACAAGAGGCGGCCCCGTGGGATATCACGTACACCGTGGCACCGATAGCCCTGTGTATGTGTGTGCCGATCTATGCGCACATCACTTCGACGTGGCGCCGTCAGGGGCTCGTCCTGCGGCGGGTCGGGATCGGCCTCTCGACCTTAGCGCTCGCCGCCATTTTTTTTGTGGTGGGCTTGGACGACCAACACGACCCGCTTCGCATCTTTCACGGCCTCTTTCACGTCTGTATCGCCGCCACTCTCTTCTTTTTTTTTCACTCGCTTCGCCCACCATCGGGGCGGAAGAAGAGCAGTGCGGGTTATACGCGCTACGATGAGCCCGTCAACATCGTGGTAAGTTTATGAAGGACAAGGCAGACGACGTTTTGCGAAAAGGCAAAAGACAATCGAAAGGTAAAAGCAGAACACACTTCCACAAAGGGGATGACACAGGCGGTCCTGGTCCGCTCATACTTATACGGGACCTCCTACGTGCAGCTGCCGCGTAGGATGATGAAACATAAAATTCTCACTAATGTTGAACTACTAATGCGAAACGCCGCCGTGCAGGTGCGTAGGCACACACCCACATACGCACACCTCTTTATATATATATATGTATTGTGAATAGAATTTCTTATTCTCGTCACCATTCTGAATTGCCCCACCTCACCTGCCGTAGAACCTGCATCAGAGACCCCTTCCCCTCTTGCGGCTCCTCCTTCTCCTTTACTTTTCCTTCCCACGAGAAAGGAGCCTCGCTGCCACTTTCGTTTGTGCGCTTTTCGGTTGCTGCCGTACGGTGCCTTTTCCCTCCACGTGACACATCTGTGACATTCCTGCACATTTTATCTGAAGGATAGGTGAAGACTGCTGAAAAGATGGGTGCGCTAGACACGGTGGTGAACACCTGAGGGTGATGTTCTGCCGCTCGCCTGGCTACTCAGCATTGGATCCACCACCGACTCCACGATAAGCGCAGTGATGTGGATGAGATGTGTCACACCAGCCTTTTCAAGGGAGGAAGGGAGAGGCATGACGGCAACAGCACAGAGAGCTCGTAGAGCGCTAGGCATACCTTCTATTTCTTTTTTCATGCGTGATAGTTACTTTGGTTCGGCGGAGCCACTTCTATTTCTCTTCCTTCTTGCCACATCGTCATCCTCCCTCTGCCCGCCGTTCACGTTCTTCCTTATATATATACAGATCATGCTGTCACTCGTGGGCCGCACCGTTGGGACGCGTCTCGGAGAGGAGCGACACGGCAATGCTGCCGGTGGATAACGAAGGCCGCAGGGAACCCCCCAAACGGAGAGGGCGAACCTCCACGTTTTCCGCGAAAGCCTCAGCCGTTGCCGCAGAAAAGACAGAACTGAGGGCGGGCCTTTTCGCTGCCTCCCTCCTCGCTCCTTTACGTGCTTCCTCTCTTCTCTCTCTTTCTCTCTTTCTCTGTTGAAGCTCCTTCGAGGAGCAAGTGACCATCCTGCCGCGCACGGCATTACTTTTGCTCCCCACTATCATTTTAAGCCACACACACACACACACACACCAATGCGAGAAGGAGAGAACTGCGTTCTTCTTTTCGTTACGACGGTGCTAAGCCACTTGACACTGCTGCCTACCCCCTATTTCCTTTACAAGCGGAACTACTACTTCGAGTTGTGCCTCTCTCTCTTCGGCCTTTTCGTGTCGTTCATGTATCACACCTCCGAAAGCTTTGGTGTTGCCATTTTTCTCTCCGAAAAAGAGTGGCACCGTCTCGACAACGTTGGTATCGTTTCTCTCACCGGCATTTGGTTTGTATTTCTGTGCTGTATTCAAAACCCCTTCATCGAAGTGAGCTGCAAATGTTTCTGTGTGTTCTTCACTCTTGTCCTTCAACAGAAACACCCGTGGGATGTTCGGTTCACCGTGGCCCCCGTCATCCTCTTTAGTCTCTTCCCCGTAGTGAAGTACTGCTTCGTAGAGCAGCGACTGCCGGCTTTCAAAGCCAAGCCTTTTCTGCTGGGAATTCTTTTCTGCTCGTTCGCTCTCCCACTTTTTGTCCTCGGACTCCGCGAACAGGTGGACCCGTATCGCATGTACCACGGAGGGTGGCACTTCTTCATGGGCCTAGCCGCCTTTTTTTTTTGGGTCATGGTGAAGACGCCCGGCTGTACTGGCCGGTACGGTCGGCAGCCTCACCCCATCGTCGTGAAGGGAGATGCACTTCTTTAGCTGAAGGTTAAGCCGTCTCCTTCTCCTTCGCGGCAGTGTAGGCGTTTTGTGCGTCGGGTAGCGGCAGCTCTTCTTGCGCAGTCCCCGTCGGATGGCGTCACCTCCAACGGTGGGCCCACGGTGCACGTTCTCGGAAGGGGGGGGGTATGGAGAATCAATATTCCCGAGATGAATTAGGAGTCTCCCGTGTTACGACGCGGTACCAGGTTGCCATATCACCAACGTCATGTGTACCAACACCGATACAGTTTATTCCAGTTCAGCCAATCATCTTCTCCGTTTTGGCAATATATCCTAGCTGTAGAACAGAGAGGTCGTACACGTGGATATGGATCGAACTAGCTTTGTGTATACACACACACATATATATATATATATATATATATATGCATATATATTTGTATATATATTTCATTTTTTCAGTGAACAGCAGAATGGTATCGCCCCCCTTATAATGAAGCCGAATACCGTAGATGGAGTGACCTACGCTCTGGAGAGGAGCAGAGATGCATCGCATCCACCCCATCCTCCTCGCTCCCTCCGCCTTTCTTCTCCTCCCCCCCCCAAAAAAAAGGCGTATGCACTTCCCTCGGTTCCCCTTGTCGCATTTGGCTGTCCCATAAGCAGGAGAAAACAGTGCGGTGAAGACACGGCAGTCCTGATTGATATCGCAATATCGACCTCTCTCGAATTCTCATCGTTTACTTCTCCATGGACATTTTATCGCCTCTCAAAAAAAAAAGGAACTTCTCATTCGCTGCAGGAATGCACGAACACAACACGCACTCTTCTTGTTGACGTCGAGCACGGGCGTGATGAACGTTCGGTGTGGTGTTGTGTCGACTGCGCCACCATCGCATGCATCAGCAGACCGTGTTCTTCCTGTTGGAGGCATGCGAACGGCTTCTGCGTGGTCCCTTCATCTTCTTGCTCGGCTTCCACGTCTTCCGTCGGAGGCCTCCATCACAATCATCATAGATTTTGAACCTCCTCCTCATCCTATCTTTCCCTCTCCTCTCTGCTCTGCACGGACGAGTGTGTACTCCCTTCTTCACCCCCTCTACGGCTATATCGACACGCAAAAACGTGAAAAACGAGCCGTTTCTCGGCACGTTGTGCGGTGTGTGGGTGCATCCGTCCATATCTGCGTGGTGGAGTTGGTGCTAACATGACATTACGGTTCTCCTACCAGAGCTCTTACCATATATACCCATGTGTCACGCTGCGGTTGTAGGCACAGCCTCCTTGAGTAGCCGCATGCTTCGCGGACTTGTGATATTGGCTCTGCTCGTTTCGGTTGCTTCCGCATCGCTGCTGACGGAAATTCCACCGGAGCAAACCTTCCTTTTGCATCGCCGTCGTATCGGCTTCAGTGATGACCATTCGTTGCGTGCGATTACCCGTGGTCTGCCGTCGTCCTCTTCTACGAATGTCTCACTGCGCAGTCTCGGTACTCTTTCTTCACGAGAACTGAAAAAGATGATTCGCGATCGCAACAGTGACTGTCGTGACTGTGTCGAGCGGCGCGATCTCGTACAACGTGCACACGAAGTACGGGAGCTGCCGACGACAGATGAGCGTGTGGCATGGCAGTTGACCGTTGCTGACAGAGGTTTGTTAACGGTGTCGGCCCGCATGGAGAACTTAGCCATGGTGACTGGCGCCCTCACCAACGCGGATTGCAACCATTACAATGGAACGATCTACTGCAACGCCCGACACATCTGATGGCTATTTCGACGCACTTGGCACCCCAACTAACATAAGGATTTTTTTTATGGTTTACTGCGGCTCGATGCGAATTGTCGTGAAAAAGCTGAGGGTAGACAGAGGAGGTGGAGAGCGTGGGCAGGTGGGTAAAGGATTTTTGCTTCTTCACTGATTGGGATTTGATGCCTCCCTTCCCCCTCCGTCCCTCTCGTTCTCCTCCTCTGCCGCGCGGTAGGTATTGCGTGGCTGGTTTTCTTATCTGTTTGTGGCGTGCGTTTTCTTCCCCCCTTTTCACTATCTTCCCACATCATTTTTCTTTTGGCGTGCTCTCTCCTCATCACAGAGGAACCGTCGGATATATACATATATATATATATATATATATATGTATATATCGTGTTCAACCCTCCCCCCCCCCTTTGGGGAGGTACCGGCAGGAATTCTCCGCTGTCAGTTGCAGATCACCCCCACCCCCCTCTTCTCCCTCCGGGGAGAGACGGAGAACGAGAGTGATCATTGGCCGCTCGAACGTGCACACGATGCATTATGTATTTGGTCTTCTTGCTGCTTCCTGTTCCCTCGTATGCCACCGCATGTGGCCTTGTTTCCTCCTCCCTCCCTCCCAGATGTGTGTAGGTGCGCGTGACCTCTCTTGAGCTTTCCCTTTCCTGTGCTATAGTTTTGGAGATGTGGGGCGCTGATTGATGTGTCCTCGTGCTTTCTCTCCTGCTCAGACGTCACAGGAGCCCCTTCGTTTGTAAGTAATCGAGCTTCATCGCTGTCAACGCGGCGGAAGTTCTACCGTGGGAACACAGAGAGGAACGCTCGCACACGCACACGCACACATACGTAAAAGGTATGTGTAAGGGGTTTAGGAAAAGCTCTCACTGGTGTAGACGAAGAACGTTAATAACACATGCACTTCAAAGCCTAATCTGCAGTGATTTGGGCGTGTCGAGAGGGGTGCCCCCCCCCCCCCCCTTGGAAGGGGGTTTGGCCCCACGAATAGGATCACGATGTTCTCTCCTTTGCTGTTGCTACCGCTCTACCGTT